>CM053579.1:38652010-38674766 GCA_028646485.1 Cryptoprocta ferox | reverse complement strand
ATCTGATATGTCATTTGCAATTATCTTTTCCCATTCCTTCAGTTGCCTATTAGTTTTCTTGATTGTTTCCTTTGCCGTGCAGAAGCTTTTTATCCTGATGAGGTCCCAAGAGTTCATTTTTGCTGTTGATTCCCTTGCCTTTGGGGATGTGTCAAGTAAGAAATTGCTGCGGTTGAGGTCAAGGAGGTTGTTTCCTGCTTTCTTCTCTAGGGTTTTAATGGTTTCCTGTCTCACATTCAGGTCCTTCATCCATTTTGAGTTTATTTTTGTGTATGGTGTAAGAAAGTGGTCTAGTTTCATTCTTTTGCATGTTGCTGTGCAGTTCACCCAGCACCATCTGTTAAAGAGGCTGTCTTTCTTCCATTGGATACTCTTTCCTGCTTTGTCAAAGATTAATTGGCCATACATTTATGGGTCGAATTCTGGGTTCTATGTTCTATTCCATTGGTCTATGTGTCCGTTTTTGTGCCAATACCATACTGTCTTGATGATTACAGCTTTGTAGTAGAGGCTAAAATCTGGGATTGTGATGCCTCCCGTTTGGTTTTCTTCTTCAATATTACTTTGGCTATTTGGGGTCTTTTGTGGTTCCATACGAATTTTAGGATAGTTTGTTCTAGCTTTTCGAAGAGTGCTGGTGAAATTTTAATTGGGATTGCATTGACTGTGTAGATTGCTTTGGGTAATAATGACATTTTAACAATGTTTATTCTTCCGATCCATGAGCATGGAGTTTTTTTCCATTTATTTGTGTCTTCTTCAATTTCCTTCATAAGTTTTCTGTAGTTTTCATCAAACAGATCTTTTATATCTGTGGTTAGGTTTATTCCTAGGCATTTTATGGTTTTCTGTGCAATTGTGAATGGAATCAGTTTATTGATTTCTCTTTCTGTTGCTTCATTAATGGTATATGAAAATGCAACTGATTTCTGTACATTGATTTTGTACCCTGCAACTTTGCTGAATTCATGGATCAGTTCTAGTAGGCTTCTGGTGGAGTCGGTCAGGTTTTCCACGTAGAGTATCATGTCATCTGTGAAAAGTGAAAGTTTGACTTCATCTTTGCCGATTCTGATGCCTTTTATTTCCTTTTGTTGTCTGATTGCTGATGCTAGGACGTCCAGCACTATGTTAAACAACAGTGGTGAGAGTGGACATCCCTGTTGTGTTCCTTATCTCAGGGGGAAAGCTCTCAGTTTTTCCCCATTGAGGATGATATTAGCTGTGGGCTTTTCATAAATGGCTTTTATGATGTTTAAGTAAGTTCTTTATATCTCGACTTTCTCGAGGGTCTTTATTAAGAAAGGATGCTGTGTTTTGTCAAATGCTTTTTCTGCATCTATTGACAGGATCATATGGTTTTTATCTTTTCTTTTGTTAATATGAGGTATTACATTGGTTGATTTGCGAATATTGAACCAGCCCTATAAACCAGGAATGAGTCCCACTTGATCATGGTGGATAATTCTTTTTATATGCTGTTGAACTTGATTTGCTAGTGTCTTGTTGAGTATTTTTGCATCCGTATTCATCAAGGATATTGGCCTGTAGTTTTCTTTTTTTTGTTGGGTCTCTGTCTGGTTTGGGAATCAAAGTGATGCTGGCTTTGTAGAATGAGTCCAGATGTTTTCCATCCATTTCTATTTTTTGGAATAGCTTGAGAAGAATGGGTATTAACTCTGCTTTAAATGTCTGGTAGAATTCCCCAGGGAAGCCATCTGACCCCTCTTATTCCTTGGGAGATTTTTGATAACTGATTCAATTTCTTCACTAGTTATGGATCTGTTCAGATTTTCTATCTCTTCCCGTTTGAGTTTTGGTTGTTCGTGTGTGTTGAGGAATTTGTCCATTTCTTCTAGGTTGTCCAGTTTCTTGGCATATAATTTTTCATAGTGTTCCCTGATAATTGCTTGTATTTCTGAGGGATTGGTTGTAATAGATCCATTTTCATTTGTGATTTTGTCTATTTGGGTGTTCTCTCTTCTTTCTGAGAAGCCTGGCTAGAGGTTTATCAATTTTTTTTATTTTTTCAAAAACCAACTCTTGGTTTAATTGATCTGTTCAACTGTTTATTGGAGTCTGTATTGTTTATTTCTGCCCTGATCTTTATGATTTATCTTCTTCTGTTGAGTTTGGGGTGCTTTTGCTGCTCTGCTTCTAGTTCCTTTAGGTGCATTGTTAGATTTTGTATTTGCGCTTTTTCTAGTTTGTTGAAATAGGCCTAGATTGCAATATACTTTCCTCTTAGGACTGCCTTTGCTGCATCTCAAATAGTTTGGATTGTTGTATTTTCATTCGTTTCCATATATGTTTTAATTTCTTCTCTAATTTCCTGATTGGCCAATTCATTCTTTAGTAGGGTGTTCTTTAACCTTCTCGTTTTTGGAGGACTTTTTCCTGTGATTGATTTCAAGTTTCATAGCATTGTGATCTGAATGTGTGCATGGTATGATCTCAATTCTTTCATATTTATTGAGGGCTGTTTTATGACCCAGTACGTGATTTATCTTGGACAATGTACCATGTGCACTCGAGAAGAAAGTGAATTCCAAAGCCTCAGGATGTAGAGTTTTAAATATATCTGACAAATCCTTCTGGTCCAATGTGTTGTTCAGGTCCATTGTTTCTTTAATGATTTTCTGTCAAGTTGATCTATCCATTGCTGTAAGTGGAGTATTAAAGTCCCCTGTTATTAGCATATTGTTATCAATAAGATTGTTTCTGTTTGGTATTGTTTTATGTATTTGGGTGCTCCCGAATTCAGTGCATAGACATTTATAATTGTTAGCTCTTCCTGATGGATAGACCCTGTAATTATTATATAACGCCCTTCTTCATATCTTGTTACTGCCTTTACTTTAAAGTACAGTTTGTTTGATAGAGATATGGCTACTCCAGCTTTCTTTTGCCTTCTAGTAGCATGATAGATATTTCTCCATCCCCTTATTTTCAATCTGAAGATGTTCTCAGGTCTAAAATGAGTCTCTTGTATACAGCAAATAGATGGATTTTGGTTTTTTATCCATTCTGCTAGCCTATGTCTTTGGATTGGAGCATTTAGTCCATTTATATTCAGTGTTATTATTGAAAAATATGGGTTTAGAGTCATTGTGTTCTCTGTAGGATTCATGCTTGTGGTGGTGTCTCTGGTACTTTGTATTCCTTGCAACATTTCCCTCACAGAGTCCCCCTTAGGATTTCTTGTAGGGCTAGTTTAGTGGTGATGAATTCCTTTAATTTTTGTTTGTTTGGCAAAACCTTTATCTCTTCTTCTATTTTGAATGACAGGCTTGCTGGATAAAGGATTCTTGGCTGCATCTTTTTTCTGTTCGTCACATTGAAGATTTCCTGCCATTCCTTTCTGTCTTTCCAAGTTTCAGTAGATAAGACTGGAACTACTCTGATAGGTCTCCCTTTTTATGTTAGGGCCCTTTTATACTTAGCTGCTTTCAGAATTCTCTCTTTATCCTTATATTTTGCCAGTTTCACTATATGTCGTGCAGAAGATCGCTTTAAGTTATGTCTGAGGGGAGTTCTCTGTGTCTTTTGGATTCCAGTGTCTGTTTCCTTCCCCAGATTGGGGAAGTTCTCAGCTATAATTTGTTCACGTACCTCTTCAGACCCTTTTTCTCTCTCTTCTTCTTCTGGAATTCCTATGATATGGATATCGTTACGTTTGATTGCTTCACTCAGTTCTCGAATTCTCCTTTCGTGCTCCTGGATCAGTTTATCTCTCTTTTTCTCAGCTTCTTCTTTTTCTATAATTGTGTCTTCTAATTCACCTATACTCTTCTCTGTCTCTTCAATCCCTGCAGTGGCTGCCTCCATTTTATTATGCACCTCATTTAAAGCATTTTTAAAATCATCACAACTATTTTTAATGTCCATAATCTTTGTAGCAATAGCTTCTCTGGTGTTTTCCATGCTTTTTTCAATCCCAGCAATTAATTTTACAACTATTGTTCTAAATTCTTGCTCAGTTATGTTGCTTATATCTGTTTTGAGCAATTCTTTAGCTATCTTTTCTTCCTGGACTTTCTTTAGAGGAGAGTTTCCCTTCTGTCATTTTGGCTAGCTTTCTGTGTCTTGTCAGTTTTAAAAGCTTGTTATGTGCTCTGCACCTGCGAGTTGCTCTATTAAAGGAGGCTCATTGACTGTCCATGGCCTGTCCATTCAGGAAGTGTTCTTTTAATGGTGTACCTTGGTCTCTCTTGTTGTGCCTTTGGTTATTTTATTTCCCTACTAGTAGTGATATTTGGGACTCTCCACCATGTGTACTTTGGCTTGTTTCTTGAGTTAGCCCTGGAAAGGAAAACAGACAAAGAAACAGGGAACAAAAGCATGCAAATGCACAGACAAATCAAACCGAAAGGAAAACAAAACAAAACAAAAACAACAGAAGACAAAGGGCAGTCTAAAAGCGTAAAACCCGAAATCCCAGCTACAAATAAAGAGCAGGGTGGAGGCATTGCTGGTGGAAAAGCATATACAAGGAGAGAAATGACAGGGGTGGGGAGAAAGAGAATTTGAACATTGACCAGGCTGAGAGGCTAATAGGCTTAATTCAAATAGAGAAAAAGGAGAATATGGTAAGAAGGGAGGAGAAAGAAATGAAGATAATGTTACCCAGAGAAACTATATAGTCTGATTATTCCAGAGAGAAAGAGAAAGGAAGGTAATGACAGAGGTGTAGATTATGCATCAAGAGAATGGATTAAATGTGACTGTTTAAGCAAACCAATAACCAGAGTGCCTAATCCATCGGAGGGGAGAGATAAGAATGAGAAAGGGGAAAATATATCTGAATAGCAAGAATTGATCTAGAGTTAATCACGGCAATGCATCAATATTGGTCTTGCCCTGGGTTCTGGTAAAAAGAAAAAAAAAACAGCTCTTCCATGGGGACGAGTGTGGTTTGGTTTAGGCTGGTCTCGCCTCCACTGTGGGTCCCGTGTGCCACTCCCTGAGGCCCCATCTTGGAGGTTGTGGGAAGAAAAATGGTAGCACCCCAGTGCCTTCTCGAACCAAGCATTGCAAATCACTCTTTTGGGTCCGATCTCCCTGTGTCACGGGCGTAGCCAAGGTGGGCCGTGTTCTATGTCCAAAGCCCAGTTCATTTTCAGAAATTAGTCTGCGTGCTTTAATGATACCATCCAAAATGTAATCCCACAGGTCTGGCTGCCTCCTAGCCGGGGATCAAGTAGGGGGAGTAGGGGAGCAGTTCCTCCTGGTGCCGACTGGGACTGGGGCACCCAGCCCAAAGAAAGCGCCGCAGTTAAAGATAGGATCTCTCTCCAAACACCCTGCCATTAGAGATGGGATGATAGGATCCCTCTCCATCCCAGGCAGAGATTTTTCTCTTCTCCAGGGACAGTTCTATGAGCAGTTTCAGCCGCTGTTTCTCTTCCCTTCGTCTCTCCGCAGAGGAGGCTCCCTCCCCTTCATGCCTCTGGGTCCCAGCCTGTTTTTCTTTCCCAGTTTGCAATCACACCCCTATGAGGCTGTCTTCTTAGTGGACTCTGTCTCTTTTCCTCCCAAACTCTTGCAGTTCAGTGTCATTTGGCTTCAGCCCTTCTTTGAGAGATGCGGGCGGGAAGTATGGAGCTCCCTATTTCTCCGCCATCTTCAAGTCAAACCATTTTAAATTGGGATCAGCTGTATAGGTTTATAGTTTTTGTCAATTTGAATAACTCACAGTATGATGTATCACAGTATGGTAAACTGGAAAATGCATAGGACTCAACTCTTTGACTAGCCAGCTCTGTGACCTGGAACAAGTCATTTCACCCCTCCAGAATTCAGTATTCCAGCCTGTAAAATAAGGAAGAGGTGGACTACATGGATATTTTCTAGGCATCCCTTAAGCTCTTTCTGTCTGTCCTTTTCTCATTTAGTCTATGGCAGAACACTATGTGGTCTTTTTTGCCCTCTTGTGGGTGAAAGATGAACTGTATCACTGTATTTGTACAAGATCTCAGAATAGTCAGCTCATTAAAATAACAACAATAAAGCCAAATCAAACCAGCCATTTGGCATCATGCAGCTAAAAATGCTGGATGAATGACTGTTCTGCTCTATCTTTTTTTTTTAATTATGGTGACATAAGCTTAGACTCATATCCTTTCAAAATAAAAATAAGTACATAGTCTCATGCGGTCAGGAACAAAGGATAGATAAAGTAGACATTTTTCTCTCCCTCACTAACCCTATTTTTATATTTCATTAGAACATTACCTTTTCAATAATCTGTCGGTGTTTTTTAAAATAGTGTAAATAAGGGGTGCCTGAGTGGCTCAGTCGGTTAAGTGTCCAACTTTGGCTGAGGTCATTATCTCTCAGTCTGTGAGTTCGAACCCTGCGTAGGGCTCTGTACTGACAGCTGGGAGCCTGGAGCCTGCTTCAGATTCTGTGTCTACCTCTATGTCTGCCTCTCTCCTGTTCACACTCTGTTTTTCTCTCTCTTAAAAATAAATAAACATTTAAAAAATACTGTAAACAAAATTAAAAGTAAGACATATAGGAGAATATTGCAGAAAACCAGCTGTTGGATAAGATCAAAGGTTCATACCCATAATATATTAAAAAAAAGTTTCTAGAAATCGGTAAGAAACAAAAATGAATGTTTTCCACCCCAAGTGGGCTAAGGACCAGAATGAGCTATTCATTCAAGAAAAAATAAAAATGGTCAATAAATACATGAATAACTATTTACACTCAAAGGATGAAGAATATGCAAATCAAAACATGAGATCACTTTTCTTCCATCAAATTGAGTAAATGTGGTTTGAAAGGAAGATAATATTCCATGAGCGAGTCCTCCTCTTATTCTACTGGTGTTTATGTAAGTAATTTGGGACAACTTTCTAGAGGATAATTTGTCAATATATTAAAAGCCATATAAATGTTGATAATCTTTGACTCAGAAATTTTACTTATAAAAAATTAAGAGCGGGCGGGGCGTGCACCTGGGTGGATCGTCGGTAAAATGTCCGACTTGGGTTCAGGTCATGATCTCACCGCTTCTGAGTTCCAGCCCTGCGTCAGGCTCTGTGCTAACAGCTCGGAGCCTGTAACATGCTTCCGATTCTGTGTCCGTCTCTAGCTCTGCCCCTCCTCTGCTCCTGCTCTGTCTCTTTCAAAAATAAATAAAGCATTTAGAAAATTAAAAAAAAGAAAGAAATAAAACGAAGAGAGGGGAACCTGAGTGGTTCAGTAGATTGAGCCTCTGACTCTTGATTTCAGCTCAGGTCATGATCCCAGAGTCATGGAACCGAGCCCTGCCTTGGGCTCCATGCTGAGCATGGAGCCTGCTTAGGATTCTCTCTCTCTCTCTCTCTCTCTCTCTCTCTCTCCACCCCCCGCTCCTCTCCCCAGCTCATGCTTGTGCTTGCTCTCTCTAAAATAAATTTAAAAAATTATTTTAAAAATTATAAAAAAAGAGATGTGAATTAAAATTAATATTAGGGACATTCACTGATGGTTTATACAAGGAGAGAGCTGGAAAATAACCTAAATGTCTAGCAATAAGTGATTACATATAAATAAATAAAGGATTTATTTAAGGATTTATTTATTATATAAGGATTACGGTAAATCCTTCAATAGAATATTATGCAAGCATTAAATACAGTTCCTAGAAGAATATATGAAGACTTAGAGGAAAGTTCAGTATATATTAAAAGAAAGATTATAATCAGTGTGTGTAGTATGATATCAATTTTTTTTATTATATAAATATATTAATGGGGCTCCTGGGTGGCTTAGTGATTAAGCCACTGACTCCTGATGGTTAAGCATCTGACTCTTGATTTCGGCTCAGGACATGATCTCATAGTTTGTGAGCTCAAGCCCTATGTCAGGCTCAGGGCTAATAATGCAGATCCTGCTTGAGATTCTCTCCCTCTCGCTCTGCCCCTCCTCTGCTCATGCTTGCATGCTCTCTCTCTCTCTCTCTCTCTCTCAAATAAATAAACTTAAAAGTAAATAAATAAATAAATAATAAAATTAAAATATGGTTATCTCAGAGTATTGGAATTAGAGATAACCTTTATTTTCTTTGTCTTGCTTTGTTGTTTCATTTGTTCCTTAGTTTTTTTTTGTTTTATTATTTATTTATTTATTTTACCGTGGTATATATAACTTTTATAATCAGAAAAAAACCCTAAAGACAAGGTTTTAAAGCGCTTACTGGTGACACTGTCTTCTTTTTGGGAACAAATGGAACAAGAGATTATTCAAAGTTTATACCAACCTTTGTTCATCTATCAGCAGACTTGATATTCAGCAATATATTACAGAACACACCCTTGGATATGCTGTTTTTAAGACAGCCAGGAACAATAAAAGAGGAAAAAGAAGAGATAAACCTATCTCTTTCTGCCTAATGAATAAACCACAGGAAGGCATGATTTGTATTTTTACTCTAATCAATGCAGCTAATGTTGAATTAAGAGCTCTATCTTTCACTACAGCAGCATTTCTCAATCCTTTTTATCAATCAATTAAGTAGAAGATGCACAGCTTGGCTTGTCTGGATAAAATTCAGGGGTGCTAGAGTGAGACTCATTACACGTTTACCCATAGTTCATAAAGCATGAAAGGAATTGAGAGATTACTCAAAAATACACATACTTGCACTCACAAAACCCGCCATTTAAAAAAGCACTTAAATCTGGTCGAATCAAAATTCTCTGTATTCCTTTAGAGAAGACCAAATCTATTTATAAAGACATAGATCACTGCAGCAGTTCCTCCATGACTAAAGATGACAATTTCTTCACATCTTGAGCTGTGAAGACACTTATTCTCACTGGGAAAGCACTTTAGTAACTCTTAACCTCCTCAAAAAAAAAACTTACATAAACATCACCACATCCACGACAAAATGAAGAGTCAGATCCTTGCTCAACATTTTTGGAAACATATCAATAAAGGGACATTTAATAATTCCATTCATTCTTGGGGCACCTGGGTGGCTCAGTCAGTTAAGTATCCTACGTTTGATTTCAGCTCAGGTCATGATCTCACATTTTGTGAGATCGAGCCTGTGCTGGGCTCTGCACTAACAGCACAAAGCCTATTCGGATTCTCTCTCTCCCTCTCTCTCTGCCCCTCTCCCACGCATGTGTGCCTGTACTCTCACTCAAATTAATAAATAAAAATTTAAAAAAGTCATTTCTTTCATTCTTGAAAGTTAGCTTCTATCATTTTCCCTTCCTTCTCTTAAAGAGAAAGGAGTAAAGAATGAAGGCTCCATTGGTGATGGTAACTTGAAGAAACTTAAAAGACAGCAAAAAAAAAAAAAAAAACCCTCATGAGGTGATGGATATGTTAATTAGCTTGATTGTGGTGATGATTTCAGTGTATATATATATATATCAAATCATCAAGTTGAGCACCTTAAATATATACAATTTTTATTGGTCAATTATACTTCAATAAAGCTGGTGGGAGAATGACTAGTTTTGAAAAAAATATATTAACATTTTATCAAAAGGTGTATCACAGTTTACCTGCCCTTAAATCAAGTGTAAGAAAGGCACTCCACTGTAATGAATCCTACATCTCCATAGTAAGGAGAAAAAAAAAAAGTGAAATGCTTATCTGGATCACTGACGTAAAAAAAAAAAGTTGCAGTTAGAACTACTTCAGGTAATTCAAGTGAAATTGAAGATGTCCGCCCCAACTCCCATCCTGACCTTACTCAAAATGCCACCTCGATTTTCCAGTGTTTTTTTTTTAACTTAATTACAGAATTGAAGAGAAACCCATCTATTCCACACCCTCCACTTCCTAGAAAGATCATAGCCAAACTATTTCCAAAAAATGAGGATCTATACTATTTGTTAAGACATCCAGAGATGGAGATTTTCCACTGGTTTATGAATCAAGCAGAAAAAAAAGACAGAAAGCTAGTATTTTGCTTTCAAAATATCAGTTTTGAATGAGCAAATCCTTTTAAAGAGGCTTATAAATCTATGATGTTCTATAGTCTAAAAGCTGCATTATTGTACCCTAATCAGAAGGATTTCAGGTGCTGTATTTGAAGCATGATTATCCTCAGAGATGAAACAATACATGTAGCAAAAAAAAAAAATGTTTTTCCCCTGTGATTTCAATTGCCCAAAGTTCTACTAGGTAAAAATAGAGGAAGGGAAGAAGAAGTCTAAATCTGTGACAGATGGAATTAATGTAATGAAGTTATGTGCTCTTAAGAGATGTGTAACCATAATTTACAAGTCACCGCTATGGATATCCAAGCTATTTGATGCTAATGCAAGTATGTTTAAAGTCCAATATGTGAGAAGCAAGAGAACAGAGTGGATAATTCCTTTGTTCTCTGATTTGTTTCACCTATATTTTTGTGTTTTCCTAAGATCTGGACAGCGTATCAGCCAAGAAAATAAATGGAATATGTATATTCTGTCTAAATTTTGTGATGGTTTTTAACATTTGCTTTAAATTATAATGAAGATATAAAGTGGAGAGTCAAGATCCAATTTCCAGTCTCAATGCTCTTTATGCATTAAAAAGTGGCATAAAATAAGGGCTCCTGGGTGGTTCAGTCTGTTCAGTGTCCAACTTCAGCTCAGGTCATAATCTTGCAATCCTTGAGTTCGAGCCTCACGTGGCTGCTTGGAGTAGTGAAAAAATGGTGAAAAAATGATCCAGAGGCCATATGCAGTGTAGTCTCAAAGAGTGATTTGATTGATAAGTATTGTCTGTCATGCCCACCAGTTACTCAAAAAGAGAAAGGGAGGGGAAAAAAAGCACAAACACTGTATACTGGTTATTCAAAATGCACTTTTTATTCACTTTAACACAGATGATTTTTTTTACAGTTGAAACAAAATATCTGATACACAATTTTGAGTTTTTAGCAGCACCTGCAAGGAGAGGATCATGGAATACCTCAAGGTAAAATGGAGATGGCGGAGGCAGGCACAAATTAACCTGAAATTCATCAATCCACTTGAAGATATATGGAATCTGAGGCCCCCTGAATGTTAGCCTAATACATGACAATAAACTAAAAATAGTTTCTGTATGATGTTTTAATGGACTATTGAAAAACAGTATAGTTCCAACTAGAAATATTAAAAAAAAATCCAGTGTTCATTAAAAAAATGTTCTGAAAATATTGCACTGCACATTCTAGCCTATATGCACAGTTCCTGGTACTCACAGATTTCAGCCTTTGGTGTTTTATAATCTTACCCAAACTGTATGTCAGCACCCCACTGAGTGTTAACGCACCAAAAATGCCACTGTTTTTGTCACTTAGTGTTAACTGCTTTTATTAAGATATTGTGTAGTGATTTGGCAGAAGAAAATTGGTATGGCTAAGAGGAAAGGGGCTTCAGATGACCTGTCAATAAAATTAACACTTGCCTTGGTTAGACAGGAGGTCTATGAATAGGATATCCACATATTTTTTTTACTTAAATGACCACATGCCATTCTAATAGTGACAAATACTTTTGTGAGTGGATGGAGGTCTTTACAAAATAAGCCTGAGATCTACAAATAGAAACTATTATAAGTAGAGTGCAAGTAGAAAGAGAAGGCCCCAGGTCTCATGCACTTAAAAACAATGAGCATTTAACAGTTCTGATGTACAGATTTTCACACACTAGCAAAACAATCATAGAACTTGGAAACAAGTGTGGCTGGCTATAGGCGTAGGCAGGATAGGGACTATTACTTAAGAGCTGTGGGGTCCCAGTTCTGGCTTGGACTTCTGGCATCAAAATTACTTGGACAAAGGGGTCATGACTATATTTAAATTGGAAATATTGAATATGACTGGGTTGAAATACCATCTTCCACTTGTCTATGTAGCCCCAAAGTCCAAGCACATAAGGTCCTGTGTGTAAGGCTGATTCCATATGTGGTGACAATGGAGAGTTCTAGGCTGTATTCCTGTAAAAGCTTCTGCTTCCTCACCGGACTATGTGTCTTTTGGGGGGTCATTTCTAACTGTCCCTCACTACCTTGTGTCACTATTTTTATCATAGATGTTTTAAAAGTACAGATTAAAAACTGCAGGACAAACATCCTAGACTGCAGGACAACATGAACTTGACTGTATATCTATAATACAGTATATAGATAGCAGTCATGGTAATCAAAATTTGACAAACCTTTTTTGTCTTTTAGTACGGTATTTTTAGGATATTTATATCAGGGCACATAATGACTACTCAGAGATCAAGAATTTATCCTGCTATTGTACAAAAGAAAGAGCTGTGTAGTTGCTGTTAAATGCTGATCCCAGAATAGTTTGAGAATTTTAAAGGTCCCTCTCCAAAGTCTTAGCTGTTGTTTTCAGATACATGTAATGATAACATGATACTGAAACATAGTTTGTAGCTTGCAGATTCATAGAACTTAGAGCTGGAGGGGACCTTAAACCAAACATCTAGCCAGTACAGAAAATCTTTTTATGGTATTTTAACAGATGGTCATCTAGTATCTTCTTGAATATTTTCATTGGAAGGGAGTTCACTATTAAGGCAGTCCATTCCACTGTGGGACAACTCTATGAGAAATTCGTTCCACCACTGGGTTAAAGTCGGTTTTCTTGTTACCTTCAGTGTCCTAGTTTGGTCAGCTGAACATACAGGGCAACATACAAGATATTAGTTCCTTCTACAATAAGTATTCGAGTTAAGGAACCTTGTGAATAAAGGCCATTACCCCACCCCACCCTCTTTTCTGAAGGTTTCTCTGAGAACAGAGCATGGTGGACCAAAGGACCATCAATTATTATGAGCAGAGAGTACTGCATTCAAAGCCATATACTAAGCAGCATTGCTAAATTGATAAGAGGTTGTCAGAGAAGCAACATCCCTATGCAGCAAAAGGAGACTTATGAAGTAAAAGCAGACCAACCATTTATTTGCAAGGGTGGTTGGCATATTTAAGCATAATCCATTCACTAGTACCCTATTACTTCAAACACGAAGAGTATAATCAAGTTCCAGTGCCATCAGTGTATCTCTTAGTGAGATATTCTTTGAAAAGCTCACATGGGAAGAAACCACAAATAAGGATTTAAACAAGGCAGTGTACATCATTATACTCTTAGATTCCTAATTTATCATAACTTTTTTATAGTTGAAGCTTAGGACATCCTTGTTTGCATTATTAGTTTTTATCGTGATACAGCTCAGAGTCTTTTTTTCTCCTTTGGCAGAAATGTCAGAAACTGCTTGCCAAGATTCCAGGGTGACATTTGTTAGTTGACTTATGGAACACTTTAAGGGATAGCTGTAGCTCTTTAACTCCTTCATGCTGCTGGGTTCTAAGTTTAAACTGTAATTTGAAAAATACTTAAATCTCTCAGGACTAAAGCTTTCTGAAATGTCCTGATACACACAAGAAGGAAACAGCAGAAATCACGCAAAATACACATGGCTTGACAAAGCTTTTTTTTTTTAATCACTCTACAACCTCTATTTGAAAGGCTCTGACACACAACCACAATCTCCTCTCTTATCCTTTTGTGTGTGTGTGCACTCTTAGAGGGACACAGTTATTCTGACACTATTGACTGAACAATTTGGGGCATACTTCTAAAAGGCTTCCTACTTTTAACAGCATGAAGATCCTGCTTTGGAGCCACTGTTCAAGTCAATAGTGTGACCTAACATGCAATGTTCCAGCTGTTCCTCTACAGCCAACACCTGCCTGACAGCTTCTTCAAAGGCCACTGTCACATTAGTATCATCTTTGGCACTTGTTTCTAGATAAGGGTAATCCCCATTCTCCGTGCACCAGGCTTGTGCCTCCTCAGTAGTCACTTGCCTATCCTCTTTGTCTACCTTGTTACCCAGAACTACAAAGGGGAAGTGCTCAGGGTCTTTCACATCAGCATAGTAGATGAATTCTTTCTGCCAGTTACCAAGGTTCTCAAAGCTCTGCCGGTCATCCACACTGAAGGTCAAGAGGCAGCAGTCTGCTCCCCTGTAGAAGGGTGTCCTAAGGCTCTTGAAACGCTCCTGCCCTGCAGTGTCCCAGATCTGGAGAGTTACAAAACGTCCATCTACCTCCAGATCTCGATTTAAGAACTCTACCCCTATGGTGTGAAAAGCCTGGGAATCAAATTTATTGGTTACATAACGGTTCATGAGCGAGCTTTTCCCAACTCCACCATCACCCAAGAGAATAACCTTTAAGAGCAAGGATTTCCCACTCATTGTTGCAGCACCAGATGGGGAGGAGTTTATAACCACAAGAACCTGAAAATAAAAGAAAAAGTAGGAGGGAAAACAGTTAAACCTGAAATGGAAATCAACTTCATAGTAAATTTTTCTGAATTATATGGTCTACTGATTTAACTTCTCTTGATTCATGCTCGTTAACTATATAGTACAGCAGAAGGAATAAAATTCTTTTTGCATACAAGGGAAAAAAAGAACCTTGTTTTTCTGAGGTTTTTTGCCTGTGCCGGGAAAATGGCAGAATGCCATGGGTAAATGGATGAGCAGATGGTGCTATAATTTGGTTCAGTTCTGACCCTATTCTAGGGGAGAGAGCACAGAATAGGAATATCACTCAAATGTGTAACCATATCATTAGCTTCCAGTTTGGACAGGTCCAAACAAGAGGCAAACAGTATGAAATTGATTTGGAGTTTGAAGTCTGTTCATGATGGACCCAAGAATTATTGAGGAGAAAAAGCTTCATAAGCTGATATTTTAATTCTGTCAGTAGAGTTTGGGGATACAATTAGAACTTGGAAGAGAGATAAAGGTCAAGTTTCTTCAGGCATTTGCCTTTTTATACTTGCATTGATACAGATACCCTCATAAGTAAAGGATCTTCCATAATCTTTTCTTGATTGTTGACTGGTATCATTATAGCAGCTATCATTTAGGAAGAAAATCTTCAACAGCTTATTAATTTTTGAATTTAGGTTCTAATACCATAATAGCACCAATGAAAATATACTGTAAACTTTAAAGTGCTAATAATTATATAGTACTCTTCTTGTTACCTCCACAACATGTGTGTACATGGGATATCTAGAATGCATCTTAAAATAAAAAGATCGAGTGT
Organism: Cryptoprocta ferox; assembly: GCA_028646485.1. Lineage (NCBI taxonomy): Eukaryota > Metazoa > Chordata > Mammalia > Carnivora > Eupleridae > Cryptoprocta > Cryptoprocta ferox. The sequence continues at coordinate 38,659,703 of CM053579.1, read as the reverse complement.
TTACTGAACAACTAACCCATACTAGATTTTGTTAAGTGCTTTCATACCAGGTCCAGTGTGGGAACACAATGATGATGACGTAAATTGGGTGTTATTTATGCCAGAGACCCAAAGAGATGAAAACTAAATACTAATCAAAAGAGCACATGCAAAAGAGCTTCTGGAGGTGGACACATTTGAAATGTAATTTTAAAAAGCCTCAGTAGTCCTTACTATTATGTTGGTGCATATGTATTAATTATATATTTTTGTAAATATTCATTTTTAAGAGATCAAAAGAAAAAATATATATACCTACCCAGTCAGGTCTTTGTCACAATGTTAGCTTTTTCTTTTCTTTGTTCTTATTTTGTTCTTTCTTCTCAAGGTCCTAGAAAACATATTGGGAAGCATTATTTTAAAAAATCTATAATAAAACAAGATTAAGGCTATATATAGATATACTCAAGTCAGGAAAAAAACAGACCAATCTCAACTTACCTACAGAGGATGCTTTTCATAAATATACTTAAGAGTTCAACATGCTACAAACACTTAACATGGACAAAATAATATTATTGCAAAAACTTTAACTTGCCCTAACAAGTGTACTTTAGGGGCACCTGGGTGGTTCAGTCGGTTGAACATTCAGCTCCTGATTTCAGCTCAGATCATGATCTCAGGGTTCGTGGGTTCAAGCCCTGTGTCAGGCTCTGTGCTGACAGTGCAGAGCCAGCTTGGAATTCTCTCTATCCTTCTCTCTCACCCTCTCCACTGCTCACTCTCTCTCTCTCTCTCTTTCTCTCTCTCTCTCTCTCTCTCAAAAATAAATAAACTTAAAAAAACCCCAAGGGTACTTAATATGATTTTAAAAGTTTTATGTTGTCTCTCCATTGAACTCTTCATTCAAAGTAAAGGTAAATCAAAGAAAGAAGATGATATTCACAACAGATGATTTTCAGGAAAAGGAAAGCACAGAGGAGTCTAAGACGTGTTGAAATTCTAAGTCAGAGATGAAACTCCTTCCCTTTGTATCCACCAATGTTCGCATCTCTAAGAAAGTTATTAATGAATTCACCAATCTGCTTCAAGTTTCTCTCTGCAACTGATTCCACAAGGTCAGAAAAAAAGTAATTATGCTTGGGGATTCCCTGTTTATAATATATTGTCTTGGCTAATTATTTTACTCATTAATTTTGATCATCTGTCTTGAACACAGGTTTTAGTATTTAGCTGGATTTATTAAATTCAAACACAACTTCATTTAACATTATAATTAATTATGGCAAGAGTGTTATCTAAGCATTATCAGGAGTGCTGGTCTAAAGAGAAAAAACGTTCTTAGATTTGTTAAGTGTTCCTTCTTACTGAGAAATAAGAAGATTTTAAGAAATCTCTATTGCTTGATAATCTCAGGCTATTTTTTTCAAATATAGATAAATCATATAATAAGGGATTCATTAGAGACCTAAATCAGTAATTATGAATTTAAATAATATCTTCTAAATCAATAGGTTTTATCCTCCTTCTTGGTCTATATCTACTCTAAAAAACTTTCAACTTTTCTAAAATTACTGATTTTTGTCCCTCCCTTTTTTCCTGCCTTCAAACTGCTGTCTTCAGAACTAGCTCAAGTAGCAAAGATTTCTTTAAATGGAGATGAAACAGCATTAGCACACTTCTTTACTTTTTATACTGGTCCATAGAATAATTTTACAGACTGCTCACTTAAAAAAAGGAACAGAGGAAGGACAAACTTGGGTAACAGTACTGATAGTATTAAGGGTCCGTGCCAAATGAGCTTCCTCAAGTTCCTAGCAAACAGGTGTTCACATCATTAAACAACCCTCTAACTCTATTTTCCCAGCTGTGGATAAACTCAAATGATGGGTCAAGGACTGAGTATTGTGGAAACCAAATACTCAGCTCCAGAAATAAGGATGAAGTATTAAGAACTATCTGAGATAATGCTGCAATTGCTTGTGCATTCCCTTTTGGTCATTTGCACATATAACTTCTGGGTACAATAGGGTCTATACCAGGGCAAAGGGAGGAAAAACAATGTAGTTCATTGTCAAGTGCACTGAGTTGGCAGCAATCAGGAGACAAGAGTCTTCATCACTACTATGCCATTCATTTATTTTATGAACTTGGGTAGGTTATTTAATCTTGCTGTGTTTTAATAACTTCCTATATAAATATACACCTAATAATACCTGCCCTACTTAACTCACAGGATTATGGGGGAAATGAAAAACTTATGAAGTTTGCAAAGATTTGCAAGCATTTACTGAAAGTTTTGGTTTGAGATTTTTGTTCCTTTTGCTCCTCTACTTCCTTTCATTCATTGTTGGGGGCCTTGTGAGTCACTAATAACCCTTCTCAGAAAAAGCCTGCCAGGAGAAGGATAATTCTTCCTTTTCTCTTTCTTCAGTATCTGAGAAGGCCTTGATCCCCCCAAATTTTGAGTATCTGCATATACCACAGAATCTCAGCGCTTGGAGGGAACTTAAAGGTCTTCTTGTCCAATCTTGCTACTGATGCTTGAGAAAACATTTGAGTGCTTATTGTGTGCTGTGACCTTACTAAAGTAACCCTCCATTCTTCTCTACTTCCTCCAATGCCCATTCGTTTGCTGAAGGTAGAAGTGAATACAGTTTAGACATGTCTTCCTGCCTTTAGTCAATAAATCCTGTGGATTTTTTTTTGGAATATCCTTTTTTAAAATTTATTTTTTAAATATAATTTATTGTCAAATTGATTTCCATACAACACCCAGTGCTCAAACCAATAAGTGCCCTCCTCAATGCCTATCACCCACTTTCCCCTCTCCCTCACCTCCATCCACCCTCAGTTTGTTCTCAGTATTTAAGAGTCTCTTCTGGTTTGCCTCCCTCCCTCTCTGTAACTTTTTTCCTCCTTCCCCTCCCCCATGGTCTTCTGTTAAGTTTTCCCAGATCCACATATGAGTGAAAACATATAGTATCTGTTTTTCTCTGCCTTATTTCACTTAGCATAATACCCTCCAGTTCTTTCCACGTTGCTACAAATGGCCAGATTTCATTCTTTCTTATTGTCAAGTAGTATATCATTGTATATATAAACCACATCTTCTTTAACCATTCATCAGTTGATGGACATTTAGGCTCTTTCCATGATTTGACTATTGTTGATGGAATATCCTTTTTAAGTCCTCTGCTAACATCCTCATTTTTGGCCCACATCTCCTTGCTCTAATCTATTGTAAAACCTTCCTGGCTCTTCTCTCCCTGTCTTGGGTTTATAAATTAACATATTAACTTCAGATCTCATGGTTTACAGTTGAAATGATATTATTATACTGCTTTATTTTGTCAAACACCTTTTTTCTAAGTATGTCTTTCCTACACAACCAAATTTAAATTCCTGGAAGATAAGTCCCTTGTTTGTATATGTCTTTGAAGCTCCTCCAACATGCAGCAGGCACCAAGGAACTTCATATGGATAATCAATAATATTTGCCTATTAATTAACTAATTAGATGGGTGCCCAAAACTAATGTCTCTGATTTGATGCCAAGGTACAAGAGATCTGTAGTTCTGTAATATGTCTGAATACTATTATTTATTTGTGACTAAAGAGCAGAAATTATGGACTTATCTTGATCACTTTCTAGATAGGACTTAACAGGAATTTCACTTGTTGAAAGTCAGTGGACATGCTCCAGTTTCCTTCCCCCTCCCTTTATATTTTTAAAATAAATATATAAATTTATTCATCCCCACCAGATACAAGAGCAGTATAATTATCTCCACATGTTTTCATCGGATGCTAGCATTCCCATCATCATCATCATTTGAAACTAAGTGAGATATCCTTTAGTACATACTCAAAAAGATCTAGCACAGTATAAAAGCAAATCAAAATTTTTCCTCCCCCAGGATATGCCAAATTTAAGTCAAATCTTAAAAAAAGATAGCATTAAGTAGGCAGCAGAATTCCTTGATAACCCTAAGTATATTTAGGGTTAGAGTTAGATCCCGTATGCATTCTGTACAGGTACCATATCAGGTGAGGATTTTGACTCAAGTGTTTAATCTGATTTTGGTCCTCTTCAGAGATATATCTGCCTTTAAACAACTCAGACATCCTAGAGATGCAATTCCCCTTTCTTACCCCACTTCCCACAATTAACAAGAATTTTCTAAGAATAGTATACTCACTTTCCCCCCCAAGTTAGGGTCTAAGTCTCAGACAATAAGGTAAATTAGAAATTCACACAACTGATACTCTCTAGTTTTCTGTTCTTCAACACACTTGAAACCACATCCACACAGCTTATTAAAATTATTGTATTTAGTTGGGGATGCTTGGGGTTGGGGGAGAGGTGCAGAAGGAGGAAGTACAATGATGAGAAAGAGGTTGAACCTTTGAAAATAGTACATTTTAGTATAATGATGGAGAGAAATGAAAAAACAAATTGGCAATGTTAGTTCAGTTGCCATGGGTGGAATGATGCTCAAATCCATAGTGTAGATTGTTTGGGAGCAAGTGTTGAGAGGGATGTGGTACTGCAGGGCTGGGGGTGGGGGAAGAGCAGCAGGGGAGAGCTAGGCAGTGGATGAGAGTGGCCCTGGTGGCAATTTGCACAGGGGAGGAGCCATGGTTAAAGCTGTCTGGAAAGCCCATCTTGTGGTGACACACTGGTTGGGCTACTCAACTCACTGTTGATTCCTGGCACAATATTTGAAAATTAAGCACTGGAGAATTGGGCATGGCTTTCTTTAACTTATGTAAAAATCAATACAAATAATAAATGACTGTATCTTTGAGACCCTCTACTTTAAGTGGTAAAAATAGTTACCAGTACACCCTGGTGCTTGTTAGTGGGGGTGGGGGTGGAGGTGGGTTCTGTACTGGGGAAGCCCTCTGACGCACTGGATTCATCGTGTAGAGAGAACAAGTTATCAGCTGCATCCCTGTTCTGAGTCCAAATGTCACAGCTGTCGTGCCACTGAAATGCTATTCCCACAATTGTGCCCATATTTATATCCTATATGCCATCAGAAGGGTTCAATGTGGAATTTCACCTCTAACTTTTCACTCCTCACAATGACAGCTTTAGGGCTATGAGCCCGAAGGCACACTAGGTTGCAATTTGGCACTGTTCCGAGCCACTTCCTCCCAAGTAGACTGCCTGGAGACAGGGGTACGTGAGGTTTGGGTGACATTAAGTGAGCAGGGTACAGAGAAAAGAAGCTTCCTTAGGAGACCAGGAATGCGGTGATCTCTACGACAGGGTCACTGTTAGCATTGGAAATCTAGAAAGTGAGATGTTATGCACAGTTCCAACTACCTCGGATCCACGTCGTCTCACCTCACCAGCATCTCAGAATGGGCGGCTGTGGCGCATGCGCACTGAGCCACACCCGCTCCCCACGGAGCCCTGCGTCTATCTGCCAGGATTTGGCAGCGGCTCCAAATTACTCAGCAACGCCCCCCTCAACCGTCACCTCCCCCCACAACTCCGACCTCTGCAGCGCCTAGGCCTCTTTCCCAAGGTGCAAGTGCCCTGGGGATCATCCAGACCTCCCTCTCTCCCTCTTCCCACAGGCCCCCTACCTCCCGGCCTCCCGTGTCCGCAGGCCGCTAGCCCCTCTCCCTGCCCACGCACCGGCACCTTACCCAATACAATGGGAGAGAGACGGGAGGGGGCCGCGGGTGCCAGGCAGGTCAGCTTTGCGTGCCGGCAGTCCGGCTCCTCAGCGACACGGTCACCTCTCCTGCTGCCTCCTCCGTCTCGCTGGGGCAGCCAGAGCAGCTCGGACCTCGGTAGCCTGACAGCTGCCGCTCGCGCCCGCCACTGCCGCCGCGCAGCGTCTCGCGCCCGCGCCCGCCAGGGGAGGGGGCGGGGCCCGCGCCGCCTCCTCATGCCCTTTTCTTGGAGCTGGAGACCTGGCATAGCCGCCTCCCGCACTCGCGAGTCAAGAGCGCTCCCTCGCTCGCTCATTTTTCTTTCATGCTCATGGTCCAGCCCTGGCCTCCCTTGTCCTCTGCTCCTCCCTTCGCTGATTAGTAGGCGCAATGACAATGGACCGTCAAATATTGCTCTCCCACTCAGCTCCTCAGCAGCTTGGGGCCACGCCCCATTTCCCGCAATTACCCTTCAATCTATCTCATTTACCTTTCTTCCAAACCTTCTACTTCTGCAGAGGATAGCACATAACATCCTCTGGTTTCGAATAATGCAGGGAAATACATGATCACAACTCATTACTAGGCCCTCTAGCTGAGCACTGCTCATGAAATTCTCTTGGCAATCCAAAGGGAATTGGTAGTTCAGGCATAGAAGACACATTGCCCTTTATCCTTAACAGTTACCTTTCTAGATGGCCACATAGAGAGAATTATCTGAGGTTTGTGGAAATGTTGCTGGGGTAGAACACAATGTTCCATTTGTGCCTACCCACCCAGCCAGTCCCTTCTTATCCTCTGTGGTCCTCTGACCTCCAACTAGCTTGTGATTGTTTCCCTTGAAACCAAAAGAGGATGGAGCTCCTGAGGTCAATTAGCCTCCCCTCAACTCTGTCAGGCGGATCCATCTCAGAAGCTTCCCTGATGTATAAAGACATGTACTTGTGTGGCACTGCCGCTCACTCACTATATGCCCCCTCAGATGTCTCACACATACTCTCCCTCCATCTGGGCCACTGTCTATCTCTTCACAAATCAACGACTTAATCAATCTCACAGGCCCCAGCTTAAATGTCACTTCCTCAGGGTAAACTTTCTCAATAACCTCAGAATAGAGAATGTGCCCCAATTTATTTTCTCGCGGCCTCTTGTAGCCTGCTGTACTTTTCCTTCATAATAGTATCCATTTATGATGAGATATTTAAATGTATGGTTATTTGATTAACAACTGCCTTCCTACACTAAACAATATTTTACCATAAAGTCAAGGATTGTGATTATTTAGATTTACCATCATATCTCAGGGCCTATGTTTATTACATAAGACATGCTTGGAAAATATTTGTTTAATATGGATGAATGTTATATCATCAACAATTATTGTTATTTGAAAATAAAATGAGTGGATCTAATTAAATCCCTTGTATTTCTACTTAAATTAGTCCTGCCTCCCACAAACACCCTAAAACACACTTCTGATAAAGAGATGTACTTAATCCTACAAATCAATTTTTTACTCACATATTCCTATCTGTAATAAAAAAAAATTCTTCAGGCACTGTAGGCAATCCAAATTGGTTTTTCTTTTTATCACAATTGTTCTGGCTATTTGTGAGAAGAAACTTTGAAATTTTAGCACTTTGTTAGCTGCTAAAAAATAAACTGGTGGGATTTTTATTGTACCAAATCTATAGCTCATTTTGGGGAAGATTGACATTTAACAATAAGGAATGTCCTGATCCATGTACATGGTAGCCTTTCCATTTATTTAGGTCCTCCTTAATTTGTTTTAGCAATGCTTTATAACATTCATTGAACAGATGTTATGCATATTTTATTTTATTTTTATTATTATTTTATTTTATTTTATTTGATTTTTTACCACTTTATTTTTTTTTAACTTTATAGTTTATTGTCAGGTTGGTTTCCATATAACACCCAGTGCTCTTCCCCACAAGTGACCTCCACCATAACCATCACCTCCCTTTACCTTTCCCCCTTCCCCTTCAGCCCTCAGTTTGTTTTCAGTATTCAAGAGTCT
>CM053579.1:38631527-38651510 GCA_028646485.1 Cryptoprocta ferox | reverse complement strand
CCTAGCAGTGCTATTGCTGGGTCATAGGGGAGTTCTATTGTTAATATTTTGAGGAACCTCCACACTGTTTTCCATAGCGGCTGCATTAGTTTACATTCCCACCAACAGTGTAGGAGGGTGCCCGTAAAAACATGTATTTTCAAGCTCTTTTCACTGAAAAACATGTAGAAACAATGAAAAACACAGTGTCAAAGAGCACCTCTAGTACCCATATTGAGATTGAGATTCTAAATACCATTCAACAGTGAAAGGAACCAAGGTTTCTTAGAGAACTGGCTGATTCTAGGTCTATGGCAAGAAGTATCCAAGATGAACCTGGAATATCTTGTCACACCAGATAGGCAAGAAGCTAAGGAAAAGTGAGATAATAGATAATATATATATTGGTCTCTGGCTCTGATTCCTGGCACAGAGCCCCTAATATCCATGTAAATTCCTAATTGATAAGAGCATTTGGAGCATCTTTTGTTCTAATGTTTGGTCTTTGACTCCAGTTCCTGACACAAAGCTCTTAAATCCCTTGGAATTTCCTGGGTGATAGAAGTGTCTTTTGTACTAATGAGGTGACTCTGGCTGAGTTCTTGGATGGCTCCTGGATGGGATGTGGGCTTGTCACCAGAAAGACCAAGCCATAATTAGAACCTTGGAGTTTTCAGCCCTGCCCCGCTACTTCTTTGGCAAGAGGAGAGGGTCAGGAAATGGAGTTAATAATTGATTCTGTTTAAGTGAGGAAGCCTCCATAAAAATCTCAAAAGTATTGGATTTGGAGAGCATCCAGGTTGGTAAACACATCGAGGTACTGAGAGGGTGATGCACTCCAATTCCACAGGGACAGAAGCTCCAATCCTGGGAACCCTCCCAGAGATTGCCCTCCATATGAATCTCTTCATCTGGCTGTTCACTGCATCCTTTAACATACTCTTTAATAAACTAGTAAGTATAAGCAAATATTTCCCTGAGTTCTGTGAGTCACTCTAGCGATTAATCTGTGAGTCACTCTAGCGATTAATAGAATCCAAGGGGGAGGAAGTGATGGGAACCTTTGATTTATAGCTAATCGATCAGAAGTACAGGTAACAACCTGGGCTTGCAATTGGCTTTTTCCCTATAGAGGAACACTATTAAGGTTGAGTCAAAAAAGGACTTGGGAACCAAATTAAAGGGACTCTCACTTATCAAATATGAAGCAATGCGAGCATCTGCAAAGAAAATAACTACAATGGATTGAAGTATATCAGATATGTTTAAGTATACAAGTTCATAAAGATTCTTAAAAATGTAATTGGTCAACTTGGAGAAAACTAGGAAACTAGCTTATTTTGAAACTGGTAAATAAAATAATGAACTAAACACTTAATCTACCTTTTTATATACACATTCTTTCTCTGTGTAACCAAATAGTTTGTGAGGAAAATGTTGTTTTGCTAGAAGATTTCCAGCTAATAAATTAAGAAAGAATGATAGAATTTTACAATGGTTAATGAATGGATCTAGACAATGATCATCAAGGTCTGTTACAAAAAAAAGTAATAACCAAATATCATGACTCCTAATAGAAAAACAAGGCAGCACCTATGAAGCATTTTTGCCAAAAAATGGAATTTGATTCTTATAAAGCCTCTAGATAGAACCATGAATTTTTAGGAAAATATAAAGACAATGATGCTAAATAACATCACAAGGACATAAGAAAAGAATATCTAGACTTGGGTTTTATGTGGGGATGTTGGGGAAGAGAACTCTACAGAAAACAAGATGGTTTCTTCAACAAATAAATTAAAAGAGAAAATATGAAAGTGAAAGTAAGAAAAATTTGCATTTATAATAGCTTCAAATAGAATAAAATATTTGGGAGTAAATTTTTAAAAGGAAGGGCAAAACTTGTACTCTTAAAAACAAAAAAAAATTTAAAAGAAATTAAAGAAGATTTAGGTAATTGGAAATGTATCTCATGTATGTGGATCAAAAGACTTAATATTATTAAGATGACAATACTCTCCAAATTGATCTACATATTCAATGCAATCTCTACTAGAATCCCAGCTAGCTTCTTTGTAGAAACTTATAAGCTGATCCTAAAATCCATATGGACATTTTATAAATTTACAACTTATTCATTGTAAGTGGAAAAATTGACATATAGCTATCATGAGTTTGATTAACATGTATTAGTGTCCTTTGAGGTTTCTGTAATCTGAAACACTAAGGATAATATCCTACATCTTGCCTGTTTATCACAGCCTTTCTAACTTTTGAAGTCCTACCCCCTTTTTTAAAGTTAATTTATTATTATTTATTTTGAGAGAGAGAGAGAGAGAGAGAGAGAGAGGCAGAGAAAGAGAGGGAGAGAGCTTTCAATGCGGAGCCTGATGCGGGGCTTGATATCACGAACTGTGAGACCATGACCTGAGTTGAAATCAAGAGTCAGTCGTTTTACTGACTGAGCCAGCCAGGCATCCCTGAAGTTTCCCTTTAACAGATGAAAATCCAGCTTTCCCTGATGTCTTCAGAATTCAGTATATAGACTCTTGGTCTTGGCAGGGATATTAAAAATTATCTAATCCATTGAGTCCCAAACCTAGCTGCACATCAAAATCACAGAGAGGATTTATCAGAAGTATAGATTCAAAGTCCCTGACATTTAAATATCTGCAGTGGGGCCCAGTAATGTATGTTTTTAACAAGTTCTCCGGGGAATTCTAATAAGCTGGTCCATGTATAGGCATTTAGGAATCAAATTTTTTCTAACCTTTCACATATTTCCGGAATCCCTTCTATGACTCCCTGACTTGTAGTCATTCAGCCTCTGAATAATGACTTCACAAGCAGCCCATTCCATTATTTAGTTTACTTTGCTAGGAAGTTTTTCCTTATGAAATGATGAAGTCTGCAACTTCTAACTCCTAATATTTTGGCGCTAGTTTTGACCTCAGAGTATTTGTAGGTTTTGTAGAAGTATCTCTTAAGAAAAAAATATCAGAAATACAAGTTTTTACTTTGAGAATGCTGAGTAGCTTCTTAAAATACATTCATTGCTTGTCAGCCAGAATGCAGGTTAAAAGAAAAAATTCAAAGCAAATACTATGCTCAGCATCTCTGTGCAAGAAGTCATTGTTCACTAAGATACTAACAATTTCTCTTTGAAAGATAAGAATTTTTTAAGGCTAAAGATTCAATAGTTTACTCTTTTTGTTTTGAGAATATTACAAATCTGTTGTCTTATAAATTCAGATTGATGTTTAAGTCATAATATGATGGTTTGTATGAAAATTAACATTTTGAAATTTGTGTTGGCTAATGTAAAATATCCAAAGTAAGCATACCCAACTTTTCTTAAAGAAAGCATTGTGTTCTAAGTCTATAAGCAGTTAGTTTTATCTTTTTTCACAACTAATAGCTGTTTTAATGATCCAGGTCTAACAGAGATAAAAATAAAGTGGGGCCCATCCTAGCCAGATATTTCAAGGTAAAATTGGTATATAAAATTATATGTTTCAGGTGTACAACATTATGATTTGACATCTACATGCACTACAGAATGATCACCACTAAAAGTCTAGTTACCATCCATCACTATACAGTCAACCCCTTTCACCCATTTCACCCACCCCCATTTCCCTTCCCCTCTGGTAACCATGAATTTGTTCTCTGTATCCATGAGTTTGTTTCTGTTTTCTTTGATTTTTTTAAGATTCCACATGAGTGAAATCATACAATATTTATCATTCTCCATCTGATTTATTTCACTTAGCATAATACTTTTAAGTTTCATGCGTGTTGTCACAAACGACAAGATTTCTTTTTAATGCTGAGTAGTTTTGTGTATCTGTGTATCTATCTACCTATCAATCATCTATCTATCTATCATCTATCTACCTATCTAAGTATCTATCTATCTATCTATCCTCTACCTATCATCTACCACATCTTTATCTATTCATCAATCAGTGGACTTTTAAGTTGTTTCCATTTCTTGGCTATTGTAAATAATGCTGCAATGAATATAAGAAAGCATAGATATTTTTGAATCAGCATTTTTGTGTTCTTTGGATAAATACCAAGAAGTGGAATAGCTGGGTAATTTGGTAGTTCTATTCTTAATATTTTGAGGAATCTCCATACTGTTTTCCATAGTGGCTGCACCAATTTACATTCCTACCCGCAGTGTATAAGGGTTTCCTTTTCTCCACATTCTCTCCACCTCTTGTTATTTCTTTTGTCTTTATTTTATTTGTAATAACTTTTTTAAATGTTTATTAATTTTGAGAAAGATAGAGAGCAAGTGGGGGAGGGGCAGAGGGAGAGGGAGACAGAATCCCAAGCAGGCTCTGCACTGTCAACAGAGGGCCCGATGTAGGGCATGAAACCACAAACCCTGAAGTCATGACCTGAGCCGAGATTAAGAGTCAGATGCTTAACCAACTGAGTCACCCACATGCTCCTCTTGTTTTTTTTTTATATTAGCCATTATAACAGGTGTGAAGTGATATTTCATTATGGTTTTGATTTGCATTTCCCTAATAATTAGTTGTGTTGAACATCTTTTTATGTGTCTGTTGGCTATCTGTATGTCTTGTTTGGAAAAATGTCTACTCAGATACTCTGCCTATTTTTAAATTGGGTTTTTTATTGTTGAGTTATATGAAGTCTTTATATATTTTGGATATTAATCTCTTTTCATATATATAGTTTGAAAAAATCATTTTCCATTCAATAACTTGTTTTCTCATTTTGGTGATTGTTTCTTTTGCTGGGCAGAAGCATTTTAATTTGATGTAATCCCATTTGTTTAATTTTGCTTTTTGTTTCCCTTGCATTGGAGTCAGATCCAAAAAATATCACTAAGACCAATGTCAGGAAGCTTACCATTTATATTTTTTTCTAGGAATTTTATGGTTTCAGGTCTTACATTCACATCTTTAATCCATTTTGAGTTAAGTTTTGTGTATATTGTAAGATGGTCTACTTTCATTATTTTTTGCCCAGTTTTCCTAGCACCATTTACTGAAGAGACTGTCCTTTTTTCATTGTATGTTCTTGGCTCCTTTGTCATGAATGAATTGTTCAAATATGTATGGACTTATTTCTGGGCTGTTTATTCTATTTCATTGATAAATGTGTCTGTTTTTATGCCAATACCATACTGCTTTGATTACTATAGCTTTTTAGTATAGCTTGAAATCAGGGAGTGTAATACCTCTACCTTTGTCCTTCTTTCTCAAGATGCTTTGGCTATTCAGGATCTTTAATTGTTCCACACAAATTTTAGAATTGTTTGTTCCAGTTCTGTGAAAAGTGCCATTTGAATTTTGGTAAGAATTTTATTGAATCTGTATATTGCTTTCTGTCATATGGACATTTAAACAACATTAAGTTTTCCAATCCATGAGCACAGAATAACTTTCCACTTATTTGTGTGTTCTTCAGTTTCTTTCATCAGCGTCCTACAGTTTTCAAAGAGTTTTACACAGTTTTACAGACTTTTTTTTTACCTCCTTGGTTAAATTTATACCTAGGTATTTTATTTTATTTTAATTTTATTTTATTATTTGTTTGATGCAATTGTAAATGGGATTATTTTATTAATTTATTTTTCTGATAGTTTTTTTTTATTAGAATATAGAAAGGCGACGGATTTATTTATGTTAGTTTTGTATCTGGCTATTTTACTGAATTCATTTATTAGCTCTAACAGTTTTTGGTAGTCTTTTGGGTTTTCTATATATAGTATCATGTTATCTGCAAATAGTGACAGTTTTATTTTTTCCTTTCTGAACTGTATACCTTTTATTGTGTCATTGTTGTGACTAGAACAATATTATGTTAAATACAAGGGGTGTAAGTGGGCCCCCTTGTCTTGTTCCTGATCATAGAGGAAAACCTTTCAGCTTTTCACCATTGACTATGATGTTAGCTGTGGGTTTGTGATGTATAGCCTTTACTATGTTGAGTTATATTCCCTCTAAATCCATGTTGTTGAGAGTTTTTATCAAATGGATGTTGGATTTTGTCAAATGCTTTTTCTGCATCAGTTGAGATCATCATATGCTTTTTATCCTTTATTTTTGTTAATTTGGAAAATCATGTTGATTGATTTGCAGATGTTTAACCATCCTTGCCTCCCTGAAATAAATCCCATTTCATCATGGTGTGTGATCCTTTTTAATGTATTGTTGATTTCAGTTTGCTAATATTTTGTTGAGGATTTTTGCATCTGTGTTCATCAGGAATATTGGCCTGTAATTTTTGTGTATGTGTGTGTGTGTCATTCTTGTCTGGTTTTGGTATCAGGGCAATGCTGGTTTCATAAAATGAGTTTGGAAGTGTTCGCTTCTCTTCAATATTTTGGGAAAGTTTGAGAAGGAAAAGTATTAAACCTTGCTTGAATGTTTGGTAGAATTCACCAGTGAAACCATCTGGTCCTGGGATTTTTGTTTGTTGGGACGATTTTGATTACTGAATCAATCTCCTTAATAATCAATCTATTCAGGTTTTCTGTTTCTTTATGATTTAGTCTTAGAAAATTGTGTATTTCTAAGATTTATCCATTTCTTCTAGGTTGTATAACTTGCTGGCATATAATTATTCATACTAGCTTTTCTTAATTTTCATACTAACTTCTTTTCTTTCATTTCTTATATTTTTACTAGAATCATTTCTCTTTTTTATTGGTTAGTCTAGATAAAGGTTTTTCATTTTTTAAATCTTTTCAAAGAAAGCTCTTAGTTTCATTGATCTTGTCTTTTTTTTAGTCTTTATTTCATTTATTTCTGCTGATATCTTTATTGTTTCCATCCTTCTATTGACCTTGGGTTTCATTTGCTTTCTTTTTCTAGCTCCTTTATTTGTAGAGTTAGATTGTCTATTTGAAGTTTTTATTGTTTCTTGAGGTAGGCCTGCATTGCTATGATCTTCCCTTTTAGAATTGTTTTTGCTGCATTCCAAAGATATACAACATTTGGTATGTTGCGTATCTGTTTTCATTTGTCTTTGAGTTGATAGCAACTTAATTTTGAACACATACCAAAACTTTACATTTTTTCTCCCCCTCCATATTTTATATTTTTGTTGACATCTGTTACATATATTTTTTGTTTTATGTATCTGTTAACAAATTATTATAGTTTTAGTAAGTTTACTTTTGGTCTTTTAACCTTTATAGTTTCTTTGTAAGTGATTAATCCATTATTTTTACTATATATTTACTTTCTCCAGTAAGAATTTACATTTGTATGCTTTCTTGTTAGTAATTAGTGACATTTCTTTTCAGTTTTGAGAAATCGCATTAACATTGTTTGTAATGCTAGTTTAGTGGCTTTTGCTTATCTGAAGAATCCTTAAATTCTTCAATTCTGAATAATAAGTTGTCAAGTAGAGAATTCTCAATTGGAAGTCTTTTTTCCTTTCATCGCTTTGAATATGTTGTACCACTCAATTCTGGCTTGCAAAGTTTCTGCTGAAAAATCTGATAGACTTATGGGGTTTCCCTTGTTTGTAATAAGCTGTTTTTCTCATGCTGCTTTAAAGATTCACTCTTTGGTGTGCCTTGGGTGGCTCAGTTCATTAAGCATCTATCTAACTCTTGATTTCAGCTCAGGTCACGATCTTATGGTTTGTGGGATCAAATACCACATTGGGCACTGTACTGACATCATGGAGCCTGCTTAGTATTCTCTCTCACCCTCTCTCTCTCTCTCTCAAAATAAAGAAATAAAGTTTAAAAAATAAAAAATAAATATTTTCTCTTTATCTTTAACTTACCATTTTAATTATAACGTGTCTTGGTGTGGATCTCTGGGTTAATCTAATTTGGAGCTCTGTGATTCCTGGACTTGTATGTTTGTTTCCTTCCCCAGAATAGGAAACTTTTCAGAAGCTACTTCTTCAAATAATTTTTCTAGCCCTTTCTCTCTCTATTCTCCTTCTAGGACCCCTATAATGCAAATATTATTCTGCTTGATGTTGTCCCAATGGTCTCTTAGGTGGTCTTCATCTTTTAAAATTCTTTTTTCTTTTTGCTGCTCTGTGTGGGTAAGTTCTATTGCTTTGTCTTCTAGTTTGCTGATCCAGTCTTCAGCTTCATCCAGTCTGCTGTTGAACACCTCTAGTGTATTTTTTTCGGTTCAGTTATTATATTCTTCAGCTCTGTAACTTTTGTTTGTAACTTTATTATATTTTCTATTTTTGTGAAGGATCTCATTACGTTCATCCATTTTTCTACTGAGGTTTGTGATCACCTTTATGACCATTACTTCATATTCTTTATCAGGCAGACTGCGTATCTCTGTGTCATTATCTTTTTCTGATGCTTTTTTTCTTTTATTTGGAATATATTCCTCTGTCTCATTTTGCCTGACTCTGTGTTTATTTCTATGTATTAGGCAAATCAACTACCTTTCCCAGTCTTAAAGGAGCAGCCTTTTATAGAAGATGTTATGTGGAGACCAGAAACTCAACCTTTGCCAACCACCAGAGCTGGGCACCTAAGAGGCATCCTCTGCACACCTGTGTGCTATGGTAAGGCTGTGTTGGGTGGGGCTGGCACCCAATCTGGCTGTGATAGTAGCTGGGCTGTGATGTGGGGGGATGATTGGTGCTGATACTCCACTTGGCTGTGACATGTAGCTATGCTGCAGTATGGGCATAGAAGATCAGTTTATCTTGACTGTAATGTTAAAGTCAAGGCAAAACTCAGTGAGTTGAGCATCTGACTCTTGATTTCAGCTAAGATCATGATCTCATGGTTCATGGATCATGGTTCATGATCTCATGGATCTCACTGACAGTGCAGAGCCTGCTTTGAATTATCTGTCTCCTTCTCTCTGCCCCTCCCCTACTCACTCTCTCTCACTCTCAAAAATAAGTAGACATTTTAAAAAAGATAATGCTTCATCTTCCTATTGCCTTATAAATAAAAATGGTTTTCTTAAATTTTACATATAGCATAAAATTTTGTTCATCTAATTAATGACAGTTTCATCTCATTTGCCAACTTAGATCAATTGCTATTTACTGCTTAGATCACAATGCGAAAACATGTTGTGATATCTACTGTAGGGACAGGAGTGGGATGGTGGCAATATGCACACCATGCCCTAGTCAATGCAATTCCTCTTCAACATAATAGACCTCTGAATATTTGGATTGCTCTCATACACCCTTTAAGTCTTTTTTTCCTTTATTTTTTTAATTTTTTAAAAGTTTATTTATTTTTGAGAGAGTGAGAGACACAGAGCGTGAGTGGGGGATGGTCAGAGAGAGAGGGAGACACAGAATCAGAAGCAGGCTCCAGGCTCTGAGCTGTCAGAGCCTGATGTGGGGCTCAAACCCACGAACTGTGAAATCATGACCTGAGCCAATGTTGGCTGCTTAACCGACTGAGCCACCCAGGTGCCCCAGTCTTTTTTTCCTTTAATCAGGCTTCATATGGACCTGGTTTTTAGATCCTTCATTCTTCTCTTCCCCACCAAGCACCCACATTTTCATTGTTCTTCTAGAAATATGCTGGCTAGATGTGAAGTTAATACAAATATGCTTTGACCACATTTATAACATTAATGATAATTTATGAAAATGATTACCTATTTTGCCCTATCAATGCTCAGTTTGTTACATTTCTGGCCAATTCTCCCATTTGTCAAGGTCAAGGTCAAACAAAATTCTTACTATGTATTTTGAGATATTAGTCTCATATCCTAATTTAGCTTCATTTACAAATTTTGTGAGCATGTTCTTGATTCCATAATTTAGGGAATTAATTCATCCATCTATTTAGCAAATATAAGTGTCTACTTTGTGCGTGGTCCTACTCTAGAGCCTAGGAGTCTGGTGGTGAGCAAAAAGAGACATAGCACCTGGTCTCATGAGTTACAATTTATTAGATTAAAATCTATGTGGTACAATCATATTGGAGAATAGTTTGGCAGTTTCTTACAAAACTAAATATACTCTTACCATACAACCCAATAATCACACTTCTTGGTATTTACACAAAGGAGTGGCACACTTATGTCCACACAAAAACATGGATGTTTATAGCAGCTTTGTTCATAATTCCCAAAACTTGGAAGCAATCCAGATGTCCTTCAGTAGGTGAATGAAGAAATAAACTGCAGTACATCCAGACAATGGGATATTATTCAGTGCTAAAAAAAAATGAGCTATCAAGTCATGAAAAGACATGGAGGAACCTTAAATGAATATTACTAAGCAGAAGAAGTCAATCTGAAAAGGCTACATGCTGTGTGATTCCAACCATATGACATTCTGGAAAGAGAAAAATTATGGAGACAGTAAAAAGATCAGTGGTTGCCAGGGCTTTTTTTTTTTGAGGAGCAATGAAAATATTCTGTATGTTATCATAATAATGGACATCTGTCATAATACACATGTCTAAACTCATAGAATGTACAACTCCAAGAGTGAACCATAATGTAATCTATGGACTTTAAGTGATTATAATATGTTAATGTAGGTTTATCAATTGTAATAAAGGTACCACTCGGGTGGGGGATGTTGATAATGGGGGAAGCTATGCATATGTGGGGAAGAGGGTATATTTCTGTACCTTCCCCTCAATTTTTATGTGAACTTAAAATTACTTTAAAAGTAAAATCTTGATTTAAAAAGTTAAAAATATCTAAATGTCACAAAAAGTATAAGATATCAATAACTTCAATGACATCAATTATTAAGGAGGAGAAGCTGAAAGAGTCATGTCTTACTCATAGAGGTGTATTAGAGGAGGAGCAGCTCTGTTTAGATGGAAAGTATTTGGACAGGCCTATAATTCACTATAAAAATTGCCATTTGTTAGAAAAAAGCCAAAGTTTAAGTTTCCAATCAAGGAATATATCTTTTTTTTTTAACATTTGTTTATTGTTGAGAGACAGAGCATGAGCAGGAAAGGGGCAGAGAGGGAGGGAGACACAGAATCTGAAACAGGCTCCAGGCTCTGAGCACAGAACCTGATGCGGGGCTCGAATCCACAAATCGTGAGATCATGACCTGAGCCGAAGTCAGACGCTTAACCGACTGAGCCCCCAAGGCGCCCCAAGGAAAATATCTTCTATCTTCTTTCAGTATAATATTCCAAATACTCAAACTTTCAATTCCTACAGTATAAAATATTCTGTGTAGATTCTTCACTATAGATTAACAGCAACATCTAGAGAACATTAAGGTACAGACTGGAAGTGACGCTAAGGGACTCATGGGAGTAGTGGATGAGTGAAATGTGTTTCTATTATTATTTGGAGGAAACAGTTGACATCATGGAAAGTACATGAGACCGGTTGTCAGCATGCCTGGGAATTTGTGCTGGCTGGCTTTTATAGGATGGATGTGATCTTTCCAAGTAATTTAACTTCTCAGCCACAATCTCTTCATCTATACAATGAGGGTAGTATTACCTACCCTGCCATCATCATAATGTTGCTGGAAAAAACTAAATGAGATAATGTCCATAAAGCACTTTGAAAAATGAAAATAAGTATACAAATAGAAATCTCTTTCATTAGTCATTGTATTTTAATTCTGAACAGGATAAAAAGGTTCCTTTACATAGTTTTATAATTCCTCCATAAGGATATTTTAGAGCATTGATCACTACAGTTTGTATACTGCTTTAAATTTTCAGAAGCTGTTTTTGAAAAAAAAAATCACGTCCCCTGAAAAAAATCATGCCACCACATGACCAAAAGCATAGCCAGATAGAGTTATTTTTCTGATGAATTTCAGTCAAGGGTAAAATAAAATGATGAAAGACTTCACCTTTTGAAATAACTCTAACTACATAATTACTCCAGTTTGTAGGGAAAGTTTATGTCATGATCTACTTGCTTTTATTTTATTTTGTCTATGGAATTCCAATGCATTTTCTTGAGGCCCTTCTAGGGCCTACATAAAGGGAAAGATCACATAAGTATTTTTTAAAATAAAAATGAAATTTAATATAATATCACTGACACCTGGGTAGTATGGAAAGTACTGCAGATGAGTTAGCTCACGGAAAAACTCAGCCTTTAAAAAAAAGAAAAGGTTTAAAGTTTAGAGGAAATAAGCAGTAACCTTTAGATGCATTCATCTTCCATGATCATCTATTTTTAACACTCTGACTTATGGGCTCTCTGTCATTCTTTTTTTAATTTTTAAAAAATGTTTATTTTTGAGAGAGCAAGAGCCACACTGTGAGCAGGAAATGGGCAGAAAGAGAGAGGGAGACACAGAATCCCAGGCAGGTTCTAGGCTCTGAACTATCAGCACAGAGCCCGATGTGGGGCTTGAACTCACAAACCCCAAGATCATGACCTGAGCTGAAGTTGGATGCTTAACCGACTGAAACACTCACGTGCCCCTATGTCATTCTTGTTTACTTACAAAATATCAGACAACAAACAACACCAAACAATGGCATATATCACATACCTGTCTTTTTAATATGTGCATCAAATGATATTTGTGCCGGTGATGATGCCAGAAGTCTGAAATCTACTTCAGGTGCATGCATTTTCCCCTCCCCACACCTCCTTACAGCTACCACAAAATAGAGAAGACTGGAACTAGCATGCTGGAGAAGCAATGCAGATTTAAAATAAATAATAGCTAAAATATGAGACAGTGATTCTTAAAGTGTGGCTCCACCATGTGTAAGCATCAGCCTTGATTGGAAATTTGTTAGAAATGCAAATTCCCTGGATCTTCTCAAACCTATTGAACATTTTATGTGGGTCCCAGCAATCTGCATATTAACATGCCCTCCAGTTGATTCTGCTACACACTAAAGTTTGAAAACAAGTAGTCTGAGATATTCTGGAAATAAAGACCTGTAATTTCTCCTTGGTTTGCTTATAAGAACAAATGTATTAGTGAATTGTGTTTAGGAGATACCTATAGGTCTTCATAAAAGAAAGAATTCGTTTTCTCAGTCATACAGCACTGCCTTCCAGCTATCAAGAAATGTGTAAATTATTTCACTGCCCAACTATCAATTTGGTGAGAAAATAATTAGGATGTCCTAGAATGACAAAAAATAAGTCCTTTCCATAAAGATCAAGCATGACAAGACAGCATTCACGGTATGTTCTGAACCTTGATTTTTGCGGAGGATACACAACTTTATGTTTTTGGTCAAAATTCATAGAACTATACTCCAGAAAAAGAATATTTTATCAAATGTAAATTTATTTTTTATGTTTTTAGGATTTTAAGGGAATGTTTTATTTTTTAATATGTTATTGTCAAATTGGTTCCCAATACAACACCCAGTGCTCAGTCCAACAAATGCCCTCCTCAATGCCTATCACTCACATTCCCCTCTCCCCCGCACCACATTATCCTCAGATTGCTCTCACCATTTAAGCATCTCTTCTGGTTTTCCTCCCTCCCTCTCTGTAACTTTCCACCCCCTTCCCCTCCTCCATGGGCTTTTAATAAGTTTCTCAAGATCCACATATGAGTGAAAACATATGGGATCTGTCTTTAACCTGCTTGGCTTATTTCACTTAGCATAATACCCTCCAGTTCTATCCACATTGCTGCAAATGGCCAGATTTCATTCTTTTTCATTTCCAAGTAGTATTCCATTGTATAGATAAACCACATCTTCTTGATCCATTCATCAGTTGATGGACATTTAGGCTCTTTCCATGATCTGGCTATTGTTGGAAGTGCTGCTATAAACATTGGGATACATGTGCCAATGCATCAGCACTCCTGTATCCCCTGGGTAAATTCTTAGCAGTGCTATTGCTGGGTCATAGGGGAGTTCTACTTTTAGTTTTTTGAGGAACCTCCACACTGTTTTCCAGAGTGGCTACACCAGTTTAAATTCCCACCAACAGTGTAGGAGGGTGCCCATTTTTCCACATCCTCGCCATCATCTATAGTCTCTTGAGCTGTTCATTTTAGCCACTCTGACTGGCGTGAGGTGGTAACTCAGTGTGGTTTTGATTTGTATTTCTCTGATGATGAGTGACATTGAACATCATTTCATGTGTTTGTTGGCCATCTGGATGTCTTCTTTGGAAAAAGGTCTATTTATGTTTTCTGCTCATTTTTTCACTGGATTATTTATTTTCTGGGTGTGGAGTTTGGTGAGTTCCTTATAGATTTTGGACACTAGCCCTTTATCTGATATATCATTTGCAACTATGTTTTCCCATTCCTTCAGTTGCCTTTTAGTTTTGTTGATTGTTTCCTTTGCCTTGCAGAAGCTTTATATCTTGATGAGGTCCCAATAGTTCACTTTTGCTCTTGATTCCCTTGCCTTTGGAGATGTGTTGAGTAAGAAATTGCTGCA
The DNA here is from genome assembly GCA_028646485.1 of Cryptoprocta ferox. Lineage (NCBI taxonomy): Eukaryota > Metazoa > Chordata > Mammalia > Carnivora > Eupleridae > Cryptoprocta > Cryptoprocta ferox. Next base: position 38,637,211 of record CM053579.1, on the reverse strand, counting down.
GCTGCGGTCAAAGAGGTTGTTTCCTGCTTTCTCCTCTAGGGTTTTGATGGTTTCCTGCCTCACATTCAGGTCGTTCATCCATTTTGAGTTTATTTTTGTGTATGGTGTAAGAAAGTGGTCTAGTTTCATTCTTCTGCATGTTGCAGTCCAATTCTCACAGCATCATTTGTTAAAGAGGCTGTCTTTTTTCCATTGGATACTCTTCCCTGCTTCATCAAAGATTAATTGGACATATATTTGTGGGTCCAATTCTGGGTTCTGTATTCTATTCCATTGGTTTATGTGTCTGTTTTTGTGCCAATATCATACTGCCTTGATGATTACAGCTTTGTAGTAGAGGTTAAAGTCTGGTATTGTGATGCCTCCCATTTTGGTCTTCTTCTTCAATATCACTTTGGCTATTTGGGGTCTTTTGTGGTTCCACGCAAATAGGATAGGATTTGTTCTAGCTTTGAGAAGAATGCTGGTGCAATTTTGATTGGGATTGCATTGAATGTGTAGATTTCTTTGGGTAGTATTGACATTTTAACAATATTTATTTTTCTGATCAATGAGCATGGAATGTTTTTCCATTTTTTTGTGTCTTCAATTTCCTTCATAAGTTTTCTATAGTTTTCATCATACAGATCTTTTATATCTGTGGTTAGGTTTATTCCTAGGTATTTTATGTTTTTTGTGTGCAGTTGTGAATGGTATCAGTGTCTTAATTTATCCTTCTGTTGTTTCATTATTGGTATATAAAAATGCAACCAATTTCTGTATATTGATTTTGTACCCTGCGACTTTGATGAATTCGTGTATCACTTCTAGCAGATTTTTGGGGGAGTTTGTTGGGTTTTCCATGTCGTCTGAAAAAGTGAATGTTTTACTTCATCTTTGCCAACTCTGATGCCTTTTATTTCACTTTGTTGTCTCATTCCTGATGCTATAATTTCCAGCACTATGTTAAACAACAGTGGTGAGAGTGGACATCCCTCTAATATTCCTGATCTCAGGGGGAAATGTCTCAGTTTTTCCCCATTGAGGATGATATTAGCTGTGGGCTTTTCATAAATGGCTTTTATGATGATTAAGTATGTTCCTTCTATCCCAACCTTCTTGAGGGTTTTTATTAAGAAAGGATGCTGTATTTCATCAAATGCTTTTTCTGCATCTATTGACAGGATCATATGGTTCTTATCTTTCCTTTTGTTAATGTGATGTATCACATTGATTGATTTTTGAATTCCGAACCAGCCCTATAACCCAGGTATGAATTCCACTTGATCATGGTGGATAATACTCTTTATATGCTGTTGAATTCGATTTGCTAGTATCTTGTTGAGGATTTTTGCATCCATATTCATCAGGGATATTTGCCTGTAGACTCTTTTTTCGCTGGGTTTCTGTCTGTTTTGGGAATCAAAGTGATGCTGGCTTCGTAGAATGAGTCTGGAAGTTTTCTTTCCATTTCTATTTTATGGATCAGCTTGAGAAGGATAGGTATTAACTCTGTTTTAAATGTCTGGTAGAGGGGCACCTGGGTGGCTCAGTTGGTTAAGCGTCCAACTTGTACTCAGGTCATGATCTCACCGTTTGTGAGTTCAAGCCCCACGTCAGGCTCTGTGCTGAGAGCTCAGAGCCTGGAGCCTGCTTCAGATTCTGTGTCTCCCTCTCTCTCTGCCCCTCCCCTCCCCTCTCTGTCTCTCTATGTCTCTCTCTCTTGTCAAAAATAGATAAACTTAAAAAAAATTGTCTGGTAGAATTCCCCAGGGAAGCCATCTGGACCAGGGCTTTTATTTGTTGGGAGATTTTTGATAACTGATTCAATTTCTTCACTAGTTATGGGTCTGTTCAAATTTTCTATTTTTTCCCATTTGAATTTTGGTAGTGTGTGGGTATTTAGGACTTTTTCCATTTCTTCCAGGTTGCACAGTTTGTTTGGTGTATAGTTTTTCATAATATTCCCTGATAATTGCCTGTATTTCTGAGGGGTTGGTTATAATACATACATTTTCATTCGTGATTTTATCTATTTGGGTGCTCTGTCTCTCTTTTTTTTTGAGAAGCTTGGCGAGAGGTTTATAAATTTTGTTTATTTTTGCAAAAAAACAACTCTTGGTTTCATTGATCTGCTCAACCGTTTTTTTTTTTTTTTTGGTTTCTATATTGTTTATTTCTGCCCTGATCTTTATTATTTCTCTTCTTCTGCTGGGTTTGGGCTGTCTTTGCTGTTCTGCTTCTAGTTCCTTTAGGTGTGCTGTTACATTTTGTATTTGGAATTTTTCTTGTTTCCCGAGATAGACCAAGATTGCAATGTATTTTCCTCCTAGGACTGCCTTTGCTCCATCCCAAAGTGTTTGGAAAGTTGTGTTTTCATTTCCATTTATTTCCATATTTTTTTAAATGTCTTCTCTATTTGCCTGGTTGACCCATTCCTTTTTTTAGTAGGATGTTCTTTAACCTCCATGGTTTTGGATGTTTTCCAGCCTTTTTCCTGTGGTTGATTTCAAGTTTCATAGCATTGTGATCTGGAAGTGTGCATGGTATGATCTCAATTCTTTTATATTTATTGAGGGCTGCTTTGTGACCCAGTATGTGAACTATCTTGGAGAATGTACAATATGCACTTGAGAAGAAAGTGTATTCCACTGCTTTTGGATGTAGAGTTCTAAATATATCTGTAAAGTCCATCTGGTCCAATGTATCATTCAGGGCCATTGTTTCTTTACTGATTCTCTGTCTAGATGATCTATCCAATGCTGTAAGTGTAGTATTGAATTCCCCTGCAATTAACACATTCTTATCAATAAGATTATTATGTTTGTGATTAATTGTTTTATATATTTAGGTGCTTCTGAATTCGATGCATAGACATTTATAATTGTTATAGAATGCCCTTCTTCATCTCTTATTATACCCTTTACTTTAAAGTCTAGTTTGTCTGATATAAGTATAGCTATTACTGCTTTCTTTTGACTTCCAGTAGCATGATAGATAGTTTTCCATCCCCTCACATTCAATATGAAGGTGTCCTCAGGTCTAAAATGAGTCTCTTGTAGACAGCAAATAGATGGGTTTTGTGTTTTTTTAAATCCATTCTGATACCCTCTGTCTTTTTATTGGACCATTTAGTCCATTTACATTCAGTGTTATTATTGAAAGATATGAGTTTGGAGTCATTGTGTTCTCTGTAGGTTTCATGCTTGTAGTGATGTCTCTTGTACCTTGTGTCCCTTGCAACATTTCCCTCACAGAGTCCTCCTTAGGATTTCTTGTAGGGCTGGTTTAGTGGTGATGAATTCTGTCAGTTTTTGTTTATTTTGGAAAACCTTTATCTCTCCTATTCTGAATGATAGGCTTGCTGGATAAAAGATTCTTGGCTGCATATTTTTCCTGTTCATCACATTGAAGATTTCCTGCCATTCCTTTCTCGTCTGCCAAGTTTCTGTAGATAGGTCTGATACTACTTTTATGTGTCTACCTTTGCATATTAGGACCCATTTATCTCTAGCTGCTTTCAGAATTCTCTCTTTATCCTTGTATTTTTCCAGTTTCACTATGAGATGTCGTGCAGAAGATCGCTTCAAGTTACGTCTGAGGGGAGTTCTATGTGCCCTTGGATTCCAGTGTCTGTTTCCTTCCCCAGATTGGGGAAGATCTTGGCTATAATTTGTTCAACTACCCCTTCAGCCACTTTCTCTCTCTGTGCTTCTTTTGGAATTTTTATGATACAGATATTGTTCCATTTGATTGCATCACTTACTTTTCTAATTCTACTCTCTTGATCGTAGATCATTTTATATCTCTTTTTCTTGGCTTCCTCTTTTTCCATAATTTCATCTTCTAATATACCCATTCTCCCCTCTGCCCCTTCAATCCGCACAGTGGCCACCTCCATTTTAATATGCACCTCTTTTATAGCATTTTTAAATTCACCATGACTATTTTTAAGATCCTTGATCTCTGCAGCAATGGAGACTCTGTTGTCATTTATGCTTTTTCCAAGCCCAGCAATTAATTTTATGATTATTAATCTAAATTCTTGTCCAGTTATGTCACTTATATCTGTTTTGATGAAATCATTAGCTGTCACTTCCCTCTGGAATTTCTTTTGGGAGTATTCTTCTGTTTTGTTATTTTGGCTTATTATCTGTCCTTTGTAAGTTTTAAAATCTTGTTATGTGCTCTGCACTTGCAAGCACTGCTATATTAAATGAGGGTCATTCACTGTACAGGGCCTGGCCATTCAGGAGGTGTTATTTGGAGAGTTTTACTTGCTCTCTGCTGTTGTGACTTGGGTCTTTTTTATTTCCCTACTTGTAGTGATGTTTTGGACCCTCCACCAGATGTGCTTTGATTTGCTCCTTGAAGTATCCTTGGAAAGAAAACAAACAGACAAACAAACAGGAAACAAAAACCTGCAAACTCACAAACAAATAAAACAAGCAAGCAAGCAAATAAAAACAAAACAAAAACAAAACCCCAAAACAATCTAAAAACAAAATACTAGAGAGGGGGCGGGCAAGATGGCAGAGAAGCAGGGAGCTCTGTAATCTGCCCACGCCCACATGGATTGAACTGAGAAGGACTGAAGGGATAAAACTCAGATTTGCAGGTGGGGGAAAGACGAAACAGACGCCAGAAAGAAGACAACCTCAAAGATGCCTGAGTGAGTGACTGTGATCTGGGAAATTAGGGGACGGGCGAGTCCCGGTGGTGCAGGGGGAAGGAGCCTGAACCCAACAAAGGGAGAGCGCGCTGTGCCCCAGAGAGACCAGGGCAAGAGAAAGAGAGATGGAAAAAGCACCTAGAACTATCTCTAAGGGAGGAAAAACTCGCCTGTCTCCCCATATATAGCTGCTGAGCGCCAGGAGAGAGGTCCGTCCCATCTGGCCGGCGAGTTCTTCCTTGGGCGCGGTGGCGGCAGCATCCATTCCGAGCAGCGCCGCGAGGGGCGGTGGCGCAGATAGAGGCGGTGGCGGCGTGAAAAGCGGTGGTGGCAGCGCCACAAAAGGCACCTTGAAAAGCGGCGGCGGCGGCTCCGCGAAAAGGGCAGTGCAAGCCAGGCCGGGAGGCTGGCCGCCAGTGGGAACACATCTCATCCCCGGTGACGGTGTTGAACTGCATGGACTAGGAATTGGAAGTGAGGTGGAGCTTGGAGAATACAGTTTGGCTTGCCCGCGTCACAGGGAGATCAGACTCAGAAGGGCGACTTGCAATGCTTGGTTCCGGCAAAGCTTTGAAGCGGCGCCACACTTCTCCCTGCAACCACCAAGGCAGGGCCTCGGAGAGAGCAGCCCCCGAGACCTGACCTGACGCCAAACCATGCCCATCCGCACAAGGGAGTTGTCTTTTTTTTTCTTTCCTTTTTTCTTTGCTTCTCCTTCTTTTCTGCTGCCATCCAGATATATTTCCCAGAGCATATTCTTATCTCTCCTCTTGGCTGGTTATATGCTTTTAGACTGCTCACAGACTTTTGCTGTCTCTGTCCCCACCTTGTTTTTCTTTTTGTTTTTGTTTTTGTTTCTTTCTCTTCTCTCTTTTCTTCTCTTCTTTCTTTCCTTTCCTTTCCTTTCCTTTTCTTTATTTCTTTCCCCTTTTGGCTTGCTTGTTTGTTTGATTTGTCTGTGCGTTTGCATGCTGTTGTTCCCTGTACGCTAGTCTGTTTCCTTTTCAGGGATACCTCAAAAAACAAGCCAAAG
>CM053579.1:38569715-38621270 GCA_028646485.1 Cryptoprocta ferox | reverse complement strand
AGGAGCCTGGCTAGAGGTTTATCAATTTTGTTTATTTTTTCAAAAAACCAACTCTTGGTTTCATTGATCTGTTCAACTGTTTTTTTTTTTGATGCTATATTGTTTATTTCTGCCCTGATCTTTATGATTTCTCTTCTTCTTCTGGGTTTGGGGTGCTCTAGCTGCTCCCTTTCTAGTTCCCTTAGGTGCTCTGTTAGATTTTGAATTTGCACTTTTTCTAGATTCTTGAAATAGGCCTGGATTGCAATATACTTTCCTCTTAGGATTGCCTTTGCTGCATCCCAGAGAGTTTGGATTGTTGTATTTTCATTTTCATTGTTTCCATATATTTTTAAATTTCTTCTCCAATTGCCTGATTGGCCCAATCATTCTGTAGTAGGGTGGTTTTTAATTTCCACATTTTTGGAGGTTTTCCAGACTTTTTCCTGGGATTGATTTCAAGTTTCATAGCATTGTGATCTGAAAGTGTGCATGATATGATCTCAATTCATTTATATTTATGGAGGGCTGCTTTATGCCCCAGTATGTGATCTATCTTGGAGAATGTGCCATGCGCACTCGAGAAGATAGTGAATTCCCCAGCCTCACCATGTAGAGTTCTAAATATATCTATCAATTCCATCTGTTCCATTGTGTCATTCAGGTCCATTGTTTCTTTAGTGATTTTCTGTCTGGTTGATCTATCCATTGCTGTAAGTGGAATATTAAAATCCCCTGCAATTAGCACGTTCCTATCAATAAGATTGTTTCTGTTTGTGATTGTTTTATGTATTTGGGTGCTCCCGAATTCGGCATATAGATGTTTATAATTGTTAGCTCTTCCTGATGGAGAGACCCTGTAATTATTATATAATGTCCGTCTTCATCTTTTGTTACTGCCTTTAAAGTTCAGTTTGTCCGATATAAGTATGGCTACTCTGGCTTTCTTTTGACTTCCAGTCGCATGATAGATATTTCTCCATCCCCTTACTTTCAATCTGAAGATGTTCCTCAGGTCTAAAATGAGTCTCTTGTAGACAGAAAATAGATGAATTTTGTTTTTTTTTTAAATCAATTCTGCTACCCTGTGTCATTTGATTGGAGCATTCAGTCCATTTATATTCAGTATTATTATTGAAAATATGCGTTTTTTTTCACTGTGTTCTCTGTAAGGTTAATGCTTGTAGTGGTGTCTCTGGTATCATGTATTCCTTGCAGCCTTTCCCTCATAGAGTCCTTCTTAGGATTTCTTGTAGGGCTGGTTTGGTGGTGATGAATTTTCTCTATTTTGTTTATTTGGGAACACCTTTATCTCTCCTTCTATTCTGAATGACAGGCTCGCTGGATAAAGGATTCTTGGCTGCATCTTTTTTCTGTTCATCACATTGAAGATTTCCTGCCATTTTTGTTGGCCTGCCAAGTTTCAGTAGATAGGTCTGTAACCACTATGATAGGTTTCCCTTTGTATGTTAGGGCCCTTTTATCCCTAGCTGCTTTCAGAATTTTCTCTTTATCCTTATATTTTGCCAGTTTCACTATGGTAAGTTGTGTCGAAGGCCGAATCAAGTTACGTCTGAGGGGAGTTCTCTGTACCTCTTGGATTTCAATGTCTATTTCCTTCCCCAGATTGGGGAAGTTCTCAGCTAAAATTTGATCAAGCACCCCTTCAGGACCTTTTTTTCTTTCTTCTTCTTCTTCAGGAATTCCTATGATACAGATATTGTTCTGTTTGATTGTATCATTCAGGTCTTGAATTCTCCTTTCATGCTCTGGATCAATTTATCTTTGTTTTTCTCAGCTTCCTTTTACTCTATAACTGTGTCTTCTAATTCACCTATTCTCCTCTCTGCCTCCTCAATCCGTGCAGTGGCCGGATTTAACTTGTCACAGCTACTTAAGGTCCCTTGTCTTTTTATCAATAGCTTCTCTGATGAATTCCATGCTTTTTTCAAGCCAGGGGATTATTTTTATGACAATTGTTCTAAAGTCTTGCTCAGTTATGTTGCTTATATCTGTTTTGAGGAATTCTGTGGCTGTGACATGTTCCTGGAGTTTCTTTAGAGGAGAGTTCTTCCATTTCGTCATTTTGGCTAGCTTTCTGTCTCTTGTCAGTTTTAAAAGCTCATTATGCACTGTGCACCTGTTAGTATTGCTCTATTAAAGGAGGCTCATTGACTTTCCAGGGCCTGTCCATTCAGGAAGTATTCTTTTAATGGTGCCTCTCGATTTCTCTTGTTGTGCCTTTGGTTATTTAATTTCCCTACTCAGTGATATTTGGGATTCTCCACCATGTGTACTTTGGCCTGTTTCTTGAGGTAGCCCTGAAAAGGAAAATAGACAGACAACCACACAGGGAACAAAAGGACACAAATGCACAGTCAAATCAAACAAACAAGCAAAGCAAGAGGGGAAAGAATGAAAAGAAAAGAATAGAAAAAAAGGGGGGACAAAAACAACAAAAGACAAAGGACAGTCTAAAAGAGTAAAACCAGCAGAGGGGAGAGATAAGAACGAGATAGGGAAAATATATCTGATTAGCAAGAATTGATCTAATCAGTGGAGTGCATCAATGTTGGTCTTTCCTGGGCTTGGGGGGGGCGGTGGAGGAGAAAAGGAAAAAGAAAAAGGAAAAAAAAAAGAATGAAAAGGCAGCTCTCCAGCGCAGAAAGGCGTGGTTTGGTGTAGGTCGGTCTTGCCTCCACTGCATGTCTCACTGGCTGCTCCCCGAGGCCCCGCCTTGATGGTTGTGGGGAGTATAATGGCGGTGCCCCAAGCCCTTCTGGAGCCAGGCATTGCAAGCCACTCTTTTGGTTTTGATCTCTCTGTGCCACGGGCTGGCCATGTTGTATTTTCCAAGCCCTGCTTCGTTTCCAAATCCTAGTCCACTCACTTTATTGCTACTGTCGGAGATGAGACGTACTCCTGCAGACAGGCGGCTTCCTAGCCTGGATTGAGTAGGGGGAGTTGGGGAGCAGTTTTCTCCTGGCTCCGCCTGGAATCGGCCTGCCAAGCCCAAGGAAAATGCGCCAGCTAAAGGGGACGGATTTCTCTCCCCTCACCCAGCGGTTATAGATGGGATGCTAGGATCCCTCTCTATCCTGGGCTGAGGCTTTTCTCTTCTCTAGAGACAGCTCTATGAGCATTTTCAGCCTCTCTTTCTTTTCCCCTCGTCTCTCCGAGGCTCTGCGCACTCTCCGCGACTCTGTGCTGGGGGTGGCTCCAGCCTCCAGGCCCCAGCCCGATTTTATTTCCCCAGTTTGCACTCACTCAGCCACCTATGAAGCTGTCTTCTTTGTGGACTCTGTGTGTTTTCCTCCCTCTCTTACAGATCAGAGTATTGTGGCTTCAGTTCTTCTTAGTTTGATAGATGTGGGCAGGCGAAAATTACAGTGCTCCCTGTTTCTCCACCATCTTGCCTCTCCTCCAGAAGTGTTCTTTTAATGGTGTCCTTTGGTCTCTCTTGTTGTGTCTTTGGTTGTTTTATTTCCCTACTCATGGTGATATTTGGGACACTCCACTATGTGTACTTTGGCTTGTTTATTGAGGTAGCCCTGGAAAGGAAAACAGACAGACAAACAGGGAACAAAAGCACGCAAATACACAGACAAATGAAACAAACAAGAAAACCAAAAGGGAAAAAAAAGCATGAAACCAGAAATCCCATATACAAATAAAGGGCAGGATGGAGGCAGTGCTTATCGAAGAGCATATATTAAGGGAGAAATGACAGGCGTGGGGAGAAAGAGAACTTGAACATTGACCAGGGAGAGAGACTAAAAGGATTAATTCAGAGAGAGAAAAAGGAGAATATGGTAGGAGGGGAGGAGAAGGAAATGAAGATAATGTTACGCAGAGAAACTATATAGTCTGATTATTCCAGAGGGAGAGAGAGAAAGGAAGGTAACGACGGAGGTGTAGAATATGCATCTAGAGAATGGATTAATTGTGACTGTTTATGCAAACCAATAACCAGAGTGCCCAGTCCAGCAGCGGGGAGAGATAAGAATGAGATAAGGGAAAATATATCTGAATAGCAAGAATCGATCTAGAGTTAATCATGGCAATGCATCAATGCTGGTTTTGCTCCAGGCTCCAGTAAAAACAACAACAAAAAAAGCAGCTCTCTAGCGTGGATGGGCGTGGTTTTGTGTAGGCAGGTTCTCGCCTCCACTGTGGGTCCCTCGGGCTGCTTCCTGAGGCCCTGCCTTGGTGGTTGTGGGGAGAAAAATGGCGGCGCCCCAGTCCCTTCTCGAACCTAGCATTGCAAATCTCTCTTTTGGGTCCAATCTCCCTGTGCTGGGCACATAGCCCAGGTGGGGTGTATTGTATGATGCAAGCCCTGCCTCATTTTCAGATCTTAGTCCCAGCGCTTTAATGATATCGCCTGAAATGTAATCCCGCAGGCCAGGCAGCTTCCTAGTAGGGGATGGAGTAGGGGGAGTCCCGGAGCAGTTCCGACTGGGACTGGGGCACCCAGCCCAAGGAAAGCGCCACAGCTAGAGATAGGATCTCTCTCCGGATGCCCTGTGGTGAGGGGTGGGATGATAGGATCCCTCTCCGTCATGGTCCAAGTTTTTTTCTTCTCCAGGGACAGTTCTATGAGGAGTTTTAGCTGCTCTCTCTCTTCCCCTCGTATCTCAGCAGAGGGGGCTCCCTTCCCTTAGTGCCTCCAGGTTCCAGCCTGTTTTTATTTTCCCCAGTTCGCAATCACACACCTATGAGGTTGTCTTCTTAGTGGACTTTCTCTCTTTTGATCCCAGACTCTTGCAGTTAGTGTCCTTTGGCTTCAGCCCTTCTTTGTTTGAGAGGTGTGGGCGGGAAGTAAGGAGCTCCTTATTTCTCCACCATCTTGCCCTCCTCCCTTTCTTGAGGGTTTTTATTAAGAAAGGATGCTGTATATTGTCAAACGCTTTTCCTGCATCTATCAACAGGACCATATGATTTTTATCTTTTATTTTGTTTTCTTTTGTTTTTAAATTTTTTAATGTTTTATTTATTTTTGAGAGAGAGAGAGAGAGAGACAGCGTGAGCACGGTAGGGTCAGAGAGAGAGAGGGAAACACAGAATCTGAAGACAGGCTCCAAGCTCTGAGCTAGCTGTCAGCACAGAACCCAATGCGGGGCTCAAACCCATGAACTGTGAGATCAAGACCTGAGCCAAAGTCAGACGCTCAACCGACTGAGCCACCCAGGCGCCCCTATCTTTTCTTTTGTTAATGTGATGTATCACATTGATGGATTTGTGAATATTGAACCAGCACCAGCCCTGTAACCCAGGAATGAATCCCACTTGATCATGGTGGATAGTTCTTTTTATATGCTGTTGAATTCAATTTGCTAGTATCTTGTCGAGGATTTTTGCATCTGTATTCATCAAGGATATTGGTCTATAGTTCTCTATTTTTACTGGGTCGCTGCCTGGTTTGGGAATCAACGTGATGCTGGCTTCATAGAATGAGTCCAGAAGTTTTCCTTCCATTTCTATTACTTAGAATAGCTTGAGAAGAATGGGTATTAACTCTGATTTTTTTAAATGTTTTATTTATTTTTGAGAGAGAGAGAGAGAGACAGTGTGAGCAGGGGAGGGTCAGAGAGAGGGAGACACAGAATCTGAAGACAGGCTCCAGGCTCTGAGCTAGCTGTCAGCCCAGAGCCTGACGTGGGGCTCGAACCCACGAACCACGAGATCATGACCTGAGCTGAAGCTGGACACTCAACCGACTGAGCCACCCAGGCGCCCCTATTAACTCTAACTTAAATGTCTGGTAGACTTCCCCAGGGAACAATCTGGCCCAGGGCTCTTATTTGTTCAGAGATTGTTGATAATGGATTGAACTTCTTTGCTAGTTATGGGTCTGTTCAGATTTTCTATCTCTTCCCGTTAGAATTTTGGTAGTGCATGTGTGTTTAGGAATTTGTCCATTACTTCTAGGTTGTCTGGTTATTGGCATATAGTTTTTCATAGTATTCCCTGATAACTGCTTGTATTTCTAAGGGATTGGTTGTAATAAATCTATTTTCATTCATGATTTTGTCTATTTGGGTGCTCTCTCTTTTATTTTTGAGTAGCGGTTAGAGGTTTATCAATTTTGTTTATTTTTTTCAAAAGACCAACTCTTGGTTTCATTGCTCTGTTCAACTGTTTTTTTTTTAATTCTATATTGTTTATTTCTGCCCTGATATTTATTATCTCTCTTCTTCTTCTGGGTTTGGGGTGTTCTTGCTGCTCTGCTTCTAGTTCCTTTAGGTGTGCTGTTAGATTTTGTATTTGGGCTTTTTCTAGTTTCTTGACATAGGCCTGGATTGCAATGTACTTTCCTCTTAGGACTGCCTTTTCTGCAACCCAAAGTATTTGGATTGTTGTATTTTCATTTTCATTTGTTTCCATATATTTTTAAATTTCTTCTCTAATTGCCTGATTGGCCCATTCGTTCTTTAGTAGGGTGTTCTTTAACCTCCATGGTTTTGGAGGTTTTCCAGAGTTTTTCTTGTGATTGATTTCAAGTTTCATAGCATTGCGATCTGAAAGTGTGCATGGTATGATCTCAATTCTTTTATATTTATTGGGGGCTGCTTTGTGACCCAGTATGTGATCTATTTTGGAGAATGTACCATGTGCACTCGAGAAGAAAGTGAATTCCATAGCCTCAGGATGTAGAGTTCTAAATATATCTGTCAAATCCATCTGGTCCAATGTATCATTCAGGTCCATTGTTTTTTTAGTGATTTTCTGTCTAGTTGATCTATCCATTGCTGTAAGTGGAATGTTAAAGTCCCATGCTATTAGCACATTCTTATCAATAAAATTGTTTCTGTTTGTGATTCATTGTTTTACGTATTTTGGGTGCTGCCGAATTCGGTGCATAGACGTTTGTAATTGTTAGCTCTTCCTGATGGATAGACCCTGTAATTATTATATAATGCCCTTCTTCAATTCTTTTTATTGTCTTTAAAGTCCAGTTTTTCTGATATAATTATGGCTACTCCAGCTTTCTCTTGACTTCCAGTAGCATGATAGATAGTTTTCCATCCCCTCACTTTCAATATGAAGGTGTCCTCAGGTCTAAAACGAGTCTCTTGTAGGCAGTAAATAGATGGGTCTTGTTTTTTTAAAATACATTCTGATACCCTATGTCTTTCGATTGGAACATTTAGTCCATTTACATTCAGTGTTATTTTTGAAAGATATGGGTTTAGAGTCATTGCATTCTCTGTAGGTTTCATGCTTGTAGTGATGTCTCTGGTACCTTGTGTTCCTTGCAACCTTTCCCTCACAGAGTCCTCCTTAGGATTTCTTGTAGGGCAGGTTTAGTGGTGATGGATTCCTTCAGTTTTTGTTTGTTTGGGAAAACCTTTATCTCTCCTTCTATTCTGAATGACTGACTTGCTGGATAAAGGAATCTTGGCTGCATATTTTTCCTGTTTCTCACATTGGAGATTTCCTGCCATTCCTTTCTGGCCTGCCAAGTTTCTGTAGATAGTTCTGATACTACTTTTATGTGTCTACCTTTGCATGTTAGGGCCTGTTTATCCCTAGCTGCTTTCAGAATTCTCTCTTTATCCTTCTATTTTTCCAGTTTCACTATGATATGTAGTGCAGAAGATCACTTCAAGTTACATCTGAGGGGAGTTCTCTGTGCCTCTTGGATTTCAATGTCTGTTTCCTTCCCCAGGTTGGGAAAAGTCTCAGCTGTGATTTGTTCAAGTACCCCTTCAGTCCCTTTCTCTCTCTTCTTCTTCTTCTGGAATTCCTATGATACATATATTGTTCCGTTTGATTGCATCAAATAGTTCTAGAATTCTCCTTTTGTGCTTCTGGATCAAATTATCTCTCTTTTTCTCAGCTTCCTCTTTTTCTATAATTGTGTCTTCTAATTCACCTATTCTCCTCTCTGCCTCTTCAATCCGTGCAGTGACCACCTCCATTTTATTATGCGCTGCATTTATAGCATCTTTTACTTCATCATGACTATATTTACGGTCCATAATTTTTGTAGCAATAGCTTCTCTGGTGTCTTCCATTCCGTTTTGAAGCCCAGGGATTAATTTTATGATTATTGTTCTACATTCTTGGTCAGTTATGTTGCTTCTATCTGTTTTGACCAATTCTGTAGCTGTCACTTCTTCCTGGAATTTCTTTAGAGGAGAGTTCTTTTGTTTCATCATTTTGGCTAGCTTTCTGTCTCTTGTCAGTTTTGAAAGCTTGTTATGCACTCTGCACCTGCCAGCACTGCTATATTAACAGGGGTCATACATTGTCCAGAGCCTGGCCATCCAGGAAGTGTTTTTTAGAGAGTATTCCTTGCTCTGTGTCGTGACTTTGGTCATTTTATTTCCCTACTCATAGTGATGTTTTGGACCTTCCCCCCAAGTGTGCCTTGATTTGTTTTCCTTGATGTAGCCCTGGAAAGGAAAACAGAGAAACAGAAACAAAAACACACAAACACACAAATACACAAGCAAAAAAACAAAAACAAAAAACAAAATTAAAATCTAAAAGCAGAAAACCATTAACACCAGCTACAAGTAGAATACAAGGTGGAAGTTATGCTGATGGGAGGGCATATACAAAGACAGAAATGACAGGGGTGAGGAAAGAGAAAAAATGAATAATGACGAGGCAGAGAGACTAAAAGTCTTAATCTCTAGAGAGAGAAAGGAGACTAAGGAAGGAGGCAAGGAAAAAGAAATGAAGATAAACTTACCCAGAAAAACTATATGAACTAATTATTCCAGAGAGAGAGAAAGGACAGGAAAGAAAGAGGTGTAGAACATGCATCAAGAGAATGGATTAAATATGTCTGTTTAAGCAAACCAGTAACCAGAGTAACCAGCTTAGAGGAGGGAAGACATAAGAAGGAGAAAAGGGAGAATATATCTAAATATAAAGAATTGCCCTAGAGTTAATTCAGGCAATGCTGCAGTGCTGGTCCAGAAGTGGGGGCCGTCTGGTCCCACAACGTCTATCCAGCTCCAGTAGATATGTAATTTCCCAGAGCATAGGGGCATGGTTTGGTGTGGGTGGGTCCCACCTCCACTGGGGGCCCCATGTACTGATCCCTGAGGCCCCACCTTGTGGTTGTGGGGAGAAAAATGGAGACCCCCAGTCCCTTCTTCACAGACCAGGTATCCCAAATCGCTTTTTTGGATCCATCCTTACTGTGGGTGCAGATGCAGCGGTCTGTCTTACTCAGCTGTCTCTTGTGTCCCGTGCTCATCTGGGAATTAAACTCTTACTCCGTACCCGTGGTCCACCAGCAGTGCTGCAGCACTTCAGGGGAGGGGACGAGTTTCTCCTGCTTCAGGCTGTGCCCCTGACCTCCCACCGAGCCTGAGGCTGGATGCCCTCCTCCCCAGGTGTGCAAACAGGGCAGCCACCCCAGTCCAAAGAAATCCCTGCAGCTAGAGATGGGATCCCTCTCTGTCCCAGTCTGAGGTTTTTCTCTTGTCCAGATACAGTCCTACGCTTCCTGAGCCGCCCTTTCTCTTCCCTTCGTCTCTCCACAGAAGAGGATCCCTCCCCTCCAATCCTACATGGCCTGTCTTACCACCCACAGTTTCCAATCACCCACCTATGGGGCCATCTGGTTTTCCCGTTTTCTCCTTAGTAGACTCCGTCTCTTTTCCTCCCAGATTTGGGTTTCAAAGTCCTTTGGCTTCAGCCCTTCTTTGTTTGAGAGATGCAGGAATTATGGATCCCCCTACTTGTCCGCCATGTTGGCTCCAAGAAAAGACAACTTTTGACATTTGAATTAAAATGTGTCATGGTGTAGACCTCTCTGGATTCATCTTGTTTGGCACTTTCTGTGTTTCATGTACCTAGATGTCTGTTTCCTTTCCTAGGTTATGAAAGTTTTCTGCTCTTATTTCTTCAAATAACTTTTCTGCCCCTTTCTCTTTCTCTTCTATTTCTGGGACCCCTATCATGCAAATGTTAGTATGCTTGATGTGGTCCCAATGGTACTTTATACTATCTTCATTAAAATTTTTTTTTTTACCGTACAATTTTTTTTTTTTAATTTTGCTTTGGTTATTTATGCTATTCTGTCTTCTGGACCACTGATCCATTCTCCAATATCTAATCTGCTATTGATTCCCTCTAGTGTATTTAAATTTTTTATTATTGTATTCTTCAGCTCTGGTTGGTTCTTTTTTATATTTTTCATCTCTTTTTGAAATCCACACTGTGTTCATCAATTTTTAATGTTTATTTATGTTTTAGAGAGAGAGAGAGAGAGAGAGAGAGCATGAGCTGGGGAAAGGCAGAGAGAGAGGGAGACACAGAATCTGAAGCAGGCTCCACGCTCCAAGCTGTCAGCACAAAACCCAATTCAGGGCTCAAACCCATGAACTGTGAGATCATGACTTGAGCCGAAGTCAGTGCTTAACTGACTGAGGACCCAAACACCCCTGTTCATTCATTTTTCTTCTGAGATTGGTGAGTTCCTTTATGGCTATGATTTTGAACTCTTTACTAGGTAGATTATCTATGTTTTCTTTAGTTCATTTTCTGAGGTGTTTTTTGTTCTTTCATTTGGAACATATTTTTCTTTCTCCTCATTTTGTCTGACTCTGTATTTCTATATATTAGGTTGATCAACTATGTCTTCCAGCTTTAAAGGAATGGCCTTATGTAGAAGGTATCCTGTGTGTCCCAGAAGTGAAATACACCTGGTCACCAGAACCTGGTGCTCTGAGAGTATCCCCTGTGTCAGCTGCATATGGTCTTCTGTTGTGGCTGTGTCATGACTATTGTGGATACACTGGTTGATGTGACTGGCTCTTCCAGGGTTAAAGCTGCTTTGTGAGGATGCTGGTCCAGGATGAGGTCCCCACCATGTGTGTTGGGTCAGAAGCTGCTTTGGGGTTGCAGGTCTGGCTGAGGTTTCTTGCTGTTTGTGGCAAGGTGGGAACCACTTTGGTAGGGTGCTGGTCCTTGCAGAAGCCACCTGTCAGGCGTGGAGGAACAGGAACTGCCTTGGGGGGCACCTGCTGGGTTAGGCAAGTTGGGTAGTATGGGTCTATAGGGAAATCCTGGGTTGGGGCAAGCAATGTTAGCAAGGTAGATAGAGTGTCAGAAATGGTGCCTACCAGTACTAGGCCAGCTAGGTAGAAGGCAATTTTTAAATATGAAAAATTGTTCTTAATGTTTATTCATTTTTTAAAGAGCGAGCAAGCACAGGAGTAGCATAGAGAGAGGGAGACAGAGAATCCAAAGCAGACTCCATAATGTCAGTGCAAAGCCCGATGTTGGGCTCCAACACATGAACCATGAGATCATGACCTGAGCTGAAGTCGGATACTTAACCAACTGAGGCCATACAGGCGCTCCAGAGGGCAATTTTTTTTAAATGGCTCCGATTAGCACTTTTGGTCCCCAGAAAATTTCCTACAGATCTCTGCCCATCCAGTACACACATTAAAATTAGACAATAGATCTCCTTCATATATGGCTCAAGCAGTTTTCAAATTCCTGCCTCTCCACTGGGTTTTAGAACAGAGTTTTGGTTTTCTATAACCTTCTATTTTCCCCAGAGTTCAGTCTCATGGATTTTCAAAGTCATATGTTATGGGGCTTTTAGTCCGGTGCAGATCCCCAGGACCGAGGTGCCCAATGTGGGCTTGTATCACTTACTCCTCAAAGACGACATCTTGGTTCCTTTAATTGGGAAATAGTTTTATGAACCAAGATCTGGGAATTAATTGTGCTCATTGTTATGGGGATGATAAGTTAAATTGTACATAATTTCCTAAAAGCAGAAGAGCTTTTTATTTCCTCTTCCTGTCAGGTGAGAGTTTATTTAGGTCATATTCTCTTTTTTCCTACTCCATGATATTTGATGTCACACTTTCCCTTCCTAGGTAAAAATACTCATGTCAGTCCTAGTGGCTCCAGGGTACCAGGGAAAGGAAGGATAAAAACAATCTCTACATACACCCATGCATGCATTTGTCATTTGTGTCTCATCCTTGTTTGCCATTTTCCCAATCAGATAAGTGTGTGCCAACAGCTATGTCATTTAATCTACCCTACCAACAGATAGGCACAATGGTATTTTTTCACAATTTTATAACCTATTCCATAATACATACATCTTAGAAAGCAATTTTGCAAAGACAATATTCATTTTTTTAACCTGCCCATTTTTATTTTAGAAACATCTTTAACTGACCATCAGAAATACAGAAAACTTTCAATAGATTCTAAATAACTCCTCTTTCTCTCATACCAATTTGAAGCATTTATATCTAAGACTTCAATATGCTGTTTATCAAACAAATAACACAGGTATAGCATTTACATTCTACATTTTGTTTGACGCTAAAAACCTGTTAGGCAATAATTCTCCATGGGTCTTTCTTGTTTCTGCATGTTTTGCAAGTAAATTTGACTGCTCATTACTCTGGACAATCTTTTCAAGGATGTTTGTATAGGGAAAATCCTTAGAATATAGAAATAATGTCTCCCATAAGAGCAAGGGCAACTTGCATATAGACCTGAAAGATAGACATAGTGCCTTCCTCTGGAGAAAAAAGGCAGGTATGCCTACTGCCCATTTTGAAATATTTGTGCCTCCTAAGCTCAGGTTTTCTCTCTTTTAATACAGTTAATTGCAAGTGAAGATGCTATCTTGCCTTATTTCACCTCCCTGTGGCTCAAAAAACCAATGCAAAATGCTGACACTCTGGCTACTGCTATGGATTTGAGTATTAATTAGTCCTTCATCTCTATTCCAAGAGTCCAAAGTTTTCTATAAGCACCCATAAAACTGTGGCAAACTAACTTTTACATTCACAGTTCTTGACAGTTTTGGCAATGAAGTGGTGAGTAGGTGGCAATAATGCCGACAAAGATAAAATTTTCTGGAAGAGGAAGGTTGGGGGTCATATAGGCTAATTAAGGGGATTTGAGGAAAGTCCACGTGAATCAGTAGCAACCTACTGACCAAATTGTATGACCAAATTGTACAACTAACTGCAATCAATGGTCCCCCACCTTAATTCTTGTTGGTGAGAAATTGGGGAGGTAGTTTCCAACAGAAAAGTGGGAAGTAGGCTCAAAGACCACTTTCTGAATGGTGCCCTGATTGCTGCTAACTGCCCTACAGAAAACAATCTTCCTCAATCTGGTGGTTACTTAAGGTCTATCCCAATGTATCAACTATAGCACTAAAATTCAGCATAGAAGAGTTTCTTCTCAGACTATAGTTATACAACCACTTATGGGCAGAAACTGGGTGAATTTTTAAAACTTTGATTGCTTAGTAAAGGAGATGGGATTTGCGGGGAATTTAATGCTTATTAAAGAAAAATGGCAATTGCAGATCTTTTCAATCTATCATTTCAACCTTAGATTTGCCTGGTTTTAAGAGATCTTAAGGGGACATCTGGGTGGTTAAGTTGGTTAAGAATTTGACTCTAGATTTTGGCTCAGGTCATGATCTTATGGTTTGTGAGTTCGAGCCCCACATTGGACAATGCAGAGCTCACTTGGGATTCTCTCTCTCTCCTTCTCTCTCTGCTTCTTACTGCTCCCCACTCTCTATCTCTCTCAAAATAAATAAACTTAAAAAAGATCTTAGGTACTCTCAGGGAGATTTCCTCGAGGCAGACAAGCCCCCATGAAAAGCCATAAGTGAGGCATTTACTAGTACTGTATTCTGGCTCTTGGTGCCATGGATTGAGTTTCAGTGGGATGACCCATTGGACAATGAGAAACTGACAAAAAGAAACTAAATAAATATTTGTGATCAGTATTGTTATTCTAGAAAATCTCCCAGTTCTAATGTAGAAACTGGCCCTCAGTTTAGGAGATGTTATGACAATGGCACTGTCAGGCATAAAGACTGAGTCAGCCAGAGGATGAAAACTGTATAGCCCCATCCAGAAAGCAATGTGGCTGTGGCTGTGGTTGTTGAGTCACCGGGTTCTCAAGGCTTATAATAAAAGGTGTCACCATGATGAACTCGCCACTTGATATGGGCATTAAGCATACTGAAAACATTTGATTGCTTGAGCTATGAGCTGCTGTCATGCCAGTCAAAACTGAAGGTAATGCAAAGTCTTGCTTAATGGCATAGACTTTCCCTCTATGTCTACAATACCTTCTTGCTGCACCCCAAATTCAACTGTTTCAAAGATGAAGATGCAAGTGGGGCTGATGCCAATAGAAGAAAGTCATCACACTCATCAGTATGCTGAAGGTGGAGGCGTGGAACTCAAACTTTAATGGTCCTATTGGGTATGAGTGCTCAAGGTACTATCTTACCTGGACCTCTGGGGAAAAAATTATGCCTGGATTCGCTAATGGGATTTGGGTGGAGCTCACAGTGAGGCAGGGAAGGTAATTAAGATTGTGGATGGGGCCCACTGGGCCAATTCAATGTACTATAATTGCTGATTCTGTTTATGAATGTATAGTAGGAATTAATTTGCTGTATATTTGTCCTTTCCCATACCATAAGTAGAGATAATCTCAGTTGGGAACAGCCACATGTAGAGAATAATGGGAAACATTCATCATGCTCCTATTCATCTCTGTGGACTCTCCCTGAGTAATCTAAGAGAAATAGTATAGCATTCCAAGTGGAAAAACACAATAAGGAAAGTGATCCATAAGAAATATTTGGCACATAGACCTCAGACTCAGCTAAGTTTCTTGCATGTGATTTTTGACTCTAGCATCCAGATTGTAAGGAAATAAATAATGTTACTTAGGTTTACCAGTCTCTGGTATTAGCTGCAATAGCCCTAGAAAATTAATATCTGAATTCACCATAATTTTATTTATTTTTAAATGTTTATTCATTTTTGAGGGAGAGAGAGAGAGAGCGTGAGCTGGGGAGGGGCAGAGAGGGGGACAGAGGATCCAAAGTGGGCTCTGCACTGACAGCCTCAAGCTCAATGTGGGGCTCAAACTCGAACTGTGAAATCATGACCTGAGCTGAAGTTGGACACTCAACTGACTGAGCCACACAGGCACCCCTCACCATAATTTAGAAACCTTCACTAATTAATCAAGCAAAGAAAAAACATCAGGCAAGGATCACATTTGATTTCCCCTTAATCTTCAAAATGGAGCAAAGAAATCTTTATTGGCTTACGTCAGGTGTGGCAAGTCCTAAAATTTTGAGGTTTTAAAAAACAAAAGATTATATTATGCAAAGAACAGGTCAGCTAAATGTGAATAGGGATGGAGTAGTAACTGCAGTTTCTAGGGAGACTAAATATGTTTTTTGAACGTTCAGATTTAGATATTTCTGTACTGAGTTTGGGTCCTGGCTGATGCTTTTCAATGAATTGAATAATGTGAACAGTGTTGAAAGAAGTTTGACTTGGGTACGCTTGCCCTATTAATACTATTTTTCCTGTGTCAATGCTTATAATTTGTTAGTGAAGCAGGAACCATCCTCGCTTTTTTAAAAATTTGTTTTAAATTTATTTTTGAGACAGTGCAATCAGGGGAGGGGCAGAGAGAGGAGGACAGAGGACCTGAAGTGGGCTCTGCACTGACAGCAATGAGCCTGATGTGGGGCTTGAATTCACGAATTGTGAGATCATGACCTGAGCTGAAGTCGGGCCCCCAACCCACTGAGACACTCAGATGTCCCAGGAGCTGTTCTCTTATATCACCTTCTGAGTAACCAGAGCATTAGATTGCTCAGCTGTTGCTTTTTTACTCAATCACCCAAGAAAAGGAATAATCAGATATACTCAATTCCCAATCAGGTCCTCAACATCAAACCTCATTTTCCTTTCCCCTTCCCAGATTTTCTGTGTGTCTCTCACACTTCCACTCCCAGTCTTCCAACCACAGTCCAATGACAGTGCATTTTAATGTTGTTTTATTGGTGCTCCCACTTGATTTCTGAAATTATAAATGCAAAACACACAGACTACCTGTGCATTTGCATGCCTGCCCATGTATCACCACTAACACAAATATCCTAGATGATTTATGTCATTAAAATGACTTTTTATATAATATGACAGAAATGAGACCAAACTGCATAAATAACTGAAAAACATCTTTATGTTATATCAAACACAGGAATTTTGAACCAGCATCAATTAGCATGTTAGAATTTAAGTGACTTAATGAAATGAAGATTTGTTTCTCTAAATACTCCTCACTACATTCTCTGAGAAGGCAAATGGCTCAGCACAGAGCCTTTGGCTTCCAAAATTGTCTTCCAAATATATATGAAAATTTCTAGGCACCACCCAGAAGGATTCACTTGCACTTGATTTGTGGTAGCTTTTCTTGGATATTTATGAAGTAAGCTCATTTTTGAAAGCCCTTTGGCTTTCTCTTTCTCCTGATGGGGTCAAGAAAAAGCTGGGTTTCTGTAGTTTACCTAGCCTTTATCTCATTATTTGGCTCAGACTGACATCCTTTACAGGTTTCTATATTCAACTCAAGGCTTATGTAGAACTTATTTTAAAAGTTCATGTGGGACCCTTAGTGAACATGATGAAATACTAGGTTTTCATGCAAACTGTAAGAAATTTCAAAGGATTGAAGTCCCACAGTGTGTTCTCTCTCCACAGATACAGGAAGGTAGAAATCAATTAAAAAGAAAAGTACTTGGACAATCACCAACTACTTTGAAATTCAGCATGTAACTATAGGATAAGGAAAGAAAAGAAGGCCATGCACCAAGAAGAAAATTCCATGGGTATTAAAGTACATTAACAATATCCTATGTCCTACCCATCAAATCACTGTAGTAGAGGAAGGTGTCAAATTAGTTCTCTTAATAGCCAACCATCTTCCTCTTATTTTGATTCAAAATTATAGGGACCTGTCCCACCCTGACATCGGAGTTTTATACTTCAATCACCATACTCCAAAGCAAGCTCTTGAACAAAAAACCACAGGCAGAAAATCACACAACCTTCCTCCTCAATCTCCAGGCAGAGTATCACAGGAAGGCTGTTACTGGTTTGGCCTTGGTCACCTGACCATGCTTTGGGCCAATGGCTGTGGCTTATGGGTTGCAGGTCCCCTCATTGGCTACTGCTAGTGCAGACTGGGACTACAGCTGCTCTCATTGGACAATCCTGTCATCTTTGCATCATTACAGTGCACGAAGGTTATGGGCTATCAAAGAACAGAATCAGATACATTTGAATGAAGCGAAGTAGGCCTCTCATAAGATTGGGAGCTTGAGCAGGGTGTGATTATAGAGAGTCTGACTGAGCTTTCTGCACAAAGTTTGCATCCTCTTATGTGTTTAATTGAATGTGGATGAGAGGATATGTTGAGGGAGTGTGAATGGGCTTTTTATCTGCTACAGTGCTGCAATTGTTGCTATATCACACACTCAAAACAACATCTAGATGATACTACTCTACACAAGTGGGAGAAGAAGAACACAAAAGGTAAATAAAATTATGGTGGAAATAGCTGTGACCCTAAATAATCCTAAAGAGGACCACCTGGAGGGATGACTCAAAGAAATGGCCATTTAGGAAAGTAATGAAATGACATATGGTCAAGGAAAATTCTAACACACCGCACAAACACACACACGCACACACGCACATATATTAAAGAGGACCTGACAATGTTCTGTCATGTTCACTCGTGGTGAAAGGGCTTTAAGGATCGGCAGGATGGCACAGGTCCAAATGCTAGAGTAGGTGGCACTTTGGAGAGCTACAGGTCTTTTCCTGCCAAGCTAGGTGGCTCTGAAAACAGCCTTTGGTTTGCTATGTGGTCAGGTGGCCCTGAGGCAGATCATTTGTGTCTGGTGTACTTGATGATGACCTTGGTGGTCTCAGACACCGTATGCTTGCCAATCTCCCAGGGCAGGAGCAGGCACACGGCTGTCTGGATCTCCCTGGTGGTGATGGTGGAGCACTTGGTGGAACGCACCAGGCAAGAGGTCTCTTAGGCGATGCTCTTGAAGATGTCCTTAACAAATGAATCCATGATGCCCATGGCCCTGTGGGAGAGGCTCAGCCTGTCGTGAACATGCTTCAGATCTCTGGGTATGTAGGTGGCAGAACTGTTGGGTGGGCGGCGACGGCAGCAGCATTGGCACCTTGGTTGCTCCTGCTCCAGGATGTTCGCGTCGGCTGCCCCGGGCTCCTTCCTGCCCAGGCTTTCCTCAGAAGAGGTCTCACCGCCAATCTCAGCCATGTGGGGCAGGCTTCCAAAAAGCTCAGAAGGAAGGGCAGGCTCTGGCTGGCGGCTGCTGAGGTGCGAGGGCCCATTTATAATGGCTGCAGTTCTTGATGTCACTGGCAACCTCCATATCTAATTGGACAAAATGCATTATATGACATCAGGCATTCTTCCCAGTCGTGTTGCATTTGAGTTCCTACCCACCTCCTGGACACTATATACATGAGTCATAGGGGGAGTTGTACTTATGTCACATAAAGAGTAAGTGCCTTTGGTTCAAAGCAAAGCATTGTACCTGCCAATTTTCATCATGAATCAGGAGCAAATCTTAGAAGACATGATTTTATCAGAATCTTTATAATCCCTTTTATATTGAAATTGTTCACTTTACACTCACTTTACGTTTGCTGCGATTTTAAGAGCCTGGCAAATTTATTGCAGAATATTGTATTTCTAGCACATTCTGAA
Source organism: Cryptoprocta ferox (assembly GCA_028646485.1). Taxonomy (NCBI): domain Eukaryota; kingdom Metazoa; phylum Chordata; class Mammalia; order Carnivora; family Eupleridae; genus Cryptoprocta; species Cryptoprocta ferox. Next base: position 38,602,691 of record CM053579.1, on the reverse strand, counting down.
CCAAAGGCACTCACTGCTTATCAGAAATAAGTACGACTCCCACTCTGATTGGTCTATATAGTGTCTAGGAGAAGTGTAGGAACTGAAACACTGCGGGGCAGACTGACCTGATGTCATGTGATGCATTTTGTCCAAAGATATGGAGGTTGCCAGTGACATCAGGAACTGCAGCCATTATAAATGGGCCCTCGCACCTCGGCAGCCGCCAGCCAGAGCCTGCCCTTCCTTCTGAGCTGTCTGGAAGGTGCGCCCCACATGGCTGAGCTTGGTGGTGAGACCTCTTTTTTTTAAATGTTTTATTTATTTTTGAGAGAGAGAGACACGGAGCATGAGTCAGGGAGGGGCAGAGCGAGAGAGGGACACAAAATCTGAAGCAGGCTTCAGGCTCTGAGCTGTCAGCACAGAGCCCGAAACAGGGCTCAAACCCACGAACCGTGAGTTCATGACCTGAGCCGAAGTGGACGCTTAACCGACTGAGCCACCCAGGCGCCCCTTGGTGAGACTTCTTCTGAGGAAAGCCTGGGCACGAAGGAGCCCGTGGCCGCAGGTGGAAAAGCCCGGAGCAGGAGCAGCCAAGGCGCCAAAGCTGTCGTAGCCGCCACCCGGACAGTTTTGCCACCTACTTTCCCAGTGTTCTGAAGCATGTTCACGACAGGCTGAGACTCTCACAGTAGACCCTGGGCATCATGGATTCGTTCATTAAGGACATCTTAGAGTGCATTGCCCAAGAGGCCTCTTGCTTGGCCCGTTCCACCAAGTGCTCCACCATCACCAGCAGGGAGATCCAGACAGCGTTGCGCCTGCTGCTGCCTGGGAAGATCTGGCAAGAACACGGTGTCTGAGGCCACCAAGGCTGTCATCGGGTACACGCTTTGCAAATGATCTGCTTCAGGACCAACTGACTACGTCGCAAACCAAAGGCTCTTTTCAGAGCCACCTCACTTGGCATGAAAAGATTGTAGCTTTAGAAAGAAGGACAAACTCTAGCTTTTGTTCTTGGGGCATTCTGCAGATATTTAAAGTATTTTTACTGTGAAAAAAACATGATCAGCTCTCAGGCGCCTACGTGGCTCAGTAGCTTAAGCGACCGACTCTTGGTTTTGGCTCAAGTCATAATCTCAGGGTTTTGAGACTTGGAGTCCCTCATTGGGCTTCGTGCTGACAGTGCAGAGCCTGCTTGGGATTCTCTGTCTCTGTCTGTCTCTCTCTGTCTCTATGTCTCTCTCTCTCTCTGCCCCTCCCCCACTCTTTCTGTCTCTTTCTCTCTCAGCATCAATAAACTTAAAAAAAACAACAACAAGATCAGCTCTACACTAACACATATTTGAGTGCAGGTTAGTCCTTGGACAATCGTTGACTATACCTAACCATGCTGCATTTCTTGGCTTTCCTAAACAGGCATTTCTGTTAGATATTTCTGTAGGTGAGCCTCAGTGGGGGTTATTTTTGTTATAATGACACTTACCCTTTTCTCTCTCATTCTGTTGTGAAATAAGGTGAATTTTCCACATGTTCACTATGGGTGATATGGCAACAAATAAAGTGCAGAAATTGATATAAGAATCCATCTGACTTCTGTTAGGTGAGTTATTAAGGAGATTTTTAAATCTCTGAAACAATGTCAATCTCCTCTATAGTTTTTCACAAAAACTATATTTTTTATATGCATTTGTAATTTATGTTTACATGATAATGGGTTTGTATTATGATTTTTAAATGGATTCTGCAATACATTTATTAAAATTTCAGATCTAATGTTTGCTACCGTAAATATTGGCAGATATTACTGACATAATGGCTTCAGTGGTTCCTAATTATTTTTAAAAATATAAAGTGTCCCAAGTCAAAGCTGCTCTAGATATTTATTCATTTGCAGTGCAATCAGATCAAATAAAAATATTTAGGCTCTTTTTCAGTGTTTAAGCCTTTGTGAATTTAATTTCCAAACACTCAAAAACACTTTTAAATTATAATGCTGATAAAAAGCTTTCTTGTCACTTTCTGGCTCTAATAGAATGATAGTAGCATTTCATCAGCAAAGGTGCTATTAAGATTTTGATTGAGATCTGTGTGCCCAGAATAACAGTTTTGGTTTTCTCAGCCATTTTAGGTAACTTACCAGATATCAAAAATGACCCGTCAGTAGTTTTAGCGGCCATTCATTATTTTCTCTTGCTTTGTTTAAGTAAAGCATAATTATAGATTTTGCAATATTAAAATTTTCTTAAATTTGTGAAAGGGAACCCCTTAATTGGAGTCACTTCGAAGAAGCATGTAGCCTGGAGGTATTGTGTGATTTGTTTGCTCATGTTGTTTAAGCCTACTTTCCCCAATCAGAAGTGACCTGAGAGCTATAAGTTAATCTGAGATTTTTCATTACTCCTAATTTTATCAGCATTCACATCTATTCCTTAACCTCATTTAAATGCAAGCCCTACACCAAGCGCCCTACTTCATTCTCCATCTCATTCCTCTTTCTTTAAAAATTTTTTTTAACATTTATTTATTTTTGAGAGACAGAGAGAGACAGTGTGAGCAGGAGAGGTGCAGAGAGAGAGGGAGACACAGAATCTGAAGCAGGCTCCAGGCTCTGAGCTGTCAGCACAGAGCCCAACGCAGGGCTTGAACCCACGAACCCTGAGATCATGATCTGAGCCAAAGCCTGGCGCTTAACCGACTGAGCCACCCAGGCACCCCTCATTCCTCTTTCTTACAAAGGAGTTGTCACAATACCTGAGTGATTAATTTTGCATCTTCTCACAAGAAGGGCTCCAGCATGCCCTAATATTAAGAATGTCAGTGTGCTGCCTGGAGCTTTCTGTGCTACAAACCTTTAGAAGGTGCTCAAACAGGGTCACCCTGATAACAGTATCTATTCTGAAGGTGTGACCATCACGTGCCCTGCTGTTAGTGGTATTTTCCATCATTGAGTAAACTGGTTTGAGAGCACTCAGTCAGTGGATCCAATTTTTTTTCTCAAAGTCCTGTGAGTTTATGAAATAAGAGTAGGGTCAGTTGAAGTACTTCTTTTTACTGGTAGTCTACTGGTGTTAGATCAAAGTCACCGTACTAAGCTGTTCTTTCTCTTCTCTCTTTCATTATATGCATGCTCTAGAATTATCATTTTTGCCCAAATGTCCTGTATTTGAATTAGGCTTAACTTGATTTCAAAAGTTGTTTGCTTTAAGATTTTTTTCTCACTTTATTTTACATTTTTGTCATATTTTCAAATTTGCACATAAATTACTTTACTACCTGTTTAACAGATATTCATGTCCAATTCTTGTTAGAACTATTTAATGCAGTCATTTTGAGATTTTATTTTCCCTTATTTGCTCCTTCTGCGTTGAGGCCTTCCTGACCTCAACCTGAAGTACTGCTCTCTACCCCACCATATCTATATCTATATCTATATCTATATCTATATCTATATCTATATCTATACCTATATCTATATCTATTTATAGATATAAATAGAGATGATATAGATATATATCTACATATATATGTACACACACATGTACACACACACATGTGTATATATATATATATCTCCATAGAATTATTTTGTTCACATATCTGTTTCCTTACATATTATTTTTGATTCACACCTGGAATGTGAACTTCCTGAGAAGAGAGACCTTGTCTCATTTGCTGTCCCATATCAGCAGTGAGAACCATGTTTGGCCCTTGGTAGGGACTCAGTATTTGTTGAATAAATATGTAAATATTAATGAGAGCAGATTATATAGAGTCCCACAAGAGGAAAGAAAAGCCAAACTGCAGTGGGTTGAGGAGTGAGTGGTTTATGAGGAATGGAGATAGAAATAGGATACTCTTTCAAAGAAAAGGTATACCAGTCAGTAAGTAGGAAGAGAGTGTTTTGGTATCACAGAAGAGTTGTGTGTGTGTGTGTGTGTGTGTGTGTGTGTGTGTGTGTGTGTGTCTAGGATTGGGAGAGATGTGATGATATTTTGAGGTACTGGTAATAGTGGTTGAAACTCAGTTAATGGTATTTGTATATTACTATTATCATCACCATACCTGTACTGTAAAAATTTCCACAAAATATCCCTTTCATCTCCCCAGTGGATCAGTTGTATATTCCTCCACTTGGGATGTAAGTTCTCCATGAAGATAACATTCTACCTGGCTCTATTGTTTATAGACTGCATGGCATTAGGCTGCTTGCTTAATTTATCTGAAACTTAATTTCCTCTTCTCTTGATTGGAATTACCTACATCTATTTTAACAGGATAAAGAAAGCTGGCTTGGGTCCTTTCTCCAACCCCACTCCTGGCAGTCTTTTAAGGCGGCCCAGCTTCCATGCAGCCTGGGTTTTGATTTCTACTGCAGAGAGGTGCTGGGTTCTGTCAATTCTCTATGAGTCCTGAGCAATTAAATGTTTCCTAATCAAACTCTGATTGTAGATTGATTTGTTTCAGGCGTTGGGAATACAAAGCGCCACCAATGGTAAACACTTCATGAGGACATACTAGATGTCAGGTGCTTTATATACATTTATTTTTTAAATTCTTAATGGTTACTTATTTTTGGGAGAGAGAGAGAGAGAGAGAGAGAGAGAGAGAGAGAGAATGAGCGGGGCAGGGAAGAGACAGGGAGACACAGAATCCAAAGCAGATTCCAGCATCTGGGCTGTTCACACAGAGCCCAAGGAGGGCTCGAAATCACAAACTGTGACACCATGACCTGAGCCAAAGTCAGACGCTCAACCAACTAAGCCACCCAGGTGCCCCTATATACATTTCTTTTTAATGTAAGAAACATATAACAATTTATACTAGAAATATTTCTAAGCACTTCAAATGTAGTAACCAATTTAACCCTCATAACAGTCCCTTGTTACACATGGGGAAACTAAGGCACAGAAAGATGAAGTAAGTTGTTCAATGTCAGTGAGCTAGTAAGCAGTAGTTAGGATTTGAACCCAGGCCACCCAGCTCTAGGTTTTGGGCCCTTACACCACTACACTGTAAAGCTCCTCACTTAAGCTTGACAACAATCCAGTGAAGCAGGTACTATTATTATCCTCCATTTTACCCTGAGGCCCAGAGACATTAAGTTACTTTACTTTCTTAAAGTACAGATAGTAAGTGGTAGACTGGCTTTGAACAAGGTTTGTCTAACCCTTAAGCTTATAACCATTTTGATGGCATGTAACTATTTCAGTCATTCCTCTAACAGTTTCATGCTGTTTGCTACATGTGCATATCACCTATACAATTGTTTGTTTAATATAGCTGTTTTAAGGAACTTATTTTGAATATTTTTCAACATTTTCCTAAGCCACAATCTGCTAAGTCACAGGTAACATGGTACATTGTATATTTTTACTTCACAGTAAACTGCACAACTGTTTTAAAAAATCTGTGTACCACTTAAAACCAACTCATGTACCTGCAGAGGTGTGTGTGCCACACTTTAGGATATATTACATTATATAATACTTTTAACCCACAGGCCACCCTTCATCTCCAAAGTCCTGTTCAAATCCCTTTTCCTAGAAATCACAAGGGGATGTTGGTTTCCTTCCTAGAGTCAGAGAGAGAGAGAGAGAGAGGGGTACGTTTAGTGGAGTTCTGAAGCTGCTCACAACCCAGTGGTCATAACGTTACTTGCATTCCAGTGGATGCTGGCGATGTCTTGTGGGTGGAGGTGGAGGGTCAGTGCTGGGGAATCATTCATCATACGCAGCAGAGCTAATGAAAATACTGATTGACTCTTCAAGGATGTTTTACTTTTGCTGCAACAAACTGCTGTCTTAGAAAGGAGAAGAGTAACAGAGTGGGCTCTATATTAAAACATGTGCTGAAGAATATGAGGTGCCAGCTGGCTAGGGGCCTGTCAGAGTTGGCAGGATAGCGTTGGGATGACGCTTGAAAACCATGACAGCAAAACATGTGTGTCAAGGAGTGCAAAAGCAAGCCATGTGCAGTTTTTCTGCTAAGGCTAAAACCTCACTGAAGAAGGGAGTGTGTGAAGGTGCTTAGTGGCCAGCAAAGCCCTTTTTATAACCACTTCACAGGTACATGGTTGAATAAAATTAACCAGACTCTGGAGAAGAAGGCCAGAGCTGTGCAAATGGGCTGACTTCCCGTGCTGTGTGGGAGGAAATGATACAGCCCAGCTTCACTGAGTGCTCATTATGTCTTACCGTGTTAAGCATTTTACTTCCATTATCTCATTTAATGTTCACAACAACCTACGAAGTGGGTACTATTATCATTCCCTTTTTATGATGAGAAAACACAGGCTCAGAGAACTTCCCTACTGGCACACAACCCGTAAATAGTAAAGCTGGGATTTGTATCAGGTTGGTCTGATTTCAAAGCATGTAAAATCAGGCCATATCCTGCCAAAAGAAATGGATATAAGTATCCCTATCTTGGCTATTGTAAATAATGCTGCCATGAACATTGTAGTGCCTATTCATTGTACCCATTTTCTTCAAATAAATACCCAAAAGTGGAATTGCTGGATCATATGTACTTCTATTTTTTAACCTTTTTGAGGAAACTCCATGCTGCTTTCCATAGTGGTTGCACCAATATACATTCCATACATTACATTACCAACAGTGCATGAGACTTCCTTTTTCTCTCCATCCTCACAAGCATTTGTTGTTTCTTGTCTTTATGATTATAGCCATTCTGACAGGTGTGAAGTGCTCTTTTTTAAAGTTAATTTATTTTGAAAGAGAGAGAAGGGAGTGGGAGTAGCAGAGAGAGAACGGGGAAGAGAGAATTTCAGGCAGGCTCCACACTGTCAGCACAGAGCCTGATGAGGGGCTCAAACTCACAAACCGTGAGATCATGACCTGAGCGGAAATCAAAAGTCGGATGCTTAACTGACTGAGTCACCCAGGTGCCCCTAGCAGGTGTGAAGTTTCACCTCATGGTGGTGTTGATTTGTATTTCCCTGACTCGTGATATGGAAGACTTTTTCATGGACCTGTTGAGCATCTGTATGTCTTCTTTGAAAGTAATGTGTATTCAGAACTTTTGCCCAGTTTTTACTCAAATTGTTTGATTTTTCTTCTTTCTTTTTCCTGCTTTTGAGATTTTAGAATTCATTATATATTTTGGATATTAACCCCTTATCAGATACATGATTTGCAAGTATTTTCTCCCATTCAGTATGTTGCCTTTTCATGTTCTTGAAGATTTCCATTGCTTTTTCATTTGATGTAGCCCCATTTGTTTATATTTGCTTTTGTTGTCCTTCCTCTTGGTGTCAGATCCAAAACAAATAAATAAATTGCCAAGACTGATGTCAAGGAGCTTACCACCTATGATTTCTTCTAAGAGTTTTATGGTTTTGGGTCCTTCATGCAATCTTTATTCCATTTTGAGTTAATTTTTGTGTATGGTACAAGACACTGATCCCATTCCATTATTTTGCATGTGGCTGTCCAGTTTTCAGAGCACCACTTATTGAAGAGACTGTCAGTTCCCTCATTGTATATTCTTGGATCTTTTTATAAATTAGGTGACCATATACGTATTTTTTTTTCTGAGCTCTATTCTCATCTATATATCTATGTGACTGCTTTTATACCAGTACCATCCTTTTTTGATTGTTACAGATTCATAAAATAGTTTGAAATCAGGGAGTGTGATGCCTCCAGCTTTATTCCTCTTTCTCAAGATTGCTTTGGCTCTTTGGGTCTTTTTGTGGTTCCATACAAAGTATAGGATTGTTTTTATAATTCCTTTTTTTAATGTATTTATTTACTTATTTTGGGAGAGAGAGTGAGAAGGAGTGAGAGCCAGCAGGGGGAGGGTAGAGAGACAGAGGGAGAGAGAGAATCCCATGCAGGCTTTGTGCTGTCCCCCTGGAGCCTGATGCAGGGCTCGAACTGACTGAGCCACCCAGGAACCCCTAGGATTGGTTTTCCTATTCTTGTGAAAAATGTCATTGAATTTTGATAGAGATTGCATTGAATCTATAGATTGTTTTGGGTTGGATGGATGTTTAATGATATTAATTCTTCCTGTCCCTGAGTGTGGCATATCTTTCTATTTATTTGTGTCTTCTTCAATTTCTTTCATTATCATCTCTTTTTTTCCTCATCATTGTCTTATAAGTTTTCAGTGTACAGGTTTTTCACCTCCTTGGTTAAATTCAATCCCAGTTATTTTATTCTTTCTGATACAATTGTAAATGGATTGGTTTCTTAATTCCTCTTTTTTCTAAATAGGCCGTTAGCAGTGTACAAAAATGCAGCCAATTTTTGCATTGTGATTATGTATCCTACAACTTTACTGAATCTATTAGTTATTTTTTTTAATTTACATCCAAGTTAGTTAGCATATAGTGCAACAATGATTTCAGGAGTAGATTCCTTAATGCCCCTTACCCATTTAGCCCGTCCCGCCTCCCACAACTCCTCCAGTAACCCTCTGTTTGTTCTCCTTATTTGAGTCTCTTATATTTTTGTCCCCCTCCCTGTTTTTAAATTATTCTTGCTTCCCTTATGTTCATCTGTTCTGTATATTAAAGTCCTCATTTGAGTGAAGTCATATGATATTTGTCTTTCTCTGACTGACTAATTTCACTTAGCATGATACCCTCTAGTTCCATCCACATAGTTGCAAATGGGAAGATTTCATTCTTTTTGATTGCTGAGTAATACTCCATTGTCTATATATATATATACCAACTCTTCTTTATCCATTCATCTGTCAATGGACATTTGGGTTCTTTCCATACTTTGGCTATTGTTGATAGTGCTGCTATAAACATTGGGGGTGTATGTGTCCCTTTGAAACAGCACACCTGTATCTCTTAGATAAATACCTAGTAGTGCAATTGCTGGGTCATAGGGTAGTTCTATTTTTAATTTTTTGAGGTCTTAGCCTCAGAAGTTAGACAACACAAAGAAATAAAAGGCATCCAAATAGGCCAGGAGGAGGTCAAACTTTCACTCTTCGCAGATGACATGATACTCTATATGGAAAACCCAAAAGATTCCACCAAAAAACTGCCAGACTGATCCAAGAATTCAGCAAAGTGTCAGGATATAAAATCAATGCACAGAAATCGGTTGTATTCCTATACACCAACAATGAAGCAACAGAAAGAGAAATCAAAGAATCGATCCCATTTACAATTGCACCCAAAACCATAGAATACCTAGGAATAAATATAACCAAAGAGGTGAAAAATCTATACACTGAAAACTATAGAAAGGTGATGAAAGAAATTGAAGAAGACACACAAAAAATGGAAAAATATTCCATGCTCCTGGATAAGAAGAACAAATATTGTTAAAATGTCAATACCACCCAAAGCAATCTATATGTTCAATGCAATCCCTGTCAAAATAACACCAGCATTATTCACAGAGATAGAACAAACAATCTTAAAATTTGTATGGAACCAGAAAAAAGACCAAATAGCAAAAGCAATCTTGAAAAAGAAAACTAAAGCAGGAGGCATCACAATCCCAGAATTCAAGCTGTATTACAAAGCTGTAATAATCAGGACAGTATGGTACTGGCACAAGAACAGACACTCAGATCAATGGCACATAATAGAAAACCCAGAAATGGACCCACAAACGTATGGCCAACTCATCTTTGACAGAGCAGGAAAGAATATTCAATGGAATAAAGACATTCTCTTTAGCAAGTGGTGCTGGGAAAACTGGACAGTGACATGCAGAAAAATGAATCTGGATCACTTTCTTACACCATACACAAAAATAAACTCAAAATGGATGAAAGACCTAAATGTAAGACAGGAAGCCATCAAAATCCTCGAGGAGAAAGCAGGCAAGAACCTCTTTGACCTTGGCCGCAGCAACTTCTTACTCAACATGTCTCCAGAGGCAAGGGAAACAAAAGCAAAACTGAACTATTGGGACCTCATCAAAATAAAAAGCTTCTGCACAGCGAAGGAAACAATCAGCAAAACTAAAAGGCAGCCAACGGAATGGGAGAAGTTATTTGCAAATGACATATCAGATAAAGGGTTAGTATGGAGAATCTATAAAGAAATTATCAAACTCAACACCTAAAAAACAAATAATCCAGTGAAGAAATGGGATAGAGATATGAACAGATACTTCTCTATTTATTATTTCTAATGTTTTTTTTTGGTGGAGTATCTAGGGTTTTCTCTATGTAATATTATGTTACCTACAAATAGTGACAATTCTACTTCTTCCCCTACAATTTGGATGACTTTTCATTTCTTTTCTTGCCTAAAGCGCTGGCTAGGACTTTCAAGAGCATGTTGAATAAATGTGGCAAAAGTGGCCCTCTTTGTCTTGTTTCTGATCTCAGAGGAAAACCGTTCAGCTTCTCACCATTGAATATGACGTTAGCTGTGGGCTTGTCAAACATGGCCCTTACTATGTTGAGGTATGTCCCCTCGATCCCCACTTCTTGAGAGTTTTTTTTTTATCATAAATGGATGTTGAATTTTGTGAAATGCTTTTTCTGTATCTACTGAGACTATTATATGATTTTATCCTTTGTCTTGTTAATGCAGTGTATCACAATTATTGATTTGCTTATGTCGAGTCATCCTTGCATCACAATTATTGATTTGCTTATGTCCAGTCATCCTTGCATCACAGGGATAAATCTCACTTGATCATGGTGAATTATATTTTTAATGTGCTGTTGAATTCGGTGTGCTAATGGTCTTCGTTTTTAGAATACTTGCATCCATATTCATCAGGGGTATTAGTCTGTCATTTTCATTTCTTGTAGTGTTCGTATCTGGTTTTGGTGTCAGAGTAATGCTGGCCTCATAAAATGAGTTTGGGAGTATTCCTTCCTCCTCAATTTTTGAAAGAACTTATGAAGCATTGATGTTAGTTCTGTAAATGTTTGGTAGAAGTCATCAGTGAAACAATCTGTTCTTGGGATTTTCTGTTTTGGCTGGTTTTTGAGTAATGATTCAATATCCTTACTTCATTTTGGCCTCCCAGATCTTCTGTTTCTTCATAACTCAGTCTTGGTGGGTTGTATGTTTTAGGAATTTATCCATTTCTTTTAGGTTATCCATTTGTTGGCATATAATCATTTGTAGTAATCTCTCATGGTCCTTTGTATTTCTGTGGTGTCAGTGTAATGTCTCCTCTTTCATTACCGATTTTATTTATTTGAGTCCTCTCTCTGTTTTTCTGAGTTAACCTAGCAAAGTTTCATCAGTTTTATTTATCTTTGCACATAACCAGCTCTTAGTTTCGTTAATCATGTGTATCTTTTTTTTCCTTGTCTCTAGCACATTTATTTCCGCTCAGATCTTTGTTATTTCCTCCCTTCTGATGACTTTGTGTTTAGTTTGTTCCTCTTTTTCTGGTTCCTGGAGGTGAAAAGTTAGGTGGAGATCATTCTTGTTTCTTAATATAGGTATTTATCACTACAAATTTCCCTTTTAGAACTGCTTTTGCAGCAACCTATATATGTTTTGATATGCTGTACTTGCATTTACATTTGTTTATAGATTTCCCCTTTTGATTTCTTCTTTGACCCAAAGGTTATCCCAGAAGCATGTTGTTTAATTTCCACTTACTGGTCAGTTTTCTTTCTTTTTGCCTGTTAGTGATATCTTGTTTCATACTCTTGCAGTTGGAAAAGATAGTATGAGTTCAGTGTTCTCAAATTTGCGAAGACTTGTTTTGTGATCTATTATGTAAGCTATCTTGATGAATGTTCCATGTGAACTTGAGAGGAACGTGTATTCTGCTGCTGTCAGATGAGATGTTATATCTATGTCTGTTAAGCCCATTTTGTCTCAAGTATGGTTCAAGTCCAATGTTTCCCTGTTGATGGTCTGTCTGGACGATCCATCCAATATTGAAGCTGGGGTATCGGAGTCTCCTTGTAGTATCGTACTGTTATCTATATCTCCTTTCAGTTTTTAAGCATTTGTTAATATATTTAGATGTTACAATGTTGAGTGCATGTTTATGGTTGTTATATCTCCTTGAAGAATTGACCCCCTCATCATTACCTAATGACCCATCTTTGTCTCTTGTTACCATTTTGGCTTAAAGTCTATTTTTGTCCAACATTAATTAGTATAGTCAATCCTGCTCTCTTTGGTTTCCACCTGCATGGAATATTCTTTGCCGATCTTTCGCTTTGTATCTACGTGTGTTCTTAGAGCTGAAGTGAGTCTATTCTAGGCAGCATATAGTTAGATTTTGCTTTTTGTCCACCCAGCCACTCTATGCCTTTTGATTGGAGAATTCAGTCCATTAAGAGAGTAATTATTGATAAGACTTACTAACGCCACATTATTATTTTTTTTTGTTGTTTTTGTTGTTTTTTGGGGGGGCTACTTTGTAGTGTGGCTACTTTTCACTTCTTCCTTTCTTGCTGCCCTTGTTTGTAAATTGAATATTTTCCATAGTGGTATGCTTTGATTCCTTTCTCTTTATCTTTTGTGTATCCATGGTAGATATTTACATTGTGGTTCCCATGAGGCTTGCATATAACATCCTGTTGATGAAACAGTCTATTTTATGCTGACAACTTAACTTTGATCACATACCAAATCTCTATCCTCTTATTTCCCCACCCTTTGACATTTTTTATGTCGTTGTTTACATTTGTGCGTGTGTATCCATTAACAAATTGGTGAACCTACAGCTATTTTAAATACCGTTATCTTTTATCTTTTATTCCAAAGTTACATGGTTAGCTCATCACCACATTACAGTATTAGGGTATTTTGAATCTGACTGTATGCTTACCTTTACCAGTGTTTTGTATAGTTTCTTATGTTTTTGTGTTACCAAATAGTGTCTTTTTGTTTCAGCTTGAAGAATTCCTTTCAGCATTTCTTGTGACATAAGGTTAGTCATGATGAGTTCCCTCAGCTCTTGTTTATTAGGGAAAGTCTTTATTTCAACTTCAATTCTGAAGGACAGTATTTCTGGGAAAAGTACTCTTGGTTGGCAGTTGCTTTCTTTTAGCAGTGTGAATATATCGTCCCATTCTCTCCTAGCCTTTAAAGTCTCTCATGAAAAATCCACTGATAGCCTTATGGGTGTTCCCTTGTAAGAGAGATTTTTTTTTCTCTTGCTGCTTTTAAAACTCTTTCCTTGTTTTTTGCCTTAGACAGTGTTATTATAAGTGTCTTGGTGAAGCATGTTTTGGATTGTAATTTTGAGGTGACCTATGAGCTTTGCAAACTTGGATGTCCACATTTCTCCCCATGTTTGGGGAGTTTTCAGCCATTATTTCTTGAAATAAGCTTTGTACTTCTTTCTCCCTCTCTTCTTCTGTGGAAGATGGAGTGCCATAATTCACATCAGCTTCTTTCATTTATACAAATATATATAATATTTGCTCTTCTAATTGTATAATTTCAATTCTAATTGTACAATTTCAATTCATATGTCTTCTAGCTCACTGATTCTCCCTCTGACTTGCTCAATTCTCCTGCTGAAGTTCTCTATTGAATTATTCAGCTCATTGTATTTTTCAGCTCCAAAATATCTGTTTTTTTTATGTTTTCTTTCTCTTTCTTGAGATTCTCATTTCATATTTGTATCATTTTCCTGATATTATCTGTGATCTCTTATAGCCCTCTGAGAATTTGTAGAAAAATTTTGTTTGAACTCTTTGTCAGACAATTTCTAAATCTCCATTTCTTTTGGGGCCAGTTACTGGAGGTTTCCTGTATTCCTTTGGTGGAGACGTTTCCCTGAATTTCGTGATCACTGTTGCCTTGTGTAAGTGTTTGTGCATTTGAAGAAACAGTCACCTCTTCCCGACTTTATGGAGTGATTATGCAGTGTGGATGTGCAGTGTACTGGATTATGCTCTGATCCCGTGTCTACTGGTGCAGGGTGCTAAGTGTAGGGGTACATTGTAGCACCAGGTCCAAGGGGGCTATGATGTCTCTTCATTTCAGGACACTGTGGTCCACAGTATTAACAACTGTGTGTTTCTTGGTGAGCATGGTGGAGAGAATGCAGTGGCTGCAAGGACTGTTGGGCTCCTAAGGGGTGACTCCAGGACCCATAGCTAGGAACCAGGGCAGGCAATAATCGTGGCCAGAGCCAGTGGTGTACACACACTCTGCTGTGATGGCCTACTGCAGGTGTCTATGTGGTGGCAGAGGTCACTTGCAGACACTGGTGGTGATGGGGGCCAGGGCAGGTGGCAAAGACCAAGGCCAACTATGTACTTACTGGCATCTTCAGAGGACCTGGGTGCCAGTGTGTTCTTCTATGGCTTCATACTCTACCCCCAGGTATGCATAGTGCAGTGGAGTCCGGTGACAGGGTTCAGGCTGGGTGTCATGCAACTCCACAACTGGAGGCACTAGCTACATGTGGATGGTGGTGCCAACCAGTGGCTGAAGGCAGAGCCTGATCTGAGCCCATAAACAGGGGCCCTGGATGATGGTGTGCTCTTGGACAGCTGCACTCTCTTGCCCTGGGCATGCATACTGAGTTGAACGCCAGTGCTGGGAGTCAGGCTAGGGGTTTACAAATTCACAGCTGCAGGGATTATCTATAGGTGAGTGTGGTGTTTCTGGCCAGTGACAAATGACTTGATAGAGATCCACGAGGCAATTGGGGGAGCCATGGATGGTAGAATGCTTTTCTGTGGCCACACAAACTTTGCCTTGTCTCTGTGCAGTACAATAAGGGCCAGTGGTGGCAGTCCTGGAGTGAAGCTGGAGGTGCTATCTGTATGTGGGCATGATTGTGCAAGCCAGTGACACAAGGATGAGCATTATTCTTATCCACAAACAGCTGTGGGAGGGAGCCTGGCTGTCAGACTGTTCACCTATCACTGTATGATAAGATAAGATAGAATAAAAGAGGCAGAAAGGGAAAGGATAGGACCTGAGGTCCGTGGGTGGAGAGAATTACAAAATTTGGGACAATGCAGGAAATGTCTGACCACAGCAAACACCCTTGGGCATAAGGTTCCTCTTAAGAATGTAACAAACACCACCCACTCCCCCTCAGGCTCCCCTCAAGAATTTGCCAATCAAAACACCTAACTAAAAAATACACCATAAAACTCATGTTATATGGGGGACAGTATGACCAGTATGCCTCCCCACACAATGGATTCAAGACAATCAAGAATAGACAACCCAACACCTAGAGTTATTCAGCCAGTAAAGGTAGAACCTGACAAGAGATGAGGGAGGAAGGGAAGGGGATGTGACCAGAACCTTACAAAACAAGGACCCTTGTCTATAGTCTCAGATATTCACTTTCAAATGCCCCCTCTCTTGGGGCGCCTGGGTGGCTCAGTCGGTTAAGCCTCCTACTTCGGCTCAGGTTACGATCTTACATTCG
The DNA here is from genome assembly GCA_028646485.1 of Cryptoprocta ferox. Taxonomy (NCBI): domain Eukaryota; kingdom Metazoa; phylum Chordata; class Mammalia; order Carnivora; family Eupleridae; genus Cryptoprocta; species Cryptoprocta ferox. The sequence continues at coordinate 38,587,380 of CM053579.1, read as the reverse complement.
TGGGTTCAAGCCCTGCGTCGGGCTCTGTGCTGACAGCTCAGAGCCTGAAGCCTGCTTCGGATTCTGTGTCTCCCTCTCTCTCTGCCGCTCCCCCTCTCATGCTCTGTCTCTCTCTGTCTCAAAAATAAATAAAACATTAAAAAAAATGCCCCCTCTCGGTAAAGAGATTACTTTCTAATATTACTTTCTAATATTATACTCTAATAAACTTTTGCCTGCTGTTCATTTTATTTTGTGTCCACCTCTTCATTCTTTGAAGTGGCAGGACAATGAGCCCTGGGTATTGAGGTAAAAAATTCTGCAACATTTCTTTTGGGGCTTGTCCAGGATATCCAACGTGTTCTAACAGTAACTAAAGAGCAGCTGGCACCCACTCTTTTCTTTTTTTCTTTTTTTGTATCCTAAATAAAACTTTCAGACCAAACAACAGGTACCCATCAGCCAGTTAAGAGCAGAGAGTGTGGCTGCCACTCTCAAGTCTTGGGGGACAGACTCCTTGGGTCTCCTCTTGTCTGATCCTCCAAGGTATTTGGGAACGTCGGTGTGGTAGAGTCCCAATTTCCTTTTGAGCAAAACCTCTGGATGCCTGGGACTCAGGGGAGGCCAAACAACAGATGGTGGGTCCTGACCAAGATGCCTGAAGGCTGTTGGCAGAACCTGATCCCTGACTGCCTGTTTGGGTATTCGGTGGAATTCTCCTCTTTCTGTCTTGGCCAGCCTCTCCCTTTGGGAAATGAGTGGAAAAGACCAGGACTGATCCCTCGTATATTCTCTTAGGAGTGATCTGGGTGACTTCCAAGGGGTCCTACTCACAGGTTTCCCAACTATAGTGGAAGGTGGCCCTCTACTTGCTTCCATTTCTGACATGCTGGCATGGCTTGCCTCCTGGGTCCCCATTTTTTGGAACTTTCATTTTCAAAAGTCTTTTGTGGAGCAGAGAGCAGGACTTGCTTCAGTGCCTTTGGGCTCACCACCCTCCTCCTGCCCCTGATGCTCATGGGAGGGATGGGAGAGAAGATATTGGCAGGCTCCCACAAGATGCAGATGATAATTAGAGCCAACTGTCTCTGGTTAGTCTACCTTGGGTAGAGGAATTTAAGGAATATTCCCAAGCAGCTGCCAAACTCCTTTCATTTTGGGAAACTTCCCTATATTCTCTGGTTTGACATGGACTCCCCATTTCCACTTGCTTATGGGGAAAAAAATAATCTGCACCTGTTCCTCTGTCTGAGCTGACAGGCCTCAAGACCAGAAGACCTCTTTCTCTGCCCTCTGGGCTTTTATCTGCCCCCAAGCTTCTTGGCTGAACCTCACCTCTCCAGACTTTCCCTCTGTCCTCCTGTTTCTGCACCACCTTGGGTGCAGCCTACAAACTGGTTCCTATACCATCCTCAGTGCCCTCAGCACCATGGGTGCCTCTTCCTCTCCTTCATGTCAAGGAGCGAAGAGTACCCCCTTAGACTTAGGCTGCTCAGTTCGTGTCTCCTCACTGGTGTCCCGGGTAAAAATTGACAATGGTAAACAAATTGATTGACAAAATTTTATGTGGACACAGGTGGAAAATAGTCAGTATTTAAACTAATTTAAGTTGGTTTGTTTAACTAAGATAGATATGTCGTTAGAGTTATTAGCATTAAATAGATGAAACTTTTTCTACCTTGGTTTACTGAAGGTCAAATAACGTTATCTCTGTTGCAATTTGTCAGCCAAAGGATGACTTAAAATAAAGTATGTCTCAAAGTGTTCATGGGTAATTGTTAAGATAGCTTTCAGGGTCTTTGATAACCTGAAGCTTTAAAGTTTTGCTTGGATGATAAACTGGGTTAAATTCTTTCGACACTTAGGCCTTTTCCAAATTGGATGGACACTTTAAAATATACACCCACATGCCTGGAACGTATTTACGTGGGCATTGCTGAAAAAGGCAGGGGAATAAACCTTGACTTTGGCCCTTTTAGTCCCCCTTAATGGCCAATTCTATTCTTAAAAATGGTTTTTGCCAGCCTTTTGAAATGTATTTGTTAAGAGGAACAGTTTTATTATTATCAATATGTAAATTACTGTTGAGCCAAAAATAAAATTCATGCATCCTTCTACAACCAGGGGGGTGTTGGGGGGAGGAAATCCTCCATGGTCATAGTTGGTAGCCCCAAAGTCCCACAGGCTGGAAATGGAGGGGTAGATAAAATGGGAAAATAAATGGTCAGCTCTCAGAGGTAGGGTCAAGCCTGGGTAAAAGTGACTACTCCCAGCACCTCGCGAGATTGACAGGGCTTTTGGGTGCCAGTTGCATAGCCAGCCAAAATGCGGGGTCAGGAGATGTGGCTTCTCCTGGCCAACAATTGGGGTCAGGAGATGAGGTTTCTCCTGGCCAGCTATAGGAAATTGAGAAAAGGGATGTCTTTTCCTCCTTTTTCTTATAGATGGAAAATTCCCCAACCAAGGCCAATACTCCTTTGGGATGCATTCTGAAAAATTGAAATGATTTTGATCCACAAAATCTGAAGAAAAAGCGAGCCATTTCCTTTTTTTTTTCTTTTTAAAAAATTTTTAGTGTTTGTTTATTTTTGAGAGAGGAAGACAAGAGTGCAAGCAGGGGAGGATCAGAGAGAAAGGGGGACACAGAATCCGAAGCAGGCTCCAGGCTCTGAGCCATCAGCACAGAGCCCAATGCAGGGCCTGAACTCACGAACCATGAGACCATGACTTGAGCTGAAAGTCAGACGCTCAACCGACTGAGCCATCCAGGCACCCTGTGACTCATTTTCTTTTGCACCAATGTTTGGCCCCAGTACCAATTGGAGGAAAGAACCCTGGCTGCTAGAGGGAAATAACAACTATAGTACTACTTACAGTTGGACTTGTCTTGAAAACATGAAGGGAAATGGGGAAAAGTGTCTTATGTTCAATTTTTGGGGGGCTTATGAAAAAATCGAGATTTATGTAAGCAATGGAAGGTCAATCCTGATTTACTTGCAGCCCTTCCCAAAGTCCAGCAATCAGGAGGAGAAACAATTAAGGGTCCCTCACCTGTACCCAAAGCAGGCCTAGAGAAGGAGGAAGGAGGGAAGTCTTCCACCTCAACCTCCTTGGGTCCTCGATCTATATATCCAGACTTAAAAGCAAGCACTTTTGCTCCTTGCTGCCCACCTTATACAAGCCCTCCCCATAATGTAACAGGCGTGTTTCCCCTACCAGAAGCTAGAGTGCAGGGAGTGGGGACGCAGGGAGGCACCACTATGATAAGATTACAAGTACCTTTGGGGTGCCTGGGTGGCTCAGTTGGTTAAGTGTCCGACTTCGGCTCAGGTCATGAACTCACAGTTCATGGGTTCAAGCCCTGTGTCAGGTTCTGTGCTGACAGCTCAGAGCCTGGAGCCTGCTTCGGATTCTGTGTCTCCCTTTCTCTCTGCCCCTCCCCTACTCATGCTCTGTTTCTCTCTGTCTCAATAATAAAAAATAAACATAAAAAAAATTAAAAAAAGATTACAAGTACCTTTTCATTATAAGAAATAAGATGGATAAAAAGATATCTAGGTAAATTTCTTGATGACCCGGATAAGTATATAGAGGTTTTTCAGAATATTACATATGTTTCTGAGTTGATCTGGAATGTTATAATGCTTTTGTTGAATCAGACTCATAATGAGACAGAGAATCGTGGTGTTCTGGCAGCAGCTGAGAGATCAGGAGACAAGCGACTCATTAATTAACAAGGGACTGGAAGTCCTACAGGGGACTTCCAGTTGCCTATTGGAGCCCAGGCAGTCCATCCCAAGATCCTAATTGGGACTATGACCACCCCAGTGAGGAATGGTATCACCATCACTTCCAAGCTTGTGTTTTGGAGAAATTAGGAGATCTAAGGTTAAGCCCTTAAATTATGCTAAATTAGCCACCATTTTACAGACATAGGATGAGAGCCTGGTGGCCTTCCTGGAAAGGTTAAGGTTAAATATACGGCTATCTCCCCTGATATCCCTCGAGGCTGAGACAAGTCCAAAGGTCAAATGTGTCACACAATCGGCCCCAGATATTTGGAGAAAGCTACAAAAATTGGCAGCTGGCCCAGAAAGGACCCCGGAGGAGCTCTTGGCAGCTTCCAATCAGGTATATTACAACCAAGATCAAAAGGAGAATAAGGAACAGGAAAGGAGGCTTAAGGAAAAACCCGAGGCCTTAGTTGTGGCCTTAGGTACTATGTCAGATCAGACTTCCCAAGGTCCTGGTATAAAGTACCATTTATGAGAATGTCCTCAGAGGGACAACTGAACTCGAAATCCCATAAGCCATGCCCCTTGTGTGGAAACAGTCACTGGAATATCTGAATGCCCTTGGGACCTCTATCTGTGAGGGCTCAGATAACCAATGTCCCTGAAAGGGACTGACAGGGCCTGGGGCTTTTTACAGTGGCTCCCCCAAGCCAACTACCTATCAGAAACCCAGAGCCTTGGTTAACTCTGGATATAGAAGGAAAACCAGTTGATTTCCTTCTCGTCACCTTTTCTGTCCTCCTTTCCACTCCCAACCAACCATCCTAATGCAGCATGACAATTAGAGGCATCTCCAGAGAACTTATGATTAAATTTTTCTCTCAGCCACTGGGGTGCATATGAGGAGACTTGATTTTTTCACATTCTTTTTTGATAATGTCAGAGAGCCCCCACTCCCTTGCTAGGAAGAGACATTAAGACTAAATTAGGGACTAGAGTGCTATTAGCTCCAGGACAGGTAAACAATTGCCTAAACTGATAGTAATCTGGTTATCAAAGGTCAATCTTCCTTGAGGTAAAATTAAATACACCTAATGGAGTTGTTCCAATGGAAATTGGATGGCCAAAGGAAGATTTGAGGGTTGAGAACCCAAAACTAGTTCAGGTGCTTAATTATTCTAACCAACAATATCAAAAGATCCAAATAAATATGGAAGAGAGAGGAAAAACTATAGTTTAATTAAAAAATATATGACCAGACATGTCATGGACTTTTTGGATGGTTACAATGTGTCTTTCCATCCTATGGTGTGACCTTCTCCCTAGGAGGCATTGCATTTGGAATATTAATGCTTAGTGGTCTAATATTCTTTTAGTATGTCAATTGTAGAAGCCATCGCATATGCCAGAAAACTAAGATATCCAAGAAAACGTTGCTAGCCCAGATGTTCCAAACACCCTCCCATTATATTGGACCTCTGGATTGACATCTGAACCTGCCCTGACTGCCATTCCCCTGTCATATAGCCCACCTTCAGCAGGAAGTAGTCAACATTAGTCGTCGTCCCTGTTCCTAATGGCAGTTAGGAGTCCCGTGTTCAGAGGGGGGAATATGATAGGAAAATATAAGATTCAGTAGGCGGAGAAGGAAAGATTAGGACCTGAGGTTGTTGGGTGGGGAAAAGCACATATTTTGGAACAATACCGGGAGCATCTGACCACAGCAAACTTTCTCGTGCATAAGGTTCCTCTTAAGAATAACAGACACCATCTACTCAGATTCCCCTCTGGAATTTGACAAAATACTTAACTAAAAATAAATAGACCATAAAACATATGACCCACAAGGAATGATATGGCCATAGACTACCCCTCATACAATGGGATTGAGCCAATATGGAATGGACAAACCAACACCCAGAGTTATCAAGCCAATAAGGGTAGGACCTGAGAAGGAATGAGGGGGAAGGGAGGGCTGACCAGAACCTTATAAAACAAGGACTCCTGCCTATAGTCATAGGAATTCACTTTCTAGTGTCCCCACTTTGTAAAGAGAGCTTTCATAATATTCTTCCTTTCTGATCTTATACTCTAATAAGCTTTTGCCTGCTGCTCATTTTATTTTGCTTTCACTTCTTCATTCTCCAAAGCAGCAAGACAATGAACCCCGGGCACTGAGGTAAAAAAAATCCTTTAACAACTGCACACTCTCCCCTGTGTGTGTACCTTCTATAGCATATGCCATGACAGGCATCAGGCCATGGCATGCAGGTGCATAGATAGCTAGAGGGGCTAGCCTTGAATGCAGGTAAATTGGTGGGTCAGGGACTTCATCAGTGCCGGAAGCTGCTGAGTTTGTTCGCACAAAATTCTCTGTAAAACCACAATCATTCTGGCTGCGTATATGCTAATAATAGCATCTGATTTTATTCCTTGTTCCTAGCCAATTTTCTTTTCCTATAATGACTGGGGTGAAACTGAAGCTGGACCTTCATGCAGTGCCATGATGGTCTAGAGAAGCTAGTCACTCACTCCTACATTTCCTTCCCTGGTGAGAGGGATTCTTCCTTGCTGGGAAGTTTCTTCTTGGCCCAGAACAATGCTGGCTTGGGGATGGAATGATACAGGGAAGAGGAAGTTGTCTTCCTTCACTTCTTGGGCAGTTATTTTCTGCTTGTTTGTTTGCTTGAGCCTCCCGAGTGGAATGTAGAGGTCTCCCAGACTGTTTTTGTTTATGAATCACCATCTAATCATTGATGCTGTCAAGGAATGGAGAAGTTGAGATTCCCACATCCCCATTTTTCTCCAGAGTCTGGGAGTATCCCATCAGGGAGAGAACACTGAGTTCATAAAAGGGAAATAATTCACTATTCCAGCCCAATTATTCTAATCAGCACAGTAATTATGCACCTGATTTTTCCTTGACCAAAATTCCCAGTGGCGTGTGACAATACACCTGAATAAGCATCAAAGCCACCCAGAGCAATATGGTCCCTGTCTAACTACATCTCCCACGGGTTATCATTATTCACCATTGCCTCTGTAGGAATATCATGTAAGGAGCAGTAGGTACATAGTTGATAGCGTTTGAGATTTCAGAAGATGAAATACCTACTTAATGCCCTACACACCTAACCCCATCTCAGTTCTGCTTACTCTAAGGTTTTAACTCAGAAGTAAAAACATGTAAGAAAAATGATAACTCAGAGTTTTTATACCAACTGACACCATATTAAAGGAAATTGTAAAGAATGTAATTTATGAAGATGGAGGATGATCTGAGATGCAAAAAGGAATGATAATAGAATGAATTAGCTAATAGAGGTAAATGAAACATTGACTGCATAAAACAATTATATTGATTATGGTGTTGTGGAATCTGGTCTGGATCACCCGGCGGAAGAACCAAGTGGCACTCGGAAATCTTGGAAAGGAGGAGGTTTATTTTACACTGGTGGGCTCAGAGGAGATCATTCTCCAGAGGTCTAAGCCCAGAGTATTAGCAAAGGGAACAATTTATAGCCAGTTACTCCCGCATTCCTCATTAATCAGGGACAGGTGTTTCCTATTCGCCCTGTCGGCCATCTTATGGCAGATTTTCCCTATCAATGGCAACTTAAGAAAAAAGTTAACAAGGTAGAACTACATATAGTATTATGAATCACTTGGGTAGTGGGCTGTGCCCAAGGGGAGCACTTCATATCACTGCAGGAAGCATTCCACCATTACCTCCAGAGAAATACAGACTGGTGTGCTCTTGATGCTGTCCAGGGAGATTGGCAAGCACACCATGTCTGAGGCTGCCAAGACCATTGGCAGATACACCAGATGCAAATAAGCTGCCTCAGGACCACCCGATCACATCACAAACCAAAGGCTCTTTCCAGAGCCACCACGCTTGGTGGGAAAAGACCTGTAGCTCTCCGAAGTGTGATCTACTCCAGTGGTTGTGCCTGTGCCATTCTGCCGATCTTTAAAAATTCGTATTGTGAAAGATATGTTTAAAAAAATAATTATCAGCTCAACTTAATACATGACTTTAGTACAGTTTGTTATGATTTTTTTAACCATACTGCATTTCGTCACTTTCCTAAATGGTCATCTCTATTAGGTATTTCCCTAGGTCAAGCTCTAGGGATCTTCATAGTCAACACTATTTCCATATTAATTTTATTTACCTCATGTATTCTCATTCTCCCACCTGTGTGCAGTAGTATCATCCAGAGACTTTTTTTAGAAAAATGTGTGGTATAGCAAGAATTAAAGTGCACTGGCAAATATAACAATCACGCTTACCCCATTCATACTCCTTTAACATATTCCATTATATGAATTCAATTAAATACACAAAAGAAGACCCAAACACAGTAAAAAGTAGCTAAATTAAATGATCCAGAAGCAATCCTCTACTCAAGCTCCTATCCTTAGGGATTTACTATTTTACTTAATTCAATTTTATCTGATTCTGTTCTTTGGTAGCCTATAATCTTTCACTTTGGGGACAAAAATCTTCACGAACTGCAATTATGCATGGATGACAGGATTGTCCAATTGGAGCAGCTGTGGTCCCAGCACCTACTGGCAGTATTCAGTGAGCACATGATCCATGGCCATTGGCCCAAAGTGTGGTGGGGTGACCAGGACTGAAACAATAACAGCCTTCTTATGATATTCAGACCTGAGATTGAAGGGGAAAGTGGTGTGATTGTCTGCCTGTTCAAGTAGTTGCTTTTAACCATGGTGATTAAAGTATAAAAATCCAGATGTCACAGTGGGACATGTTTCTATCTCCTTGCAACACAATAAGAGGAGGATTTTTGGTAATTAAGAGAACTAGGTTGACTCCTTCCTTTACCTCAAGTGATTTGAGGGTTTATACTTAAGATAATGCTAATATAATGTAATACCCATTGTGTGCTCTTCTTGGCACATTAGCTTTTTCCCCCTTTCTTTCTCCTAGAGGTACGTGCTGAATTTCAAAGTAGCTGGTGATTTATTTACCCAAGTACTTTACTTTTTAATTGATTTATAGCTTCCTATATCTGTGGAGAGAGAACACACTGCGGAACTTCGATCCTTTGAAATTTGTTACAATTTGCATTAAAACCCACTATTAGTCATGTTGGTTAAGTGTTCCCTGTGAACTTTCAAGTAAGTTCTAAATAATGCTTGATTTGAATGTAGAAACCTGTAAAGGATGTCACTCTGTGCCAAACCATGAAACAAAAGCTGGGTAAACTACAGAAAACCAACCTTTTCTTGAGCACATTAGAGGAGAGAAAAAGCCAAAGTGATTCGAGAGGGGGGCAGGGGGCAAAGGAGTTTGCTGCATAAATACCCAAGAAAAGCTACCACATAATCAAGTGTAAGTACATCCTTGAGGGTGGGACATAGAAATTGCCACATACATCAGGAAGAAAATTGGAGAAGCCAAAAGCCCTTTGCAGAACCATTTGCCTTTTCAGAAAAAGAACTGTGGACCATTTAGAAAAAGAAAACTGCATTTCATTAAGTCTCTTAATTTCTACCATGTTAATTGCTGCTGGTTCAAAATGCCCATGTTTGTCAATATGACATATAGATGTTTTCCAAAGTTATTCATACATGCTGGTCTCATCGTATTATGTGAAAAGTTATTTTAAAAACTTGAATCCAGGGCACCTGCGTGGTTCAGTCAGTTGAGCGGCCGACTTCAGCTCAGGTCATGATCTCGTGGCTTGTGAATTCAGCCTGGCATCAGGCTCACTGCTGTCAGCCTGTTAGTGCAGAACTTGCTTCGGATCCTTTGTTGCCCTCTCTCTGCCTTGCCTCCACTTGGGCTCTCCCCACCACCAAAAATGTTAAAAAAAAAACCAAACCACCTTGAATCAATTAGGATGTGTGTGTGTGTGTGTGTGTGTATGTGTGTATTTGTATGTGTGTTGCATTTGCCATTTCAGAAATCGGATGGGAGGACTAGTAAAACGATATTAAAATGCAATGTAATTGGGCCATGGATGGGCCATGTGGAGTGGAAGTGTGAGAGACACACATAAAATCTGGGAAGAAGAAAGGAAAAGGTAGTTTAATGTTGAAGACCAGAGTGGGAATTAAGTACATCTGATTATTCCTTTCAGTGGGTGATTGACGAAATGGTTCCTAGTGAGCAATCATGATGTCATGCTGTGGTTACTGAGATGAAACAAGGGAATGGCAATTGCTTCACTAACAAATTATAAGCAACAACATGGGGAAAATAGCATTGATAGGACAAGCATACTCAAAATAAACTTCAATGCTATTCATATTATGAAATTCTTTCAAAAGCATAAGCAAGGACTCAAACTCAGTACAGAAGTGTCTAAATCCAAAAGTCAAGAAACAACACCTATTCAGGACCCCTACCAGTTGAGGCTGCTACAGTTTTTTAAAATAATTGATTAGATTTAATATTCAATTTATTTATTTAAATTCAAGTTAGTGAACATACCGTGTAGTATGGGTTTCAAGAGTAGAACCCGGTGATTCATCACTTATAACACTCAGTGCTCATGCCAACAAGTGCCCTCCTTAATGCCCGTCACCCATTTAGCCCATCCCCCACCCATCTCTCTTCCAGTAACCCTCAGTTTGTTCTCTGTATTTATGAGTCTCTTATGGTTTGCCTCCCTCTCTGATTTTATCTTATTTCTCCTTTCCTTCCCCTATGTTCATCTGTTTTGTTTCTTAAATTTCACATATGAGTCAATCATATATTTTCTTTCTCTGACTGAATTATTTTGCTTAGCATAATACCCTCCAGTTCCATCCACGTTGTTGAAGATGGCAAGATTTCACTGTTTTTTTAATCGCTGAGTAATATTCCACTGTACATGTGTCTCTGTGTGTGCGCACGCACGCACACACACACACACACACACACACACCACATCTTCTTTACCCATTCATCACTCGATGGATATTTGGGCACTTTCCATAGTTTGTCTACTGTTGATAGCACTGCTATAAACATGGGGGTGCATTGGTACTGCAAATCAGCATTTTTGTATCCTTTGGATAAATACCTAGTAGGGCAATTGCTGGGTCATAGGGTAATTCTATTCTTAACTTTTTCAGGAACCTCCTTACTGTTTTCTACAGTGGCTGCACCAGTTTGCATTCCCAACAACGGTGCAAAAGGGTTCCCCTTTCTCCACATCGTTGCCAACATCTGTTGTTTTTCAAGTTGTTAATTTTAGCCATTCTGACAGGTGTAAGGTGGTATTGCATCGTGGTTTTAGTTTGTATTTCCCTGATGATAAGTTATGTTGAGCATCTTTTCACGCGGCTATTAGCCATTTGGATGTCTTCCTTGGAAAAGTGTCTATTCATGTTCTTCTGCCCATTTCTTCATTGGATTATTTGGTTTTCTGGGTGTTGAGCTTGGTAAGTTCTTTTTAGATTCTGGGCACTAACCCTTCATCCAATCTGTCATTTGCAAATATCTACTCCCATTCTGTTGGCTGCCTTTTAGTTTTGTTGATTGTTTTCTTCGCTTTGTAGAATTTTTTTTTCTTGATGAGATCCTAATAGTTCATTTCTGCTTTTGTTTCCCTTGCTTCTGGAGATATGTTTAGCAAGAAGTGGCTGTGGCTGAGGTCAAAGTGTTTGCTGCCTGTGTTCTCCTGTAGGATTTTGATGATTTCCTGTATCACATTTAGGTCTTTCACCCATCTTGAATTTATTTTTGTATGTATGGTGTAAGAAAGTGGTCCAGGTTCATTCTTATGCATGTCGCTGTCCAGTTTTCCCAGCACAATTTGCTGAAGAGACTGTCTTTTTTCCATTGGGTACTCTTCCCTGCTTTGTGAAAGATTAGTTGGACAAACGTTTGTGAGTCCATTTATGGGTTTTCTGTCCTGTTCCATTGATCTATGTGTCTGTTTTTGTGCCAGTACCACACTGTCTTGATGATTACAGCTTTGTAATACAGCTTGAAGTCTGGAATTGTGATGCCTCCAGCTTTGGTTTTCTTTTCCAATATTACTTTGGCTATTTGGGGGCCTCTCTGGTTCTGTACAAAGTTGGGGGTTGTTAGGGGGAAAGGTAATGGGGGGTGATGGTCTTGGTGGAGGTCACTTGGGGGGAAGAGCACTGGGTGCTATATGGAAACCAACCTGACAATAAACTATAAAGTTAAAAAAACAAAATTGGGGGTTGTTTTAGTCATATGAAGAATGCTGGTGTCATTTGGGTAGGCATTGCATTAAATGTATAAATTGTTTTGGGTAACATGAACATTTTAAGTAACAAATTATAAGCAACAACCCTGGGGAAAATAGTATTGATAAGACAGACATACCTCAATAAAACTTATTCAACATTACCCTTGTTATAAAATTCATTGGAAAACAGCAGGGAGAACCCAAACTCAGTACAGAAATCGCTAAATAAAGAGTAAGAAAGAATACCCACACCAGGCCCACTAGTAACTGGTTACTACTCTAAGTCACTCAGATTTATCCAATTGTATTTCTTCCAAGTCTGTAACGTTTCCTTGTGGAAAAGCAAACCTTCAGGACTTGTATATTGGTTTCATAGGGATGATGGAAGCATCCAGTCAAAGCAGCACCCAGGGCACCCCTCTCCTGCCACTTATATCAAGTCAGAGAAAATAATTTCCCTTGACCCTGACAATGTATTTTCACTCAGGTTATTTAAATGTTCACTTTTTTTTTTCTTTTTAACCTCTGGCCACATGGGGCCTGACCAAATAAGCATTCATGGCATTACATACTCAGCTTTGCATGAGGTGGTGTTTAATCCTTTGAGAAAACTGGACTGTTTCCCACTGAGAAAAAAGAGATGCCAAGGAAAATTCTCTTCTTTTGAGAAAATTCTTCTCAACCAGTCCTTAGTTCTGGGTGACAGGGGGAAAAGTCTCCTTGAAAATTTGCAGTCACACTAGTGTCCTGGCATAGGTCTGAGGTTCAGGTTAGCACTATCATTACGATGCAAACAATTCCGGGTCACAAACTCAGACACATGCCAAATGCACATTTAATCCTTTCTGGAGGGGTAACCTTAATTGAGGTTTTTACAAGGTAAAATCACATAATCCAAAAACAAGCCACCCTCATCAAAATGAAACAAGAAACCAAACTGGAAAGCTCCAAAGTATTATTACCAAATGCCAACTTTAAAAAATGTTTTAACACATTTATATAAATAATTACAAGACACATAGAATATAAGAAATGGCTAGTTATAAAAAATGTGTTTAATGGTTCTCCAGTCTTGAAAATTGTAACCACTAGATTAAAACATCAATGAAATTTTACACAACAAAGGAAACATACTGGATAGAGAGAATTGGTGAACTGGAAGACAGGTGAAAGAAACAATACAGAACAACTCATAGAAAGATAAAGAGAAAAATAGGATGAAAGTGAGGCAAGGAGGCTTAAGGAATGGAGCAAGTAGTTATTAAGTGCATCTCTTAGGCATTTCAGAAGCAGGAACTTGGATGAATGTTGGAAAAATAATATCCAAAGACAAATGTCTGGTAATTTCCCTATAATTTAGGGAAGTCACACATTTCTAGATTCAGGAAGACATCATAGTAAGGCTATGATGTAAATATAGAGAGCATTATAGCAGACAAAAAGACACAATGCCGAAAAAATGGGTACCAGATAGTGTGACAGCATACCTCTTTTTGTCAAGGATAACACGTGCTGAGGGAAAATACCTGTCAACGTGCAGTTGCATACTTAGCCAAAGTACCATTTAATAATGAGGCTGTGATAGACATAAAAGTGGACTGTCCAGAACCCCCCTCAGTGACAGATTTCTGGTTTGGCTGCTGAGAGTGCAGTCAGCTGGAAGTTCTCAGCCATTAAATCTTTCAGGCATTTCCTCAGCTAGAGAGCTACCTGGACCAAGCCCTGGGATTTCCCTGATGGCCATATTTTATATCTGATTAAGGAGAGGCTATTATTAATATATGTCTGGTGCCTTCCTCACTTAGCAGTCCTGATTAAATACCCTTCACACTTAACCTCATCTCAATGATGGCTACCTTAAAAACCACTCAAACAAAAAGACATTTGAGGAAAATAATAATTCATAGTGTTTTTATCATCTGACACCATATTAAAGGAGCTTCTAAAGAATATATTTAACGGAGATGGAAGATTATCTCAGCTGCAAGTAAGAATGAATAGAAGCAAATGATAGCAATGACTGTATGAAACAGCTATAATAATGGTAATGGCAACTTTGAAGAAAATAGTTAACAAAATAGAACTAAGCACAGTAACTATGAATCACTTGGATAATGGGAGATCCCGAAGAGAGCAGCTCATACCATAAGTAAGCTTCACTAGCTCAACCTATGACAGATTTACAGCCCCTGACCACAGCCTTTGGCCCAAATAGTGGGAAGATGACATAGGATTAGCTAATAAGAGCATTCTTGAGGAGGGTAAGATGGTGGAGAAGTAGGGAGCTCTGTAATTTTCATCCGCCCACATCTATCAAACTAAGAAGGACTGAAGCCACAATACTTTGATCTACAAGAGTGGGAGGAAAAGACACAGAGTCCACAAAGAAGACAGCCTCATAGGTGCCTGAGTGAGTGTGAATTGGGGAAGACAAAAATGGGCCGGAACCCGGAGGCTTGGACGGAAGGGAGCACCCCTCCACACAGAGCATCGGGGAGCGTGCAGAGCCATGGAGAGATGAGGGGAAGAGAAAGAGAGGCTGAAAACGCTTATAGAGCTGTCTCTAGAGAAGAGAAAAACCTCGGTATGGGACAGAGAGGGATCCTAGCATCCCATCTATAACCGCAGGGCCTGGGAAGAGAGATATGTCCCCTTTAGCTGGCACGTTTTCCTTGGGCTCAGCGCCCTGATCCCAGGCTGCGCCAGGAGAAATTGCTCCCCTACCTCCGCTACTCGATCTGGCTAGGAAGCCACCCAGCCTGTGGGAGTACATCTCATCTCAGGTGGTATCATTAAATAAAGTGCATGGACTAGGATTTGGAAATGGGGCGGGGCTTGGAAAATACAACTTGGTCCACCTGCCGCACAGGGAGATCTAACCCAAAAGAGTGGGTTGCAATGCTTGGTTCGAGAAGGGATAGGGGTGCCGCCATTCTTCTGCCCACAACCACAAACGTGGGGCCGCAGGGAACAGCCCGAGAGATCTACCTACACCAAACCATGCCCATCACGCTGGAGAGCTGCCTTTTTTTTTCTTTTTTTTCTTTTTCTCCTTCCCCCCTCCTGGAGCATGGGAAAGACCACTGATGCATTGCCATGATTAGATCAATTCTTCCCATCCAGATGTATTTTCCCTTATATCTCCCCTCCGCTGGTTTTACGCTTTTAGACTGTCCTTTGCCTTTGTTGTTTTGGTCCAACCCCCCCTTTTTTTTCTTTTCTTTTCTTTTTTTTTCTTTCCCCTTTTGGTTTGCTTGTCTGTTTGATTTGTCTCTGCGTTTGTGTGCTTTCGTTCCCTGCGTGTTTGTCTGTTTTCCTTTTCAGGGCTACCTCAAGAAACAGGCCAAAGTACACATGGTGGAGTGTCCCAAATATCACTGAGTAGGGATATTAAATAACCAAAGGCACAACAAGAGAAACCTAGAGACACCATTAAAAGAACACTTCCTGAACAGACAGGCCCTGGACAATGAGCCCCCTTTAATAGAGCAATATTAACAGGTGCACAGTGCATAATGAGCTTTTAAAACTAACAAGAGAAAGAAAGCTAACCAAAATGATGAAACAGAAGAACTCTCCTCTAAAGAAATTCCAGGAAGAAGCCATAGCCACAGAACTGCTAAAAAACAGATACAAGCAACATAACTGAGCAAGAATATAGAACAATTCTAATAAAATTAATCGCTGGGCTTGAAGAAAGCATGGAAGTCATAAGAGAAGCTATTGATACTAAGAATAGGGACTTTCAAAATAGCTGTGACGAGTTAAAAAATGCTATAAATGAGGTGCGTAATAAAATGGAGGCAGCCACTGCACAGATTGAAGAGGCAGAGAGCAGAATACGTGAATTAGAAGACACAGTTATAGAAAAAGAGGAAGCAGAGAAAAAGAGAGAGAAATTGATCCAGGAGCGTGAAAGGAGAATTCGAGACCTGAATGATACAATCAAACGGAACAATATCCGTATCATAGGAATTCCTGAAGAAGAAGAAAGAGAAAAAGGTCCTGAAGGGGTGCTTGATCAAATTATAGCCGAGAACTTCCCAATCTGGGGAAGGAAATAGACATTGAAATCAAAGAGGCACAGAGAACTCCTATCTGACGTAACTTGAATTGACCTTCGGAACAACATATCATAGTGAAACTGGGAAAATATAAGGATAAAGAGAGAATTCTGAAAGCAGCTAGGGATAAAAGGGCCCTAATATACAAAGGGAGACACACCAGGATAGTAGCAGAACTATCTACTGAAACATGGCAGGCTAGAAAGGAATGGCAGGAAATCTTCAATGTGATGAACAGAAAAAAGATGCAGCCAAGAATCTTTTATCCAGCAAGCATGTCATTCAGAATAGAAGGAGAGATAAAGGTTTTCCCAAATAAACAAAATAGAGAAAATTCATCACCACCAAACAAGCCCTACAATAAATCCTAAGGGGACTCTATGAGGGAAATTTTGCAAGGAATACAAGGTACCAGAAACACCACTACAAGCATGACTCCTACAGAGAACACAATGACTCTAAACCCATACTTTTCAGTAATAACTGAATGTAAATGGATTGAATACTCCAATCAAAAGACACAGGGTAGCAGAATGGATAAAAAACCAAAATCCATCTATTTTCTGTCTACAAGAGATTCATTTGAGACCTGAAGACACCTTCAGATAGAAAGTAAGGGGATGGAGAAATATCTATCATGCGACTGGAAGTCCACAGAAAGCCGGAGTAGCCATACTTATAGCAGACAAACTGGACTTTAAAGTAAAGGCAGTAACAAAAAACGAAGAAGGGCATTATATAATAATAACAGGGTCTATCCATCAAGAAGAGCCAACAATTAGAAACATCTACACACCGAATTTGGAAGCACCCAAATACATAAAACAATTAATCACAAACAGAAACAATCTTATTGATAAGAATGTGCTAAGAGCAGGGGACTTTAATATTCCAATTACAGCAATGGATAGATCAACCAGACAGAAAATCACTAAAGAAACAACAGACCTGAACGACACATTGGATCAGATGGATTTGACAGGTATATTTAGAACTCTACATCCTGAGGCTATGGAATTCACTTTCTTCTCGAGTGTGCATGGCACATTCTCCAAGATAGATCACATACTGGACCATAAAGCAGCCCTCCATAAATATGAACGAATTGAGATCATACCATGCACACGTTCAGATCACAATGCTATGAAACTTGAAATCAATCCCAGGAGAAAGTCTAGAAACTTCCAAAACCACCCTACTCATACCAAGATAAAAAGCCTCTGCACTGCAAAGGAAACAGTCAAGAAAACTAATAGGCAACTGACAAAATGGGAAAAGATAGTTGCAAATGGCATATCAGATAAAGGGCTAGTATCCAAAATCTACAAGAAACTCACCAAACTCCACACGGGAAAAACGAATAATCCAATGAAGAAATTGGCAGAAGACATGAATAGATAATTCTCCAAAGAGGACATCCAGATGGCCAACAGACACAGGAAACGATGCTCAGCGTCACTCATCATCAAGGAAATACAAATCAAAACCACACTGAGATACCACCTCACGCCAGTCAGAGTGGCTAAAATGAACAAGTCAAGAGACTATAGATGCTGGCGAGGATGTGGAGAAACGGGCACCCTCCTACACTGTTGGTGGGAATGTAAACTGGTACAGCCGCTCTGGAAAACAGTGTGGAGGTTCCTCAAAAAACTATCAGTAGAACTCCCCTATGACCTAGCAATAGCACTGCTGGGGAATTACC
>CM053579.1:38507760-38569215 GCA_028646485.1 Cryptoprocta ferox | reverse complement strand
CCAAAGGCAAGGGAATCAAGACCAAAATGAACTATTGGGACCTCATCAAGATAAAAAGTTTCTGCACTGCAAAGGAAACAATCAAGAAAACTAACAGGCAACTGATGGAATGGGAAAATATAGTTGCAAATGACATATCAGATAAAGGGCTAGTATCCAAAATCTACAAGGAACTCACCAAACTCCACTCCCGAAAAACGAATAATCCAGTGAAGAAACGGGCAGAAGACATGAATAGACACTTCTCCAAAGAGGACTTCCAGATGGCCATCAGACCAATGAAACGATGCTCAGTGTCACTCATCATCAGGGAAATACAAATCAAAACCACACTGAGATACCACCTCACGCCGGTCAGAGTGGCTGAAATGAACAAATCAGGAGACCATTGATGCTGGCGAGGATGTGGAGAAACGGGCACACTCCTACACTGTGGGCGGGAATGTAAACTCGTACAGCCCCTCTGGAAAACAGTGCAGAGGTTCCTCAAAAAACTAACAATAGAACTCCCCTGTGACCCAGCAATAGCACTGCTAGGAATTTACCCAAGGGATACAGAAATGCTGATGCATAGGGGCACATATGCCCTATTGTTCATAGCAGCACTTTCAACAATAGCCAAATCATGGAAAGAGCCTAAATGTCCATCAACTGATGAATGGATCAATAAGATATGGTTTATGTATACAATGGAATACCACATGGTAATGAGAAAGAACGAAATTTGGCCATTTGTGGCAACATGGATGGACCTGGAGGGTGTCATGCTATGTGAAATAAGTCAGGCAGAGAAGGACAGATACCATATGTTTTCATTCATAAGTCTAACAGGAGAAACTAAACAGAGGACCATGAGAGGGGAAGGGGGGAAAAGAGTAAGGGAGAGGGAGGGAGGCAAATCATGGGAGACTCTTGAATACTGAAAACAAACTGTGGGCTGAAGGCTGGGGGGAAAGGGGAAAGGGATGATGGACCTGGAGGAGGGCACTTTTGGGGGAGAGTACTGGGTTTTATATCGAAACCAACTTGACAATAAACTATAAAAAATGCAACAGATTTCTGTACGTTGATTTTGTACCCTGCGAGTTTGCTGAATTCATGGATCAGTTCTAGTAGGCTTCTGGTGGAGTCGTTAGGGTTTTCCATGTAGAGTATCATGTCATCTGCGAAAAGTGAAAGTTTGACTTCTTCTTTGCAGATTCTGATGCTTTTTATTTCTTTTTTTGTCTGATTGTTGATGCTAGGACTTCCAGCACTATGTTAAACAACAGTGGTGAGAGTGGACATCCTTCTCGTGTTCCTGATCTCAGGGGGAATGTTCTCAGGTTTTCCCCATTGAGGATGATATTAGCTGTGGGCTTTTCATAATGGCATTTACAATGTTTAAGTACGTTCCTTATATCTCGACTTTCTCGAGGGTCTTTATTAAGAAAGGATGCTGTATTTTGTCAAATGCTTTTTCTGCATCTATCGACAGGATCATATGGGTTTTATCTTTTCTTTTGTGAACGTGATGTATCACATTGATTTATTTGTGAATATCGAACCAGCCCTGTAACCCATGAATGAATCCCAATTGATCATGGTGGATAATTCTTTTTATATGCTGTTGAATTTGCTTTGCTAATATCTTGTTGAGGATTTTGCAGCCGTATTCTTCAAGGATATTGGCCTGTAGTTCTCTTTTTTTGCTGGGTCTGTATATGGTTTGGGAATCAAAGTGATGCGGGCTTCATAGAATGAGTCTGGAAGTTTTCGTTCCATTTTCAGATTTTGGAATAGCTTGAGAATAATGGGTATTAACTCTGCTTTAAATGTCTGGAGAATTCCCCAGGGAAGCCCTCTGGCCCAGGGCTCTTATTTTTTGGGACATGGTTGATAAATGATTCAATAACTTCACTAGTTATGGGTCTATTCAAATTTTCTATCTATTCCCGTTTGAATTTTCATAGTGCATGTGTGTTTTGGAATTTGTACATTTCTCCTAGGTTTTACAGTTTGTTGGCATACTATTTTTCATAGTATTCCATAATGATTGCTTATATTTTGAGGGGTTGGTTGTAATAAATCCATTTTCATTTGTGATTTTGTCTATTTGGGTGCTCTCTCTTTTCATTTCGAGAAGCCTGGCTAGAGGTTTATCACTTTTGTTTATATTTTTTCAAAAAACCAACTGTTGGTTTCACTGATCTGTTCAACTTTTTTTTTTATTTTATATTGTTTATTTCTGCCCTGATCTTTATGATTTCTCTTCTTCTGCTGGGTTTGTGGTGTTCTTGCTGCTCTGCTTTTAGTTCCTTTAGGTGTGCTGTTAGATTTTGTATTTGCGCTTTTTCTAGTTTCTTGAAATAGGCCAGGATTGCAGTATACTTTCTTCTTTGCTGCATCCCAAAGAGTTTTGATTTTTGTATTTTCATTTTCATTTGTTTCCATAAATTTTTCAAATTTCTTCTCTAATTCCCTGATTG
This sequence comes from Cryptoprocta ferox, assembly GCA_028646485.1. Classification (NCBI taxonomy): domain Eukaryota; kingdom Metazoa; phylum Chordata; class Mammalia; order Carnivora; family Eupleridae; genus Cryptoprocta; species Cryptoprocta ferox. The sequence goes on along the minus strand of CM053579.1, from coordinate 38,566,747 downwards.
GCCCATTTGTTCTTTAGTAGGGTGTTCTTTAACTTCCATGTTATTGGTGGTTTTCCAGACTTTTTCCTGGGATTGATTTCAAGTTTCATAGCATTGTGATCTGAACGTGTGCATGGTATGATCTCAATTCGTTTATATTTATTGAGGGCTACTTTGTGACCCAGTATGTGATATTTCTTAGAGAATGTACCATGTGCACTCGAGAAGAAATTTAATTCCATTGTCTCAGGATGTAGAATTCTAATATAACTGTCAAATCCATCTGGTCCAATGTGTCGTTCAGGTCCATTGTTTCTTTAGTGATTTTTTCTCTAATTGACCTATCCATTGCTGTAAGTGGAGTATTAAAGTCCCCTGCTATTAGCACATTCTTATCAATGAGATTGTTTCTGTTTGTGATTGTTTTATGTATTTGGATGCTCCTGAATTCAGTGTGTAGATGTTTATAATTGTTAGATCTTCCTGATGAAGAGACCCTGTAATTATTATATAATGTTTTTCTTCATCTCTTGTTACTGCCTTTACATTAACATCCAGTTGGTCCAATATAAGGATGGCTACTCCAGCTTTCTTTTGACTTCCAGTCGCATGATAGATATTTCTCCATCCCCTTACTTTCAATCTGAAGGTGTCGTCAGGTCTAATATGAGTCTCTTGTAGACAGCAAATAGATGGATTTTATTTTGTTATCCATTCTGCTATCCTATGTCTTTTGATTGGAACATTTAGTCCATTTACATTTAGTGTTATTATTGAAAAATATGGGTTTAGAGTCATTATGTTCTCTGTAGGATTCATGCTTGTACTGGTGTCTCTGGGCCTTTGTGTTCCTTGCAACACTTCCCTCATAGAGTCCCCCTTAGGATTTCTTGTAGGACTTGTTTAGTAGTGTTGAATTCCTTCAATTATTTTTATATGGGAAAATCTTTATGTCTCATTCTATTTTGAATGACAGGCTTGCTGGATAGAGGAATCTTGGCTGCATCTTTTTTCTGTTCATCACATTAAAGATTTCCTGCCATTTCTTTCTGGACTGCCCGGTTTCAGTAGATAGCTCTGCAACTACTCTGATAGGTCTCCCTTTGTATGTTAGGGCCCTTGTATCCTTAGCTGCCTTCAGAATTCTCTCTTTATCCTTATAATTTGCCAGTTTCCTATGATATGTTGTGCAGAAGATTGATATAAGTTATGTCTGAAGGGAATTCTCTGTGCCTCTTGGATTTCAATGTCTGTTTCCTTACCCAGATTGGGGAAGCTTTTTGCTATGATTTGATCAAGCACCCCTTCAGCCCCTTTATCTCTCTCTTCTTCTTATGGAATCCTATGATACGGATATTATTCCATTTGATTGCATCACTCAGTTCTTGAATTCTCCTTTCGTACTCTTGTATCAATTTGTCTCTCTTTTTCTCGGCTTCCTCTTTTTCTATAATGTGTCTTCTAATTCACCTATTCTCCTTTCTGCCTCTTCAATCCGCGTAGTGGCTGCCTCCATTTTATTATGCACCTTATTTTTAGCATTCTTTAATTCATTGCAACTATTTTTAAGGTCCATAATCTTTGTAGCAATAGCTTCTCTTGTGTCTTCCATGCCTTTTTCAAGCCCAGCGATTAATTTTATGACTATTGTTCTAAATTCTTTGTCAGTTATGTTGCTTATATCTGTTTTGAGCAGTTCTGTGGCTGTGACTTCTTCCTGGGATTTCTTTAGAGGAGAGTTCTTCTGTTTTTCATTTTTGCTAGCTTTCTGTCTCTTGTAAGTTTTGAAAGCTTGTTATGTGTTCTGCACCTGCAAGTACTTCTATATTAAAGGAGGCTCCTTGATTGTCCAGGGCCTGTCTGTTCAGGAAGTGTGTTTTTAATGGTGTCCCTTGGTCTCTCTTTTTGTGCCTTTGGTTATTTTATTTCTTTCCTTGTAGTGGTATTCAGGACTCTCCACTATGTGTACTTTGGCTTGTTTCTTGAGGTAGCCCTGGAAAGGACAACAGGCAGACAAACAAACAGAGGACAAAAGTACACAAATGCACAAACAAATCAATCAAAGAAGCAAACCAAAAGAGAAAAAAAAAAAGAGAACAAAAACAAAACAGACAAAGGGCAGTCTAAAAACATAAAACCAGAAATCCCAGCTACAAATAAAGAGGATGGTGGAGGAAGTGCTGAGGGGAGGTCTCATAAAAAGAGAGAAATGACAGGGGTGGGGAGAAAGAGAAATTGAACATTGACCATGCAGAGAGACTGATAGGCTTAATTCAGATAGAGAAAAAGGAGAATATGGCAGGAGGTGAGGAGAGAGAGAGAGAAAAAAAACAAAGACAATGTTACCCAGAGAAACTATGTAGTGTGATTATTTCAGAGAGAGAAAAAGGAAGGTAATGAAGGGTGTGTAGGAATATGCGATAAGAGAATGGATTATATATGCCTGTTTAAACAACCCTTAACCAGAATACCCAGTCCAGTGGAAGGGAGAGATAAGAATGAGGTAAGGGAGGGGCGTCTGAGTGGCTCAATAGGTTGAGAGTCCGACTTTGCCTCAGGTCATGATCTCATGGTTTGTGAGTTCAGGCCCCCTGTCGGGCTCTGTGCTGACAGCTCAGAGCCTGGAGCCTGCTTTGGATTCTGTGTCTCCCTCTTTCTCTGCTCCTCCCCCACTCAGGCTCTCTCTCTCTCTCTCTCTCTCTCTCTCTCTCAAAATTAAATAAATATTTTAAAAAATAGAATGAGATAAGGGAGAATATATCTGAATAGCAAGAATTGATCTAGAGTTAATCACAACAATGAATCAATGCTGGTCTCGGGAAAGGGCTGTTTGTTTCCATATCATCTATCTGGGCTCTGGTAAATAAAAGCAGTTACCCAGCGCAGATGGGTGTGGTTTGGTGTAGGCTGGTCTCACCTTGGATCTCACTGTGCCTCCCTCAGCCAAGGTGGGTCGTGTTCTATGTCCCGCCCCCAGCCTTGCTTCCAGCTCTTATTCCATGTGCATTAATGATACTGCCAGAAATGTAATCCTGTAAACCCAAGCCAGGGCACTTCCTAGCCAGGGATCGAGTAGGGGAGCAGTTCTTCCTGATGCCAACTGAGTCCCTTGTGCACCGTCTACCACGGAGGGAATTTCTGGGACTGGGGCACCCAGCCCAAAGAAACCTCCGCAGTTAGAGATAGGATCTCTCTTCAAACGCCCTGCAGTTAGCAATGGGATGATAGGATCCCTCTTCATCCCAGGCAGAGGTTTTTCTCTTCTCCAGGGACAGTTCTACAAGCAGTTTCAGCCGCTCTTTTTCTTCCCTTTGTCTCTCCACAGAGGGGGCTCCCTCCCCTCTGTGCCTCCATGTCCAGGCCCATTTTTATCTTCCCCAGTTCGCAATCACGCACCTATGAGGCTGTCTTCTTAATGGACTCTGTCTCTTTTCCCAGACTCTTGCAGTTCAGTGTCCATTGGCTTCAGCCCTTTGAGAGAGGCAGGCGGGAAGTATGGAACTCCCTATTTCTCCGCCATCTTCCCCAATCTCCCCCACTGTTGTCTTACAGGCTTGAGTCCACGGTCTCTCCTCTACTCAGGACCTCACCCCTGTAACAGTGTCTTGGTGACGTTAAACCCAAGCTGCCTCCCCAGACCCCATCCAAGCCCTCTCTGATTCGCCGAGGAATCTGCCTGCCTGGCTCTTGTGTCTCTCCCACTACTTTCTTGCTGAGGATTCACTTCCCATTGTCCCAAGTTTACTCACTCCTCCAAGATAATTGTAGCCTCTACAGTAAGCATATACTTCTTGCCCAGTTAGCTTTCAACGTCTGGAACTGGGACATCCAAGCTGAAGGAGCTGTAATTAGGCTCTCTGGATTTTTATAGCCATAGAGCCTAAGTACACTGTGATAACCAAACAATGGTTTTGATAGCAATGTGCAGTGATGTCTGTTCTAATCCTTGGCCAGGTCGTGGAGGAGGGGTGTTCACCACTGTTCACTGAGAGGGTGGGCAGTTCAGAGGCATTCACCCCCATAGCTGAACATTTCTGTGACAGTGGTACTTTCCTATGTAAAAGTCACATGTTCAATTTTCTAAGAACCTGAACAAGGTAGTAGTCAGTTGAGGGTAATCATAGGAGGATCTACCAAGGCTATTCATCTTTATCTCCACAATCCCTAGCACTTTGTTTGGCCCACAGGAGACACTAGATAAGTACCTGTCTACAGATTGAAGTAATACATCCATGACAGAGCATAAATTTTGGACAGCAGCACCACCCAGTGCCTATTTTGGGAGAGAAAAGTGAGGATCCAGTAGTTACTTGAAGTTCAAGGTCACTTTCTGGATACTCACCCAGAACCTTAGAACATTAAGGTTATATGGAGATAAGACTATGTCTTTAGCTTGTACCCCATATTTTCCATATGGCTCATGTATGGTGGTAGAGATCTACATAGATAAGCTACCACTCTTTCCACAAGGATTTCTCAAGCCTTCCCCATCTCTCTCCATTCATTCCCTTGTTATGCTGTTGTAGCACTTCACATTAATTTGAGAGTTTTGTATGTTTGTTGGAGAAGCTTTTAAAGCAGAAAACCACCCTTATTCAACAAATAATATTTGGGGCACCCGAGTGGCTCAGTTGGTTGAGTGTCCAACACTTGATTTTTGCTCAGGTCATGATCTCATGATTCTTGAGATTGAGCCCCGTGTCAGCCTCTGCACTGACAGTGTGGAGCCTGCTTGGGATTCTCTCTCTGCCCCTACCCTCTTCAAAATAAGTACACTTCAAAAATAATATTTATCGAGTACCTACAATATCCCAGGCATTAAATGTAATAAAAACAAGAGTTTCCACCTCTCAGATTTGAATATTGTTAACATTTGGGTATATTTATGGTCTCTTTTTCTAAGAATAAAAACAGTAAGGAAAAATTGAGGTTCCCTTGACCCTCACCCCATGTACATTCACCCTCCCACTTCCTCAGGGATAGTCCTATCCTGAATGTGAAGTGTAGTTTCTAGATTATTTTTTTTATCATTACAAATTTATGTGATCTCTGTTCCCAGGAACAGTATGGAGCACTGGTCAAAAGTGCTCTGGTAGAAGACTGAACTTCCTATGTTAACTAAATTGGATTTAAATAAAGAAAAAGACTGAACTTCCATATCATGTGGGGTAAAGGAGAATTCCCAGACATCCACCCACCCCTCTGTAGCCCAAACTTCAAATTCTATCTTGAATCTGTCTGCCTTGAATCCATCAGAACTCATCTAGTAATTATGTTTATGCCCATTTGTGCTAGTCACCAAAAGAACTCCAAGATCCCCACAGCACCCCTCAACTCCTGCATTTAACCTCCATAAGGTTTTGACCACATCCCCCCTTTAGTTCACTTCTCACATCCCTCTCCTAGTCCTAAAACACAATGCACCCTCAGTAATTTCTCTATATCCCCAACCTCTTCTCTGAATGTCCCCATCATTGTCTTCCTCTAACAAAAATCAATCTCTTTCTTGAGGACTCTGTGTCCCCTAAGGGCCACTCAAGATGAGCAGATGATTTTTCTTTCCCACCACCATTGTACTACAGAGCCTGAAGTTCAGGCCTTCCTTGGTCTTCCTTGATCCTCACTGCTACCTTTAGACTGTTCTTCTCCCATATCCATGAAAACCTCTAGTTTTTGACAGCTTGTCACCGATTAGCTTTTACTGCTGTCATCTACCAAACTACATCTCCGTCCAATTGCTCAAAGGTTTTAGCTCCTAGAACACAGTCATTCTCAATGGTAGTAGTCCCATATTAATTGCTAGTGAGCTCAAGAACGATCATTCTGACACAGACTCCTTCAGTTCCTTGAGCATTTCTCCTTTGTGTCACTGTCCTTGACTCAACCTCAGCTACTCACTTGCATGGCTATACCCTAGGCTTTGTCAGAGCAATTTTAGGAACGCCTCTGTAATCTCAATTTCAAATATCCCTCTCTATGACCATCACCTCCTCTTTTTCCAGCTCACTCCCTTTGGTATCCAGACCCCACTATCCTTCAACCTCACCAGAATCTCCAGTCCATTGGTCCTACCATATTTTCACCATCTCTTGCTCCCTTATTGTCTTCTCACCCCTCCTTTCCTAGATCAAATGTCATGCCCAGTCTTTATAGCCACTCATTTACATATACCCCCCTTTTGCCCCTCTCTCACTTTGTATTACTTCCCTGACAAAACCGTAGCTCTGGCTAAGTTCAAATACACTTCAATAAACCTAACCCCACACAGCTAAACCTAGCCAGAGGAAAATACACAACCACATGACTAATTTCAGTTTAAATTCATGACCACAAATGTCAATCAGGCCCTTATTGTTATAAAGTAGTCACTCTCTGGTTCTCTTGTCCCTTACTTCCAACACCACCTCAACATCTTAACTCTTCTTGTGCTTCTTATTTTGCTAGAAAAGTTAAGCCATCAGAAGAAAAATTCCACAGACCCCTGTCACCATATTGCTTTGCTCACTAGCACCTGCATCTGTATATATAGCCATCCTGTTGATATCATATATGATTGTAATGGGTTGAATTATACCCCCAAAATTCATATGTTGAAGTCCTAAACCCCAGTAGCTCAGAATGTGAGTCAATTACCTCTTTAAGGAAGTAATTAAGGTGAAATGAGGTCATATGGGTTGGCCCTAAATCAATATGACTTGTATCTTTCTAAGATGACATTAGGACACAGATAACACAGACTGATGACACCAGGACAAATCCTGATAGCCAAAGAGAGAGGTTTCACCAGCAACCAACCTTGCAGATATCTTGATCTCAGACCTCTAGCCTCTGTAACTGTGAGAAAATTAATTTATACTATTTAAACCACTCAGTCTGTGGTCCTTTGTTTTGGCAGCCCTAGCAAACTAATATAATATTTCCAGATTTTCCTCTAAAGCCAACCTCTATTTTTCGCACTAGATTTCTTTCTCTCACACCAATTCAACAATACCACTACCATATTTTCCCTCTTTATTTCTAACACCATCAATCTTGTGCTCTATATTAGGTCATTTCTATCAGGATACAATCATGATATTATTTCTTATCTTCACATGTATACATTTTCACCATTGTATGTGCATTATTTTATATATTATACAGTCTTTTGACTTCACTCCCCCACTTGTTATCACCCCATTTCTTTGCCCCCTTTTTATGCAAATCTCTTTTCCAGATACACATTATATACATTTCCAAGTACAGTATTTAAAGGCATCATTTGAATCAATGTTCTTGGTCTACAATTGCATTCCCCATTCTACCTACATCAATCTGGTGTCTAGAGGGATCCCCAGATGACCAACCTTCCCTAGCGTGCTACTCTCCCTGCCTGCTCTCCACCTCATTCACTCTGTCTCAGCTATTGCCTCTCCTACTGTTCCTCAGAAAGGCATATTCACTGTTGCCTACGACCTTTTCAATGTCTGTTCCATCTGTCAGGAAAGTTCTTTCCCCAAATAGTCACTTGGACTACTCCATCACTGCTTTGTAATAATTGTCTCTATTAATTGTTATGAAATTTTTACCTCCTATCCTCATTTGAACACATTCCAATCAGGGGTCCACCTCCAACACTCTACTGAAATTTATCTTGTCAACATCATGACTAATGTCCACATTGTTCATCCCAATAGTTGGTTCTGAGTCCTTATCTTACTTGACATCAACAGCATTTGGCACAGCTGATGAGCCCCTCCTCCTTTGTTCACTGTGTTCGCTTGGCTTCCAGGATCCCACACTCTCCTGTTCTTCTCTAACCTCACTGGCTTCTCCTTCTCAGTCTCCTTTACTGGCTCCCCTTCTTCTCCCAGACCTCTTAAAATGGCAGTACCTCCAGGCAAGGTCCTTGTTCCTCTTCTTTCCAACCTACTCACCATCTCTTGGCGGTCTTTTCCAGTTCAATGCCTGTAGAACCATTACGATGCTGACAACTCCCAAATTAATGTCTGCAGACCAGATCTGTATCCTAAGCTGCAGTCTAATTTTTCCAACTTTCTACTCAGCACCTCCACTCAGATGTCTATAGACATCTCAAACTCAAAATGTCCCAGATAGAATTCATAATCTTTTCTCCAATAGCTTTCTATATCTCAACTGATGGCAATTCCATCAGCCCATCTGTTAAGATAAAAAAATCATGACATCATTTCAATTCCTATCTTGCTCTCCCACTACACATCCAATCCATCAGAAAATCATTCTGATGTACTTCAGAATACATCCAAAATCCAACCACGGCTCATTATCTCCATTGCTACATATAAGGTCTAATCCACCATCATCTATCATGTGAATAACAGCAATAACAGGTGTCTAACTGGTCTCTCTGCTTTTATCCTTAATCTCCTATGGTGCATTCTCAGCACAACAATAAAGGTGATCATTTTTTAAATGTTTATTTATTTATTTTGAGAGAGAGAAAGAGAGGGAGACTATAGTGGGGGAGGGGCAGAGAGAGAGAGAGAGAGGGAGAGAGAGAATTTCAAGCAGGCTCCATGCTGTCAGCACAGAGTCCAATGTGGGGCTTGATCTCATGAACCTTGAGATCATGACTTGAGCCAAAGTCAAGAGTCAGTTACTTAACTGGCTGAGACACCCAGGTCCCCCTGAAGGTGATCATTTTAAAATATAAATCACATCATGGTACTTCTGTGTTGAAAATCCTGCAAAGATACCCAATTCCACTCAGAGTGAGAACCAAAGTCCCTACAAAAGTCCCACATTTTCTGGTTCTCCATTATACCTCTTTGTATTATATCTCTGACATCTCTATCTTCTGGCTTCATCACTCACTCTGTTACATCTGTGGTCTCCTTACTGTTCCTCAAACAAGTCAGGCTCACTGTTTACATTAGTCCTTTGCAATGTACCTCTGGAAAGAGTGCTCTTTTCCAAGATATCCATTTGTTTAAACTTTCTAACCTCCTTCAAGCCTCAAATTTCACCATTTCAATAAGGCCTACATGAACTATCCCTATTAATACTGCAACCTGTCCGTCCCTGTTCTATCTGCCTTATCCTGCTTTGCTTTCATCACTAACACATTATACAACTTATTTACTTATATGTTTATTGTTTTATTTCAGTCTTCCTTTATTGAAATGTAAATTCCATGAAGGCAAAGATCTCTATTTTGTTCCCTGATACCAAGTACCTAGAATTGTGCACAAAATGAAGCTTGTTAAATGAATTATTTTCTGGTGATTTTTATCCACTTTCCTGCCATGCTCAGAAAGACTGCTCATACCCTCAAATGATTAAAATATTTGCTCATTTCTTCCAGTTCTTTTTATGTTTTTATTATTTACTTTTAAATATTTGATTCTTCTGGAATGTATACTACAAGTTGTTAAAGAAAAATCAGCTTAATTTTTTCCTCAATATAACTAGTGTTATATTCACACATTGAAATTTTGTACATAAGTTTCAATTGTTAACTGTTTTATAGCATTTATTTAATAGTTTGTTGTGTTGATAATAGTTTGTTTTAATAATTTGTTGTGTATCACACTGTGTGTCTTTTCACCCAACATTAGAATTGTTTATATTTGCCCACATTTATTCTATAAGATATGTACAAACATTTTTAACTGATATATAATATTCCATTTTATGACTATCCTATAGTTTATTTATATATTGCTGTTCTTGTGGACAGTTAAGTTGTTTCCTTTTTTATTACAAACAATGCTGCAATTGATATTATTGCTATAGCTTCCTATTATCCTTTTATAATTTATTATTGTTTATTATTATAAAAATGTCTCCTAGAAGTGAAATTGCAAGGGGTGCCTGGATGGCTCAGTCTGTTAAGCATCCGACTCTTGGTTTCGGCTCAGATAATGATCTCATGGTTGGTGGGTTCAAGCCCCATGTTGGGCTCTGCACTGAGAGCTCAGAACCTGCTTGGGATTCTCTCTTTTTCTCTCTCTCTCTGCCCCTCTCCTGCTCACTCTTTCTTTCTCTCTCTCAAAATAAATAAATAAACTTTAAAAAAAGAAATGAAACTGCTAAATGAGAGAGTGTGTGCATCTTCAACCTGACTAGATTACCAAATAGCTTACTACAGTAATTGGACTTATTTACATGCATATCAACAGTGTAGAAAAGTTTCCACTTTCCCACGTTCTTGCAAATAAGTATCTCCATTTCTTTTTACCAATCTAATTGGTAAAAAATGAGCATCTCTTTGGTGTTTTAATGCATTTCCCAGATTATTTCAAGAAGTGAGCATGTCTTTACAGGTTTTCTGGGCACGTTTCCTCTTATATGAATTGCCTTCTGATATCTTTTATTCATTTTTCTTTTGTCTGCCTTTTAGTATTGCTTATTATGGATGCTTTACATATTCTATATCCTAATTATTGGTCTACAATGTATCTTGCAAAATTTTTCTGCATTCATGTTTTTTGTTTTATAACATGTGCATGTAACTAGAATAAACCTGTTTGAGAGAAGACTTACTTTTGGTACACATGCAACTCAACTGGTAGGAACCATGTTTAAGAAAGTATACTATTAGGCAGGTTTTCAAAACATTTTATTTACACATAATATACATATGAAAAAATGGATATATCTTAAATATACATCTTCATGAATGTTCACAAAATGAAGACACCCTTATAACCAGCCTCCAAATCAAAACACAACCAGCCCCCCAGAAGCCTCTCTTGTGTCCCCTTTCAGTGACTATGCCCAAGGATGTTAACCACTCTCCTGATAGTTTTGCCTCTTTTGTACTTTAAATAAATGAAATCATCCTGCCAATACTTCTGTGTGTCTGGCTTCTTTTGCTCAACTTCAGGTTTGCAAGATCCATCTATGTTGTCATGTGTATTTGTAGTTAATTTGTTCTCTTTTTATGTACCAAATTTCAATGTACGAATATAACACTAGTTATTCATTCTAATGTTGATGGAAATTTGGGTTATTTTCCAGTTTGGAGCTATACAAATAGTGCTGTTACAAGCATACCTACCCATGCCTCTTAATGAACATACACATGCATCTTTCTTGAGCATATATCTAGAAGTAAAATTTCTGGCCATAGGACATGCATATGTTCAGCTTTTTCTTTCATGTTTATTTATTTATTGTGTGTGTGTGTGTGTGTGTGTGTGTGAGAGAGAGAGAGAGAGAGAGAGAGAGAGCGCAGGGGAGGGACAGAGAGATAGAGAGAGAGAGAGAATACCACGCAGGCTCCATGCTATCAGCGCAGAGCCTGATATAGGGCTCAATCTCACTAACCATGAGATCATGACCTTAGCGGAAATCAAGAGTTGGACGCTCAACTGACTGAGCCACCCATGCTCCCCATATATTCAGCATTAGTAGAAACAGCCAACTAATTTTCCAAAAGTTGTGGACCAATTGCTGCTTGTCTTTTGACTTTAACTTTATGTCTTTTATTATACAATTTTCATGAAATCCAATGTATCAATCTTTTTCTTTAAACTTTGTGTCTTGTTCAGGAAATTCTTCTCTGGATGAGGACATTATAATTTTTATCTATATTTTTAATTGGTTTTACATTTTTGGTAATGTCCTTTAGGTCTTTTATAAATCTAGACTTTGTTCTGTATAAAGCATGGATCTAGATTTTTTTCCATAAGGGAGACCAATTGTCAATCATATTTATTAAATTATATATCCATTCTCCACACTTTGCAATGCCACATCTTTCATATACCAATTTACCATATATGTCTTTTCCAATTTTGTAATCAACTTGTCATGTTCCACCAAAAATGAGACTTTTAATATTTCAATTGAAATATTATTGGATTTATGGATTAATTTGAGAAGAATTGCTACTTTACTGACATAAAGTCTTCCCATGCATGAATGCAGTATTGTTGGGAGAGACAATCCACCATGGGCCTTGAGCATCCCTACATGTTCTTGCTGAATATCCAAAAACTTCGAGTCCCTGATGACTTTATCTGAGCCATTTATTAGGGTTGTTTGCCGTGAACAACCCTGAGGGATGAGTAAACATCTCCCCACAAACAGTAGGCTTGTTTCTGCTTTCTACAAAAGCAAACTCATTGTTACTCTCCTGTAATGCAATCCATTATATGTGCAGTTATCCATCATGTGTCCTTTACAAGTCCCTCGTGGGACTTTGAGGGTATTGGGAACAGACACAAACCAACATGAAACTCTGGCTACTACTTTTGCTGTGAATAATAAAAATCTTTTGTCTCTCACCCAATATTCTCTGGTCTTATGTCAGAGTTCATAAAACTATGGCAAGTTAATGTGTTAGCTTATATATAGGTTAAAATCCCAGACCCTGTGCAGTTCTTAACAACCATATTTCTCCACTTTCAGATATTTTAATTTTTTCTTTTAGTATAACTTTACACTTTTATGCATAATGGCTTGTCCAACTTTATTAGCTATCTTCCTAGCTGCCTTATATATTTGGGGGCTACCACAAATGAGTTATTTTTTCTGTTGAATTTTCTAATTGATTTTGAATTATACATCCCTGTTACATGTCACTAGTGTGGCTACTCAAATAGAATAATATATTGTTTCCCTCAATAGATTTTTGACCTTTCCGAAGAGCAGAAACCATGCCTTATTTATGTCAATAGTCTTCCAATTAAACATTTAATTCAATTAATATTTATTTAACAACTACTTTGTATCAATTGCTAAATAAGGAGTGAAAGGCACATAATCATAAATTAAATAGGGTGCCTGATCTCAAGGAATTTACAAAATGTGAAGAAGACAGACACATCCACAAACTATTACCATTAAGAAAGTAATATTATGCAGCATAGCAGAGATATAAACAAAGTACTATGGAATTAGGGGCAATTCATTGTTACTTGGAGGATTCTGGAAGTCCTCATACAATAAGTAGTGTTTGAGTTGGGACTCAAAAGGTAATCAGGATCTAGACTGGTGAGATGGAAAACAGGGGAAGGGAGATGACTTCTCATACCATGCCTGGCATTCAAGACCTTACATAATTTAGCCCTAAGCTACCTTTCTAAATTCAGCTGTTAAGTTCTTCAAAAAGCAAAAATTAGCCTCTCATCCATTAACCATCTTCCATGTTTATAATTTTTGTGTTCACACCATGTTGCTTTGCATTATAGCATGATGACTAAAAGCAAAAGATCTAGAATCAGACAAATTTGGATTCTGACCCAGGATCTACAACTTACTGGCTATGATATTTGGGGCAAATGAAAACTAGTAATGGTTCTTATCTCATAGTATTGTGTGATAAATTAGATAATTCTTATAAGGCTTTGGTATATAGTAGTACCTTGCACAAAGCATGCACTCAATAAACATCAACCATTATGAATGTTACCTCTACTTTATCCGTCTCTGTGGAATGCTCAAGTCAATTAAAACACACTTGTATATCTATTATGTGTAATAGTACCATTAGGTATCATGGAGAACACAAAGAAGAATAAGACCATAACTGCCCCCATTGACCTTTCAAGCAGAAGATATAAAATAGGTACACACAAAAATATCATCAGACAAGACAGATGAAAAGACTTGGATTCTCACTCTGACCTTCCATAGCATGAAGAAGTTGGACCACATGATCACCAAGACTATTTCCAAGTCTAACATTATGATTTTATTACTTCTATGATTGTAAGTGATACATCACAGTTACTAACTACCAGGGAAAAGTGGAAAAGAGGTTAAACCAAATTCTACCTGGGAGAGTCAAGGATACATGCATAGACGAAATGGCATTGAGTTGTGTCATAATATATGGATATCATTTGGGGAGGGAAGAAATGGAAGCAGTGGAATTCCATGCAGAGGGGAAGTAAGAACAAAGAAAATTATATAGCACACTCAGAGAGTAGACAGCAATATTGTATGGTTGGAATATCAGTATTCATAATGTTTAAGTAGGGAAAAATAAGGTGGAAACTGATGTCAGATCATGAAGAACCTGCAAATCATGTTAAGTGGTTTGGATTTTATCCTATAAGCTGTTTACCTTGGAAGGTGGTAAGAAGTCCTATTAAAAAGAGTTGTGGCAGTTGTTTAGGTATAAAATAATGAAGGTTGAACAAGGGCTGCAGGTCTAACAGTAGAAAAAAAGGACAGAAATCTTTTGGTTTTCTGTATACTACTTTGTGTGTATTGTTGAATAATTTTTAGTCAAATGTTTCTTAAGGTCAGAGACAATTCATTCATTTCACAACCGTTTATTGAGCACCTATAATGTGTGAGACACTCTTCTGGGCACAGAAATACAGTGGTGACTGAGAAGGTCAAGATCCCTATATGTCTGACTTATTTCACTTAACATAATACCCTCTCAGTCCATCCATGTCATTGCAAATGGCAAGATTTCATTTTTATGGCTGAGTAATATTCCATTGTATATAAAATAAACTCACACATTGTATATGTATATGTATATATATGTATATGTATATATACCACATCTCCTTTATCCATTCACCCATCAACAGACACATTGCTTTCATATCTTTCTATTGTCAATAACGTTGTTGTGAACATATTAGGATTATTGGTGCTGAAAGTATCAAAAAAAAGATAATACCACTGGAAGACTAGGGACAGGTTGGTAGAGAAAATAGTGAGTTTGATTTTTGGAATATTATCTTTGGGATGCCAATAAGATACCTCTGGAAATGTCAAGTAGGCAGTCGCAAATAGATGTCTCGAGCTTTCTCGTCCTCCATCCCACAGTTTCTCTCCATTAGCATAGTAATTGTTTAAGGTGTGCTGTTTATTTTTTAAAAACTTAATAAAATTTGGCATCTTTATAGACAATGGTATATTATATTAATCAAGTCATACTATATTATATTAAATATGTCAATATGAGTGATCAACACATATAAACTGTTTATTAAAACAAGATGTATATTCTCCTTTATTAAAAAAATTTTTTAACATTTATTTATTTTTGAGAGAGAGAGAGAGAGAAAGAAAGAGAGAGAACGAGCAGGGGAGGAGCAGAGAGGGAGGGAGACACAAAATCCAAAGCAGGTTCCAGGTTCTGAGCTGTGAGCTCTGAGCTGTCAGCACAGACCCCGACGCGGGGCTCAAACTCACGAACCCCAAGATCATGACCTGGGCTGAAGTCAGATGCTCAACCAACTGAACCACCCAGGCACCCGACATATTCTCTTTTAAAACAAAACAAGAGAGCATTACCCATAAGAAACTCATTATAATCCCATACCTGAGAATTCTTTCTACTGTTAGGAATTTTTTAAAAATTCAGCAACTAATAAAAATCCAACAAAAGTATGTTAGACACTATGAAAAATATAAAACGTTGAGAAACATTAAAATTAGAATCTCAACCGCTAGTTTTGCTTACATTAAAACTCAACAGTTACTTTTGCTACAATTAACATCTCAACAACAATTTTTGTAGAAAGTAAAATCTCAGCACCAGTTTTTGTAGATATTGATAAGAACAGTTAAGAAACTCTTGAAGAACAAGTATGAGGTAGGAAGACTTTCCCTACCAGATATCAAGACTTATTACAAAACTGCAGTAATTGAGACACCTTGACGGTTCAGTCGGTTAAGCATCTGACTCTTGATTTCAGCTCAGGTCATGATCCACAGTACGTGAGATCGAGTCCTGCATCAGGTTCTGCACCGATAGCATGGAGCCTGCTTGAGATTCTCTCTCTCTCTCTCTCTCTCTCTCTCTCTCTCACTCTTTTCTCCTCCCCACTCTCTCTTTTTTTCTTTCTCTCAAGATAAATAAATAGAACTTTTAAAAAATTAAAAAATAAAACCAAAGCTGCAGTAATTAAGGCAATGTAATATTGTCACAAGGTTAGAAAAATAGATCAATGGAATAGAATAGAGAGGCCACAAACAGTCCTAAGAATATATGATCACTCAATATTTGACAGTTGACATTATGAATGAGTGGGGAAAGTAGAGATTCTTTTGACTAATGATATTGGGGCAACTGAGTATTTATAAGGAAAAATTAAATTGAACCTGTATTTTCACACACTGCACAAAAAATAATTCCAAGTATATTAAAAACCTAAGTGTAGAGGAACTTGTGGTCTCGGTTGAGCGTCAGACTTCAGCTCAGGTCATGATATCATGGTTTGTGAGTTTGAGCCTCGCCTTGAGCTCTGTGCTGAAAGCTCAGAACCTGGAACCTGCTTCAGATCCTGTGTCTCCTTTTCTTTGCCCCTACCCTTCTTTCACTCTGTCTCTCTCAAAAATAATTAACATTAAAAAAATTTAAAAATCTAAGTGTAAAATGCAAAAATTTAGAAATTTTAAATTTCTAATATAGATGAAATATCTTCATAATCATATTCATATCAGAATATCTTCTGTTATTGGGGATAGATAAGGATTTCTTTGAAAAGATACAAAGAAGTACTATGCATAAAAAGTGGTTGATGACTTTGAATATATTATAATTAACTCCTGCTTATTGAAAGAAACTATCAACAAAATTAGCAAAACATAAGAGACAAAGTGGGGAAAGATATATGCAACACATATATAGGACAAAGGACTAAAGTTAAGATACATAAATAACTCCTAGGAATTAATTTGAAAAAGTCACACTACCCAATAGAAAAAAAAGAATGTCAAATGTTTTGAATAAATGATTCACAAAATAATAAACCCTAATATCCAATAGGCAAATGAAAAGATGCTCAACATCATTCATAATCAGGAGAATAAAATTATGAGAGGCCATTTTACACGTAGTAGATTGGCTATAATTAAAGTCTGATAATACCAACTTTTGGCCAGAGGGGGGGGAGCAATAGGAAATGTTAAACATTCCTAGTAAGGGTGTAAATTGGTACATGCTATTAGGAAAAGTTAGGCACAATCTACTAAAGTTGAAGGTGCCCATACCGTATAAGCCAGCAATTCCACTCTAAAGTAAATATCCTAGAGACACTTGTGTTTATGTACACTACCAAGAATATTCATGGTATCACTGTTTTTTCTTTTTCTTTTCTTTTGAGCAGCAGCCAAAAGTTTATTAGAGTATAAGATTAGAAAGGAAGAATAGTAGGAAATCTCTCTTTACAGAGAGGGGAAAATCGAAAGTGAATGCCCACACTGTTTTTTCAACAGTCAAAACTAGAAGCAATCAGAATGTTCCTTAAAGTTATCATGGATAAATTGTGGTATAGTCATATAATCATATAAACAATAATGAAAGTGAAATAACCAGGGTCACCTGTGTGGCTCAGTCGATTAAGAGCCCAACTCTTGATCTCGGCTCAGGTCTAGATCTCAGGGTCATGAGTTCAAGCTCTCATTGGGCTCCCTGCCTTGGGGCTCCACCTTGGGCATGAAGTCTACTTAAAAAAAAAAAGGTGAAATAACCAAACAACAAAAGATACCACTACACACCTATTAGAATGACCAAAATTCAAAACACTGACAATACTAAATGCTGATGAAGATGTGGAGCAGCAGGATCTCTCATTCATTGCTTGTAAGAATGTAAAATGGTACAGCCACTTTGGAAGACAGTTTGGCAGTTTCTTTTTTTTTTAATATACTTTCTTTTATTTTTCATAGGACAAACTGAAGCTAATATATATATTTACTTTTGTTGTTCTTGTTTTCTATTCTGTCATTTTTTTAAGATTTTATTTTAATTTAATTTATTACCATACAGTGTTATATTAGTTTCAGGTATACACTATAGTGATTCAACAGTTCCACACATCACTCAGTGCTCATCACAACAAGTGCACTCCTTAAACTCTACTTCACCCATCCACCCAACTACCTCTCTTTTGGTAACTATCATTTTCTTGTCTATAGTTAAAACTCTGTTTCTTCATTTGTCTCCTTTTTTCTTTATTTGCTTTGCTTCTAAAATTCCACATATGAGAGAAATCATATGGTATTTGTCGTTCTCTGATTTATATTTCATTTAACATTACCCTCTCTAGATCTGTCTAGATCTAGATCTAGATATGCCTGCTTATGGCTGAATAATACTCCATTATATTTATATACCAAATCTTCTTTATCCATTCATCTATAGATGGACACTTGGGCTGCTTCCATAATTTGATTATCGTAAATAATGCTGCTATAAACATAGAGATGCATATATCCCTTTGAATTACTGTTTTTATATTTTTGGGGTAAATACTCAGTAGTGCAATTACTGGGTCATAGGGGAACTTTATTTTTAACTTTTTGAGGAAACGCCATACTGTCTTCCACAGCGGTTGCAACAGTTTGCGTTCCTACCAATGGTGCACAGGGGTTCCTTTTTCTCCAAATCCTCACCAACACTTGAAGTTTCTGGTGTTTTTCATTGTAGCCATTCTGACATGTGTAAGGTGATATCTTATTGTAGTTCTGATTTATATTTCCCTGGTGATGAGTGATGTTGAACATTTTTTCATGTGTCTATTGGCCATCTGGATATTTCTTTCAGAAAAATGTCTTTTCCTGCCTTCTGTCCTTTTTTAAATTGCATTATTTGGTTTGGCGGTGTTGAGTTGTATAAGTTTTTTATATACTTTGGATACTAACTCTTTAGTGGGCAAAAATCTTCGACCATTCAGTAGATTGTCTTTTAGTTTTGCTGACTATTTCATTTCCTGTGCAGAAGCTTTTAGTTTTAATGTAATCCCAATAGTTTATTTCTGCTTTTGTTTATCTTGCCTCATGAGAAATATCTAGAATAATGTTGCTATGGCTGATGTCAGAGATATTACCGCCTGTGCTCTCATCTAGGATGTTTATGGTTTCAGGTATCACATTTAGGTCTTTATCCATTTTGAGTTTATTTTGTATGTGGTATAAGAAAGTGGTCCAATTTCATTCTTTTCCATGTAGCTGTCCAGTTTTCTCAACACCATTTGTTGTAAGGACTATGTTTATCCCATTGGATATTCTTTCCTGCTTTGTTGAAGATTAATTAACCATATAGTTTGGGTTTATTTCTGGGCTTTCTAATCTGTTCCATCAATCAATGGGTCTATTTCTGTGCCAGTACCCATACTGTTTTGATTACTATAGCTTTGCAATATAACTTTAAGTCTGGAATTGGGATTCCCTCAGATTTGTTTTTCTTTTTCAAGATTGCTTTGGTTATTTGGGGTCTTTTGCAGTTCCACACAAACCTTAGGATTGTTTGTTTACTTCGTGAAATATGCGGTTGGTATTTTTTTTTTTGCCATATATTTCTCTTTTTTTTACAGTTTATTGTCAAGTTGGTTTCCATATAACACCCAGTGCTCATTCCAACAAGTGCCTTCCTCCATGTCCATCACCCCCCCTTCCCCTTCCCCCTTCCCCTTCAGCCCTCAGTTTGTTTTCAGTATTCAAGAGTCTCTCATGATTTGCCTCCCTCCCTCTCCCTAACCCTTTTTCCTCCTTCCCCTCCCCATGGTCCTCTGTTAAGTTTCTCCTGTTAGACCTATGAATGAAACATATGCTGTCTGTCCTTCTCCGCCTGACTTATTTCGCTTAGTATGACACCATCGAGGTCCATCCACGTTGCTACGAATGGCCAGATTTCACTCTTTCTCATTGCCATGTAGTATTCCATTGTATATATAAACCACATCTTCTTGATCCATTCATCAGTTGATGGACATTTAGCTAATATCATCCTCAATGGGGAAAAACTGAGAGCTTTCCCCCTGAGATCAGGAACACGACAAGGATGTCCACTCTCACCACTGTTGTTTCACATAGTGCTGGAAGTGCTAGCATCAGAAATTAGACAACAAAAGGAAATAAAAGGCATCAGAATTGGCAAAGATGAAGTCGTTTCACTTTTCGCAGATGACATGATACTCTACATGAAAACCCGAACGACTCCACCAGAAGCCTTTTAGAACTGATCCATGAATTCAACAAAGTCGCAGGGTACAAAAATCAATGTACAGAAATCGGTTGCATTTTTATACAACAATAATAAAACAACAGAAAGAGAAATCAAGAAACTGATCCCATTCACAATTGCACAAAAAAAAAACCCCATAAAATACCTAGAAATAAACCTAAGCAAAGATGTAAAAGACCTGTATGATGAAAACTATAGAAAACTTATGAAGGAAATTGAAGAAGACACAAAGAAATGGAAAAACATTCCATGCTCATGGATCAGAAGAATAAACATTGTTAAAATGTCATTATTACCCAAAGCAATCTACACATTCAATGCAATCCCAATCAAAATTGCACCAGAATTCTTCTCAAAGCTAGAAAAAACTATCCTAAAATTCACATGGAACCACAAAAAACCCCAAATAGCCAAGTAATATTGAAGAAGAAAACCAAAACGGGAGGGATCACAATCCCAGACTTTAGCCTCTACTACAAAGCTGTCATCAGCAAAACAGTATGGTATTGGCACAAAAACAGACACATAGACCAATGGAATAGAATAGAGAGCCCAGAACT
This sequence comes from Cryptoprocta ferox, assembly GCA_028646485.1. Classification (NCBI taxonomy): domain Eukaryota; kingdom Metazoa; phylum Chordata; class Mammalia; order Carnivora; family Eupleridae; genus Cryptoprocta; species Cryptoprocta ferox. Next base: position 38,546,302 of record CM053579.1, on the reverse strand, counting down.
GGACCCACAAATGTACGGCCAATTAATCTTCGACAAAGCAGGAAAGAGTATCCAGTGGAAAAAAGACAGCCTGTTTAACAGATGGTGCTGGAAGAACTGGACAGCAAAATGCAAAAGAATGAAACTGGACCACTTTCTTACATCATACACAAAACTACACTCAAAATGGATGAAGGACCTGAATGTGAGACAGGAAACCATCAAAACCCTAGAGGAGAAAGCAGCAAACAGCCTCCTTGACCTCAACCGCAGCAATTTCCTACTCGACACATCTCCAAAAGCAAGGGAATCAAGAGCAAAATGAACCATTGGGACCTCATCAAGATAAAAAGTTTCTGCACTGCAAAGGAAACAATCAAGAAAACGAATAGGCAACCGACGGAATGGGAAAAGATAGTTGCAAATGACGTATATCGGATAAAGGGCTAGTATCCAAAATTTACAAGGAACCCACCAAACTCCACACCCAAAAAACAAATAATCCAGTGAAGAAATGGGTAGAAGACATGAATAGACACTTCTCCAAAGAGGACATCCAGATGGCAAACAGACACATGAAACGATGCTCACTGTCACTCACCATCAGGGAAATAGAAATCAAAACCAAACTGAGATACCACCTCACTCCTGTCAGAGTGGCTAAAATGAACAAAACAGGAGACTATAGATACTGGTGGGGATGTGGAGAAACAGGCAAGCTCCTACACTGTTGGTGGGAATGTAAACTGGTTCAGTCTCTCTGGAAAACAGTGTGTAGGTTCCTCAAAAAATTAACAATAGAACTCCCCTGTGACCCAGCAATAGCACTGCTAGGGATTTACCCAAGGGATACAAAAGTGCTGATACATAGGGAGACATGTACCCCAGTGTTCATAGCAGCACTTTCAACAATAGCCAAATCATGGAAAGAGCCTAAATGTCCATAAACTGACAGCTTCTTATAATATTAAACATATGCTGGGGGTGCCTGGGTGGCTCAGTCCATTAAGCATCTGACTTCAGCTCAGGTTGTGATCTCACAGTTTGTGAGTTCAAGCCCCACATCGGGCTCTTTATAGCCCATTTAGAATACTCTGTTCCCCTCTATCGCTGTCCCTTCCCCGCGAGCTCACTCACTCTCTCTTTCTCTCTCAAAAATAAACATTAAAAAAAATCATATGCTTACCATACAACCCCCCAATTGTTCACCTTGGTATTTACCAAAGGAGATGAAATCTTATGTCCACACAAAAACCTGCATGTGAATGTTTATAATAGTTTTATTCATAGCTGGCAAAACTTGGAAGCAACCCAGATGCATTTCAGTAGATGAATGAATAAATAAACTGTGATATATCCAGACAATCGAATATTACTGTCAAGCCGCAAAAGCACATGGAGGAAACTTAAATGAATATTACTAAGTGAAAGAACTCAATCTAGAGAGTCCCAAAGATGGTGGCATGGTAAAAGGACCCTAGGTCCCTCTCATCTCATGAACACAACTAGATAACTAGCCAATCATCCTAAATACCCCAGAAATCAGCCTGAAGACTGACGGAACAAACTCCACAACTAATGGGAGAGAAGAGGCATTATCAAAGAAGGTAGGAGGTCCTGAGACGTGGTTTAGGGGAGAAAAGGATCGCTGTTGCTGAGGAGGGGAGGGGGCTGTTGTCACAGAGCAGGGCAAAATAGGAGCACACAGGGGACCACACAAGAAGGTTAACCCAAAGTCATTGGCTTGGAAATGGAGAGGGGCTGAGTATCATGAGTTCTTGCAACCAGTGGGGCTTAAAGCCTGGAATTTTAAAGGTTAGTGGGCTCGGCTGGGATAGAGCCCAGAGGGCACTACCCTGCTCCTGCAGACAAACAACCTGGGAGCAGACAATGTAGAAACAGAAATCTGAAGAACACCTGGGGCACACAGTGGGGAGATTATTTGCTCATCTTGGAAAGCATCCTTGGGAGATTATTTGCTCATATTGGAAAGCTTCCTTGGGAGGCAGTGCTCACAGAGATGCTTTTCCCAGAACAGGGGAACTGGCCAGTGCCATTTCCTTCCCCAGCCCGTGGGAGGCAGTACAGGGTAGACACTGGCTGCCCAAGTTGCTTGCACTAAGCCCCACCACACTGTGCTCTGGCAGAACTGCCCATTTCAGTCAAGCTTGCCTCAGTCCCAGTACAGTGGGCTCCTCTCCCAGAAGACCAGCACAAACCCCTGTCCACACCATGTCTCGCAACCACAGAGTTCTGCAGGGCCCCAGTTCTGGTGGAGATAGTGTCAGGTCTCATTTCACAAGTTGACTGTAGCACACCTAGTTAAAACACACCACGTTTAGGCCAGGGCGCAAACATTGCCCACAGCAGTGTTTGCAAGGAGAGCCTCTGCAGACAACTGGCCTGAAAGAGCAGCCAAAATACAACAACAGAGCACATGTAGCACACACCAGAGACTGTCCCTGAAGCATCAGACCCTGGGCACTACATGACCTCTTCCTCAAGGGCCGTTAATTTCAGGATCAGGAGACATAACTGGCTTTTCTAATACACAGAAGAAGGCAGAGACTTAGACAAAATGCCTAGATGGAAGAATTTATCCCAAACGAAAGAAGGAGATAAGACTATGGCCAGATATCTAAGTGAAACAGATACAAGTAATATGCCAGATGGACAATTTAAAGCAACAATCATAAGGATACTCACTGGACTTGAGAAAAGAATAGAAGACATCAGTGAGACCCTTACAACAGAGATAAGAGTTTAAAAAAGAATCATCTGAAGATGAAGAATGCAATAAATGAGAGTAGAAACAGATGTGATGCAATGAATATCAGGCTAGAAAAAGGAGAGGAATGAATAGTGACCTAGAAGACAAAGTAATGGAAAATGATGAAGCTGAACAAAAGAGAGAATTATGCAACACAAGAATAGATTTTGGAAACTCAGTTACTATATCAAGTGTAATAACATTTGTATTATAGGATCCCAGGAGAGAGAAAAGGAGGCAGAAAATTTATTTCAGTAAATAATAGCAGAAAACTTCTATAATCTTGGGGGGGAAATAAAATAGTCATCGAGATCCAGGAGGCACAGAAAATTCCCATCAAAATCAACAAAAGCAGACCACCACTAAGACATATTGTAATTACATTTGCAAAATATAGTGATAAAAAAAAGCAGCAAAAGAAGTAACAAGGGAAAATCCATGAGGCTAGCTGGAGATTTCCCAACAGAAACTTGGCAGGCCAGAAGAAACTGGCATGATATATTCAAAGTGCTGAATCAGAAAAATATGCAGCCAAGAATACTCTATCCAGCAAGGCTATCTGTATAGAAGGAGAGAAAAAGAGTTTCCCAAACAAACTCTAAAGGATTTCCTGACCACTAAACTAGCCCTGCAAGAAATATTAAAGGGAATTTTTTGAGTGGAAAGGAGAGACCAAAAGTGAAAAAGACGAGAAAGGATTAGAGAATATCTCCAGAAACAAGGACAAAACGAGTAATAAAATGGCAATAAATACATATCTATCAATAATTACTTTGAATGTAAATAAACTAAACCCTCCAATCAAAAGACACATAGGATGCCATGGGGCACCTGGATGGTTCAGTTGGTTAAGCATCTGACTCAGTTTAGGCTCAGGTCATTATCTCATGGTTCATGAGATCCAGCCCCACATGAGAGCCCCTGCTTGGGATCTTCTCTCTCCCTCTCTTCTCTCTCTGCCCCTCCTCCACTGGCCCATGATCTCTCTCTCTCTCTCTCTCTCTCTCTCTCTCTCTCTCAAAATAAATAAATAAACCTTTTAAAAAAAGACATAGGGTGTCAGAATGGGTAATAAACAAAACCCATCTTTATGCTGCCTACAAGAAACAAATTTTAGACCTACAGACACATGCAGATTAAAAATGAGGGGATGGAGAAACATTAATACCCAAATGGATGTCAAAAGAAAGTTGGAGTAGCAATGCTTATATAGGACAAACTAGACTTTTTTGTTTGTTATATTGTTTTTATCCTGCTTTGGTATCAGGGTGGTATTGGCCGCATGGAATGATTTTTGAATGTGCTCCCTTTATTCTATTACTTTTAGGATTTTGATAAAAATTGTCATTATTTTTTTTTAATGTTTGGTGGAATTCACCAATGAAACCATGTGGTCTTGGGCTTTTCTGTGGTGGGAGATTTTTGATTCCTAATTCACCTTTCATTCTTGTTATTGGTCTAAGACGATTTCCTATTTCTTGGATGTAAGATTCATGATTCAATCTTGGTAACTTGTGCGTGTTTAGGAATTATTTGTTTTTTTTTCTAAGTTATCTGAATTGTTAGCATATAATTGTTTATAGTAATCTGTTATCACACTATATATTTCTGTGTTATATGTTGTACTGTTTTCCATTTCTAATTTTTGGTTTTGAATCTTCTTTCTTTTTTTTTTCTTAGTCAATGTAGTTAAAGCATTGCCAATTTTGTTTTGTTTTGTTTGAAAAAACTGGTCATTACTTTCAATGTTATATTATGGTTTATTCTGGTCTCTATTTTTTCTGATTTTTCTTTGTTATTTTCTCTACTAAATTTCTGCTAAGTTTTTCTTTCTATTTCCTCATGGTGTAATTTTAAGTTGTTTATTTGAACTTTTTTTTAATACAAGCATTTATCGCGTAAATTTCACTCTAATATCTGCTTTTGCTGCATCCCATAAATTTTAGAATATTGTTTTATTTTTCTTTTGTTTTGAGACATATTTTGATTTTCCATTTGATTTTTTTTGGCCCATTGTTTTTTCAGTAATGTGTTGTTTATATTTACATATTAAATATTTAATTTTTTAAGGAGTCAATCAAAAAAGGCTACATACTATATGATTCCAACTGTATGACACTCTGGAAAGGGCAAAACTATGCAGACAGTAAAAAGATCAGTGGTTGCCAGAAGTTGGTGGAGATGAAAGGTAAATAGGTGAATCATGGAAGATTTTAGAGACAGTGAAACTATTCTGTATGATACTATTATGGTGGGTACATGTCATTATATCTTTGTCCAAACCCATAGAACATATAACACTAAGTGTGAACCCTAAAGTAAACTATGGACTTTGGATAATAATGATGTATTAATGTAGGTACATCATGCAACAAATGTATCACTGTAGTGTAGGATATTGATAATACTGGAGGCCATGTATGCGTAGGAGCAGGGAGTATATGGGAACTCTCTGTAACTTCCCTTTGACTCTAAAACTGCTCTAAGAAACAAAGAATTTTTAAGTAAATTTATCACAATTTTTAAAAAAGAAATAACATTACAGTTATCTGCAACAAAATGGATGAATCTCACAAATAATGTGGAGTGAAAGAAGGCAGTCACAATTCCAAATACATAAAGTATATAAAACTCAAATATCTGTGAAACAAAACTGCACTTAGAGAATCTTATATAGAAGATACACTTATAAAGAAAAGCAAAGAAATGATATCAAAAATAGTCAAGGGTTACCTCTAGGATGAAGAGGGGAATGTCATCAGTGGTGGGGAACTGGAGGCAGGAAAAATGAGGGGGTAGATGTTATCAAGATGTTGTCTTTCTTGTCTTGGGTGGTCATTACATGGGTGATTATAAATGTTCTTTTAACTGAAGGCTCTCTTCTGAATGATTCTCTTTTCTTAATAAAATGGAAAGCAAGGTAAACAGCTGTGATTCAGGATTGGTGAGGAAGTGTCAAAGATTTGAGGAAAAAGAAGATGGTATGAAAGAAACAGAGAAGTGGGAGAATATAGGGAAACATAGTATTATTTATTTATTTATTTATGAAAACTTCTCACTTTTTTCCTGATTTATTATGCTGCTTTTTCTCTTATATGGAACATTATTTTACTATCTTTAATATACTATACTATATGCAGTTGTTCCAAAAATGTAATTAAATTATAATACTATATAATATTTAAAAATAAATTTTAAGAACAAAATGAAGTATTAATAAACCATATAAAAATAAAAGTAATCTATTAGTTCTTATTTTACCTTGAACTTTAGAAAAGCTGATACAGTTTATATTTACACAAAGATACAGAGGGCTTATATGGGGATTTTTATTCTTTTTCTTTCAACTTTTTATACTAAAGAACTTTAGCATTAAATTCTGCATTTTATAAGCTTTAAACAGACATAGGTATTTATTATCTCTTTATTTTATTGATTGCAAATCCAAAAGTCATTTTTAAATGTCAGAGAATATAACCACATTAACATTACAAAACTAATATTGATATTTAAAATTCCTAGGGTGCAGCTGGGGGGCTCAGTCAGTTAAGTATCTGGCTTCTTTGGCCCAGGTCATGATCTCACAGTTCCTTAGTTCAAGCCTCGCATTGGCTCTCTGCTGTCAGCACAGAGCCTGCTTTGCCCTCTATCCCCCCTCTCTCTGCCCCTTCCCCGCTCACATACTTTCTCTCTCTCTCTCTCTCTCTCTCTCAAAAATAATAATGAAAAAAATTTAAATTACTAAAAAACTATTACACTCTTAAACTTTGCTTGGAAGACTCAAAATGGAAAAGGATATGTAATTTTGCCTAGATTCTTATATGAAACAATTTGTAAAAATCAACTATTTAAATTATAACACACTTTACTTGTAAATTCATGTTAATATTATAATTGCATAGCTTAAGTATTAACATACATAATGTAAATCTAAAGTTCCTATAAAGGCAAACGTAGTACATTTAAACAACACCAATGTAACTTTAAACTATGCCATGAACTTTCATTTTCTAATATTCTATAGCTATTCCTCAACTTAACATGGGGTTACATCCTGATCAACCCATCATAAGCTGAAAATATCTTATGTCAAAAATGCATTTAATACACCTAACCTACCGAACATCTTGGCTTAGCCTAGCCTACCTGAAACGTGAACACTTACATTAGCTTACAGCTGGAAAAAATCATCTAACGCAAAGCTTATTTTGTAATAAACTGTCAAATATCTCATGTAATTTGTTGAATACTGTACTGAAAGTGAGAAACAGAATGGCTGTATGGGTACTGAATGGTTGTCAGTGTATTAATTGCTTACCCTCATGATCGTGTGGCTGACTGGGAGCCTCAGCTCTTTGCCGCTGCCCAGCTCATAAGAGTATCTACCACACAACACTAGCCTGGAAAAGATCAACATTCAAAATTCAAACAGCAGTTTCTATTGAATACTTATTGCTTTCACATCATTGTAAAGTCAAAAAATCCTAGGCTGAATCACTGTTAATTTGGGGATCGTCTATATAGTAACGGTGCCACTGTCATAGAGTTAAAACAATCTTTGAAAATTTGAATCTACAAATATTGAATCAAGAAATATTAAAATTGCAACTTTGGGTAGTTCAGGGAAAAATATTGTGTGTGTGTGTGTGTGTGTGTGTGTGTGTGTAGGTAGGTAGGTAGAGAATGGATGCTCAACAAAGCATATGGGCTAAAATGTTAACAGGTGAATTTGGATAAAGGGTATATGGGTGTTCTTTATAAACCTGACTTACTCTGGCAACTTTTCTGTAAGTTTTAAATTACAGTTTCAAGAAGCGTGAAACTTCTAAATAAGAAGTTAAAATGAAGAAAGGGACATGAACTGACACAGTGATGTAAGTGGAAATTGACATTGTACTTGGTAATAAATGCATCTCTTGGATTAAAACGTAGGGGAGTACAGTAGTTTATCTCCTTTTTAGCTTAAAAAACCAAAGCTATAGGGGCTATAGGGGTGCCTGCATGGCTCAGTCCATCTGACTTCGGCTCAGGTCATGATCTTGTGGTTCATGAGCTCGAGCCCCACATCAGGTAAGTCCCACTTCTCTCTCTTCCTCTCTCTCTCTCTCTCTCTCTCTCTCTCTCTCTCTCTTCCCCTTACTCACTTGCACCCCCTCTCTCAAACAAAAAGCCATAAGCTAAGTTACAAATTTTTGTTAAGTAATATTTTATTCCTTCTGAGAGCTAGCCTTGAAATATAGCTAGCTGCTGTTTATTTTTCCTTTTCTTGTGCAGACCCTATGTTCCCTGTCCTTGAATCCACCAGCAGGGCACCATCCTACACCATCCAAATCTGCACAAGGATCAGATGTGGGAACTCATCTACAGCTGTTCTGGACCACAGATTTTCTGTTGACCTTGCTGGCAAATGCTATCTGATCTCATATTGCCTACTGCTGTGTCTTTAATTTCTGTGATATTAAGTGAGGAATTCTCACTGCTAGGATCTATAAGTAGGTCATTTTAAATGACAAATTCAGTTAGGTAAGGAGGTCACTAACATGATAATATCTCCAAGGGGAAAACTGCAACATATGTCATCTTGGAAATCTTGAAAATTCCAGAGGTGAAATGAATGGGATGGTTATGCAATGTGTTTCTGTTTGCGAAATTTTAGTTCCTGTGGTGCTGCTAATAGCAAACATGCCATCAATAACACAAACTCATCAAATGTTCCAGTTAATAGTCATTATTATTATTATTATTATTATCAGGAGCAGCATCATTATCATTAGCACAAAGCTAAATCCACTAATAAAAGAAAACAAAATCACACCCCAAAGGTATGTGTCTTGCTGACAGTGAGTCAATAACATCATTTTCATGTACAAGGGACAGCACCCTGAGGATAAAGATCATATCACAGCTTGATAATCAATTCGGTAATTCAGCCAACATTATTGAGCACCTAGGCACAATGGGAGATTTTAAAATGCATACAAGAATCCCTGCTTTCAAGGTGTTTTACAGTCTAGTAGGAGGTATTGAAGAACACCAATAAGAACATATGGACACATGAGATCAGTGACATAATGGAATCAGTGCCATGTATGAAGTGTTATTGGAAAGGGGCATCAGTAGAGACTAATGTAACATTCAGTTATGGGAAATCAGAAGTCTCCAAAGAGAAGGTGGCATCTGAGCTAGGCTTTGAGGAACTGGAAAGGTTTTGGCAGACTGTTACATGAGGAAGATACTGCAGGTGGAGAAATAGTGTGGGCCAAAGCAGAGCCATGGGAAAGTTCATGGCATTTTTGGGGAGAGAACAATAGTCCAGGTTAGCTGGTTGTATGGGATCTATGTAAGTGGCAGTGGTGTGATAAAATGCTGCAAGTTATATGGGGACCATATTTTGAATAGCTCTGAACTACAGGTTAAGATTTCTGATCTTTATGTCACTGTAACTGTATTTATCTCCACAATAAAATACGCAATTATTTGTGAAGAGATATGGTCATTTCACTTCCAGATTTCTTAGAAAAACTCAAGTGGTTTCTAGGCAGTGTTATTGCATTGCTATCAAAAATATCCTGGCAGATAATACCAAGCAATCTATAGTAAATTTTTCTCATGCAACTAAATCTCTTCCCTCAAAGTTATTCTTTCCATCTAGTGATAGAAGTGACAATACTTCTTCCCACTCCTATATCCAGCCCCATCAGTTCTTGTGACATCTAATCAGTTGAGGCAAGTCTAATTTAGGATTTCCAGCCACACACAACTGCCAGCCTGACTGAAACAAGAACACACAGCCCTGAGAAGTGAGAGTGATGGCAGGGGTAGTGAATAATATCATGAAAATGCAGCCATCTGGGAAGTTCTATGGAATCTGCATCCAAAGAGTCAATCAGAGTTCTTTGAAGTTTGGGTCCCTGGTCCTCCTCTAAGTTTGGTCCAAAGGGCAACTGGAGGAGTCCCAGAACTCACAGTGCCTAACTAAGGTCATCTTTTAATGTTTTCCTCTTATTGTCAAGGAATTCTTTAAAGGAATGACATTTCATTTAGGTCATAAGCTTTTTTAAGGGCCTCCTAGCTGTGAGGCTGTTGAAGCTCTGGATGAACTGGAGTGATTTTTTGTTCTGACCAAGGAATCCTGTTGGGCTTTGTCTGTGCCCAACAGGTTGGTAGTTGGCAACTTCTCCCATGCACTGGCAGTTCAAAGATGCTAAACAGTTGATGCATTAGGTAACCAAGCCAAAGATGTAAGCTATTTAGACCAACCTGGGAAGGCTTAGGATAACAAAGTTGCTGTGGCCACACTTCCTGCAGCTAGTCAGTCTTTCAGCTCATTCCTGGAATGATACCTCCTCTGCAGGAAGTCATGGATAGCAGTAGTGAGGCCCCATGTCACGCTGGACCTTAGGATGACCAGGGAGCCTCCACGGTAGATGAGGAACACCTTTCGGCCCCGAGTGTCCCACACGTCCTGGGCAGAGGCCCATAGGCTTGGCATTCTTTGCCAGCCAATATGGGACTGCATATTGGCCACCAGCACAATCAAAGGATACAGAACTAGGCAGGTGATTGTTCCATTGACACTCCCAGACACTAAGGCAGGAACCCAATGGGGCAGGCCTTGCTCTGCCAAGCCATCCTGGATGGGGTCTTTGAAGGAAAAATATAGAGCACTCCCCAGGCTGTTCCTGAGAAGGACAGGCCAGAAACCACGATAGTAGCCCAGTGACAACTGCCCCCAAAGCCCATAAGAGTTGAATTCCTTGAGAATGCTGAAGGTGCTGGGGAAGCGAGCTTGCTTGCGACCATCCTGGAGCACATTTTGCACCCTTTCAAAGGGGCTCAGTGCCACAGCCTCCACCACACCAGACATGAGCCCTGCAGCCCAGCGGTGTCCCAGGGAGTGTGGCCCAACAGGAGAGAGAGAACACAGCAGGCTATCATAAGTCCCAAACAGTAGAGTCCCTTGCAATGTCTTGGAAAGAAGAGGTGGGTATATTCCCCGGTAGAAGTATTGCGGGCCTTCATGCCAAAGCTGTCGCACAGCCTCTGACACTGCCATAGCATGTATCTGTTGCCGGAACACAACCTTATAGATAGGGAAGGTCAGAAAAGTAGACATAAAGTTGGAAACGGCCCCAAGGGCATAGGCCTGGGAGTGCCAGCTTTTCTTTCCTGGAGACTCTGCTCGTGTCCTGTGCTGAAGTTCCTTTCCAGGAGAGTGGTTGCGTTCCACCATGCTGAAGACAACTGGGTGCAGATGGAATAAAACTGTCAAGAGTGGGGAAAAAAAGAGGTTAGACTGATCACTTAAATCTGTTGGTGACATTTTCATTACTTAGTTAGAAACAGAGTCCCAAGAAACTCAGCTCTAAGGAAACAAGCAACATGTTGGGTGAGTTTCTGAGAAATAGACAGTCTTTTTTCTTAAAAATTTCTATGTTTTTTAATTTATTTTTGAGAGACAGAGACAGCGCGAGCAGGGGAGGGTCAGAGAGAGAGGGAGACACAGAATCTGAAGACAGGCTCCAGGCTCTGAGCTAGCTGTCAGCACAGAGCCTGATGTGGGGCTTGAACCCATGAACCGTGAGATCATGACCTGAGCTAAAGTTGGATGCTTAACCGACTGAGCCACCCAGGCGCTCCGAAATAGACAGTCTTAAGAAATAATTCATCAGCTTCAAATTAAAACAAAGGAAGTTTTGGAGCACCTGGGTGGCTCAACTGGTTAAGCTTCCAACACTTCTTATTTTTCTTTTAAGTGTTGGTGAGAATGTGGAGAAATTGGAACTCTTTTTTTTAAAGTGTATTTATTTTTGAGAGAGAAAGAAAGAGAGAGAGAGAGAGAGAGAGAGAGAGAGCAGAAGTAGGGAAGAGGCAGAGAGACAGGGAGAGAGAATCACAAGCAAGCTCCACTGAGCCAGGGCAGAGCCAGATGGATCACACAATGACATCATGACCTGAGCCAACCAAGATTTGGATGTCTAATGACTGAGCCACCCAGGTGCCCCTGCAGAGTGCATTTTAAATCTCTTGTTTGGGAGACAGCAAAGTTGTTCATGGGCTTTGAAGTCTGACAGCCCTGAGGGGGCTGAAGTCTCTGTAACTCCACTTACTAGCTAGCTGTGTGGCCTTATATAAATTACTTAATTTCCCTGAAACTCAGGTTCCCTATCTGCAAAATGGGATTACAATGCCTTTCTAATAGGGCTGCTGAGAAGCTTAAATGTAAAGATAACAGATGGAAAGTTACTGGCACAGAGGAGGCAGGAAGCCAGGGAAGCTATTACTGTTTCAGCTGAAAAGCTTTATCTCCCTAACCTTCAGGCTTTTAAGGTTTCTTTGTAGAAATTGGAAAATGTGGTCTCATCAGAGACATGAATTGGAACACACTCCCATACATGAGGCCAGAGATAAGGGATACTCCGTATCCAACTGGAGCCAGTTTAGCAAATCCTCTTCCCAGCCTTGTGGGAAGAGACCTTTGCTTTGTTTTAAAGGCCCAGTTCAAACACCTTTACATAATCCATTTCTTCTCACTTTTTTGGTCAGAGCTCTAGAATCTATTTGTCCTATTTGATCCCATCCCCACCAGGTCTACCTGCAGATCACCTAAGTCGGCAGTGAAACCAATTTAAACACAGAACAGGAATCTGCTGAGACCCAGAGTCAGATGTCATGGTATTGGGGAGCAGAAAGAAGCAAAAGTCTCAGGGAAGCCCAAGTGCTACTGCCAGCATCACTGCTGACTGTGTGAGGTGAGCCTTCTCTCTACCTCGCACACCCTCCAGCCTCCACCACCCCTCCCACACTGTTCCATCCACAAGCAAAAGGCCGCAGTACTCATAAAAGTCCTCATCTCCAGGGGCACCTGTGTGGCTCAGTTGGTTAAGTCTCTAACTTTGGCCCAGGTCATGATTTCATGGTTCCTTGGTTCAAGCCCCACATCGGGCTCTGTGCTGACAGCTCGGAGCCCGGAGCCTGTTTCAGATTCTGTCTGTCTGTCTGTCTGTCTCTCTCTCTGTCCCTCCCCTGCTTGGACTCCATGTCTCTCTCTCTGTCAAAAATAAACATTAAAAAAAATTTTTTTAAAGAAAAAAGAAAAAAAATCCTCATCTCCAAATCTGAATTGTTCACTTCAAAGAACCCTAGGTATTTGGTTTGTAAATAAGAAGGCAGAAAGGAGCAGGTGAAGTACCTTGGCAAGTTGAAGATGAACCCAACAACAGTTGTGGAAGGGCATTAGATTGTTCATTTGCTACCAAGCATCAGGAGTCATGAACAAGCCCCACAGGGGGCCTCCTAGCCACAATTTACATAAGGAAAGTAAAGACCAGCTCTCCAAGAATGAGAAGTCATAGAATATAGAGAAGGGTTCCCAACCACCGGCCTCACAGCCCATTCAAGCTGGTGGCCAGCCCTGCATGCCGTTTCCATGGAGTTATTCCCTATTTAGGGCCAGTGATGCCAAATCCAGCAAAGGAGAGGTCCTCTCAAGAGCTCTCAGAAGGGCAACCTAGCAACCTGTTCTCAAGCCAGGAAATGAAAGAGCTGTATCAGCGGTAGAGAGCTGTGGATCAGGTGTTAGGTCAAACTGTTTCATTTCTCACACTTCTTCCTGAAGTTCAAGTAGAAAAAAGATATTATGAAGAAATATTATAGGGGAATGGTTCTTAACCATTTCTGAGCCACAAACTTATCTTAAAAAGTCTACAAAACTAAGAACTCAGAAAAATATACAGAGTCCAAATTCTTTGCAGACAATTTCATAAGGGACCCTGGGTAGGAACCTCTGCTCAGTGGAGTTACATTTCATGACAGATGTGCTGTGGCCAGATACATTGGCAGCAGGCCATTTATTGATTACCCTCAACATGATGTGGTGTCTTCAGCAGTGATTCATAAACTTCTCTACGTCTCAGAATTAACCATAGCACTGGTTAAAAATATAAATCACACTCCCTGCCCCTGGTCCTAGCAAATCTGAACCCCCCAGAGGTGGAGCTAAGGAATCTGCCTTTCTAACAAGCTCTCCAAAATGATTCTGAGGCAACCAGTCTTGTACCCATACTTTGATTAATAGCAGAGATTCTGGTGTCAGATTTGGTCCAAATTTTTACTTCACCTTGTAATTTCAGGCAAGTCATCTCACCTCTCTGAGCCTTGTTTCCTTTGAGCTCATAAGCTGTAGAAATAATGTTTTACTTTTTAAAATAAACAAGCAGCTTATTGTACTATAAAGTATAGTGTAAAATGAGAAAGGTGCCTTAGTTTCCTCTTCTACAATGGGTACTGTAAAGTGGTCTACCCCATTCCCCCACCCCCTCCCCCACCCCGCTGCCTCCCTGCCCCCTCTCACTGAGCACTACTATTACACCAAGACTCCTGGTGGTTTGAGACCATCGATGTAAATACTCTCTAGGCAGCGCAGCTGAGCAAATAGTTGGCATTAGAACAACAGATTTGGGTGCAAAATCAGATGCTGATACTTATTTGCTGTGTGATGCTGGGCAAGACGCCTGACCTCTCTGTTTCCTCATCTGTACAATGGAGATAATAGTCCTTTCTCACTAATTCTATATAGTTCCAAATGGGCCCTCCCATCGCCACTTTGGCTTTTCTCCACTAACTCTCAAAGAGTAGAGAGGAGTATTTACAGGGGGCAGCCTTTGAAATCAGACATGTCGACTTGGGTGTGAGCTCTTAGCTCTGCACTTCCTAACCATACTGGTTGAGTGCTGAAGATCTCTCTCTCTCTCTCTCTCTCTCTCTCTCTCTCTGTTAAACATGCACACCACTACCTCCTTCACAAGGCTGCTGAGAGGAATAAATGAGATGTCGGTGCGAGCTCATTCGCATGCAGAAAGCGCTCAGTAAATGCTTTCTCCCCTTACCCCTGTACAAAGGTGAGGAACTCTTATTGTTCGCTTGATTTCTGTCCCACCTCGTGTTTAAGGCATCGGTCTCAAAGCGCAAAGGAGAAGAGTCGAGATGGAAGGGGAGAGGGAGAAAGAAAGCGAGGGGGAAGCAGCAAACTCACGGGTAAAATGCAAATCGGCCCGGTCCGTGCCTCCGAGCTGCACTTGACACCGCGCTGGCTTCGGCGCCCGAGTGCCGCAGCCCCCACTGGCCGGGTCCCCTCCTTTTGCTAGCAATGGCCTCGGGGCCAGAGGCTGAGCGAGGAGGCCGCCCCCGAGCCCTGCTGATTGGCTGTGCCGCCCCGCTCTTCAAGCTCTTTTGTGTCAACCAGCAGAGGCTAACAGTAGCGGCTGCTGCTGGCAGGACCCAGCCAATGGGCTGGGACGACCGAGGCTGCCTTGGGAACCCTGCTGCCTAGATTTGGCTACCCCTTGCTGTGCTGCCCTGAGGAGCTGCTCCGTTGGGCATCTAGGGTTCGCTTTGCGGCCGAGGAAGCGTCATCCTTTTCCCCTGCAAGGCCGCGGAGACTGGAAGGTGGCATCCGCAGCTGTCCAAGCCAGAGCATCCGCGGCCCACGAGCAGAGCACAGGTAAAAAAAAAAAAAAAAAGGGTGGGGGGGAGATTGCCTGGAGAGGAGGAAGGGGAAGCTCCACCTGTACTGGGCGGCTCCCCACTTGGGGAATCAAGAACTGCGCGGGCCGGGAAGGAGCACTCCCTTGGCCCGTTGCACTAAGGGAGGAGGTGGGGTTTTGCTGGATGCTGCCAAGTGGGTAGGATTTGCCTGAATTGAAACTGGGGGGCATTTTCAAAGGGTGGTAAGGGAGAAGGGGGAGAGAATCACAGGCTGTCTGCTTTGAACCCCTTTTGCATTTCCCCAACTCTTCCTGGGGAGGAATATGTGGGTGTGCATGTCCAACTCATATTCCCTTTCTCCGTGCCAGGCCATCAAAGCCAAATCCGAACTTGAATTCTGTGCGGCTGATTGCAGAGCTGGTAGGCCAATGATTTCCCAGGGGAAAAGTAATGGGAAGGGTTGCTTTGGCTTGTATTCAGAAGGTAGGAGAGAGAATTTTCTGTATGAAGGTGGGAGATGGAATTTTCCGTCTGGCTACAGCAGAGCTGGGGGGGGGGAGGGAGTGAGATGAGGAATGAGGGATGAGGCTGCTTTTGACTCTCCATTCTCTGTCTGGCCCTCCCCGACCACGCTGTCTTGACGCCCTCAGGACTGGGCTCTGCAAACCCCAGTGGACCGAAGTCAGGGCTCGGATCTGCAACCCCCAGTGGACAGAGGTCGACCTACCCCGAAGGCCAGCTTTCTCAGGAGGGCACCTGTTGCAGAGGCTGGAAGTGAAATAAAGGCGAGCACTTGTTTCTGAGCTTATGTTTTATAATCTAAGAAATAAGAGGTGGGTATTTTGAGAAGGGGCTGTGGTTGAGATCTGAGACATGAGTTTAAGGGATATCTTCACATTTTTTAATTTGAGAATAATTGACACACAATAATTTTAATGGATATCTTATTTATTATCACGAATCTATGAGACTTAGAACTTTGCACTACATTTTGAGAGCCCAGTAACAGCTCCACACAGGATTTCACCTAGACTTCAAAGCAACAGTTGCCCTCCCTACTGGAGGACTGGTGGGAGGGATGGATGTAGCTCCAAAAAGTATCCTGCTAGCACAAGGACATCCAGTATCTCCAGAAAGTTGTAATAGTCTCCTGCAGGGTATTTTTAGGTCAGTGGGCAAATATAAAATGTACTGCAGGGTGTTCATGAAAGTAGAACGACTGCAGACCACTTCCCTGCAATCTACTACCTTACTGAGTTTCCCCCTGCCCCTTTTCTTTACAGTCCCTATTGAGATACAGGGAAGGCAGAGCCTGGGAACATTGCTTTGGGGATTCCTCATACAGATTAGGCTTTTCTGAAAAGCCTAAGCATCTTGTTATATTCAGATAGAAGATCATTGTTTATCATGGCTAGCATCATTGCACATGTGGGTAATAGCTGGTGGCAACACATACCCTTGCCACCTTGGGCCATTCAATTTTGAGGTCTCTGGGGAGGAGTCTTGGTCCTTTAAGGGTCAACATGGCAGAAAGAAATGTGAAGTAGTTCTCCGGGAGAGTGGTGCTAGCCCAAGGTGAAGAAACCTTTGAAAACTGGCTGATCAAAGTCAATGGAGTCCTGCTATTTCAATGGAGATTGAAATATATCTGAGGAGGGAAAGCTCAAATGCTTGATGAAAACCCTTAGGAGCCCTGCCAGGGAGGTCATGGGTTTGCTCCAGGCTGCCAACCCCAATCTAAGTGTGGCTGATTTCTTGTGGGCAATGAAATTGGTGTTTCGGGAGTCTGAAAGCAGTGTCACTGCCCATGGTAAATTTTTTAACACTTTGCAGGCACAAGGGAAAAAAAAACCTCCCTTTACGTGATACGTTTAGAAGTGCAGCTCCAGAATGCTATTCAGGCAGGAATCATAGCTCAGAGGATGCAAAACAAACTCGCCTGCACCAGCTCCTTTTAGGAGCTGAGCTGAATAAGGACCTGTGCTTTAGGCTGAAACATCTCCTTAGGATGTATGCAAATGATCAGGAGCATCTTCCTAATTTTTTGGAGTTAACCAAGATGATAAGGGAGGAAGAGGATTGGGATGACACTTTTATGAAACCGAAGCAACCTAAAAGGTCTGAGCTAATCTTGGAGAGGGCAGCAAACCCCATGACATTTCAGGACCCTCAGCCAATAACAATCAGCAATGCTGACTGCAATGTGATAGAGGTAGATGATACCCTTGATGACTCAGATGAGGATGTGATCCTGGTTGAGTCTCAGGACCCTCCACTTACATCCATGGATGCCCCCTCCTCTCAGAGGCAGGGCCAGACCTCTGGTTCAAATAGTGGTTATTGATTCCTCCAGCAGATCTGGGGCTCAATCTCCTTCCACCAGTGGGGTTCTGGGTATAAGAATGATGGTCCTGTGGATACACATAGAGCCAGGTAGCAAAAATACACAATCTTCTGTTCATACTGTGGTAAGGAGGGCCACTCAAAGGAAACCTGTGACAGTGAGAGCAATAAGGGTGAGGTGTTTGAGAATCTGATCATCACTCTGCAGGAGCTGACATACACAGAGAAGGAGAGGTCAAAAGAAATCCCTGGGAAACACAATGACCTCTCTGGGCCTCTAGTAAGGTGCTAGACCCAGCCCTAAATGAACCCTTTACTGTATTCAGATGGGGAAAATGAGAGGTGGGTAGACTTCTGTCTGCATTAATTAAGCCATAAAGTGGCTTTATTTTGGACAGAAGAGCTCTCGGATACCACCAAAGTGGAGAGGATGGCCTGACCTCTGTCCCTGCTCCCTCCTCTGTCTGCCTAAGGGTCTATTCTCTGCCTGTGTCCATTTCCTTGGTCACTTTAGTCTTTTTATGAAAGGATTGTAACTCTGTTAAACCTTCACAAAATGAAGGAAAATAAAAAAAAATATAAATTACCGGAAACTCTCCACCCTTATATAAACATTGTCAGCCCTTTGATAAATGTCCTTGTAGGTATTTCCCTGTAACTGTGTGTGTACCCAGGCATGTATAGATAAAAGTGATCAAATATAAGTGCTGTTCTATACTGTGTATTTTTCACCAAACAAATATATGTTGTGGAATTCTATGTCAGTGAATACATACAAGCATCACGTCCAATGTCTCTGTGTGTGATGTTACTTTTAAAAATATAGAAGAAAAATAAATAAGAACCAAATATAGAAGCTCTAATGGGGGTGAGGTCATAGTGTGAAATGGAGTTCTTTACCATCCTCATTTACAGATGAGGAAAAGGGAAGGTGAAATGGGATGAATATCTTCCCAAAAGCCCCTTATCACAACTGGTCTGTATCCTAGGTCAGGGTCAAATCTGCACCCACCAGTTAATAAAAGCCCAATGCTTTCTTCTCTAATGCATCCTGAGAAATGTGATGATGGACAAGCGTGGGGGCAAAATGGGATGTGGGTTATATCAGGGGTCCCATTCCTATTCACTTTGGGAAGGAGTGCTCTCCTTCCCCTGGATAGATTCCTTAGACTACTGCTACTGCTGCTCCTGGACAACACCTGGTGGCACCAATAAGACTGTCCTTTGGGTTGACACTACCCTCTGCTTCCTTCCTCAGTACTGAGAAAACAGCATCTCATGAGAATTTAGTACCAGGAGACTCAGCACCTCCCAAGCCTCCCTCTGGCTACATCGTAGAGGACACCAGCAGCCCAAGAACTCTAAGCTAACCTTGTCCTGATCCAACAAATGAGAATACCCAAGGAAGGATGAAAAGGAAACTGGGTGCCAGGTAATATGAAAAAACATGGGAATTAGAAAGCCCACATACTCTTTTTATTTTTTAGTGTTTATTTTGAGTGGGGAGGGGCAGAGTGAGAACCCCAAGCAGGCTCTATGCTGTCAGCTCAGAGCTCAACATGGGGCTTGATTTTATGTACCAAGAGAGGCAGATGCTTAACCAACTAAGCCACCCAGGCACCCCTCCATATGCCCTTTTAGAATTGAGGACATCGATAGGAAAGAGACATCATGGAAAGACCTTCCTGGACACCTGTTCCTGCCCCATCTCATGGTCTCAGATTGGAGAGTGATAAAAAAATGATCCTCTGTCCATAAAGGTCCCCCTGTTCTTTGTAGGTATATCAGTTCCTATCCTTGTGAGCAAGATAAGGGTGATGGGGGATGTTTTAATTTAAGTAATGGGGTAGAGTGGAATGAATACAGACCTGAGGGGGGTTTTCAGGAAAGAAATATGGCTAAGAGGACAGAGTGTGGCACAGTGAAAAGCAGTGTGTGGAGGAGAGGAAGCATAGAGCTGTAGAGGGAGGGGAGAGGAGAAGACAGGGAGAGGAGGGGAGGGCACCTTGACTGGGCAGGGGATTCCCATCTAGACTGGTAGGAATGGCAGACTCTGGAGGATTCACACAGAACCCTGGACTGTGTGGTCCTGAGGGGAGAGGGGTATTGGGGCTCTAATTATGTCAGCAGTTAATGGCCCCCTCAACAGGGACAAAGGGGTGCAGGCTCAGGCCTCCAGGGAGAGGTAGAAGCCAGGCACTGCAAGAAGCCCACTGCAGCCTTCCCTGGGCTGCCACACACAGAACCTGCCATGAAGTGCTTCTCTTTCCAGAATCATCCCCATCAGCTCCTCCTTGGCTTCTTGCTCCTGCTTCATCCCTGACCCCCTAATCTGACCTTTCAACCCACCTCCTGCTCTCCCCCAGCCATACATACTCTCTCTGTGTGGAGGGGCATGGAGGCTCAGCCTCCTGTGCTCTGCCAGCACCCCTCCCCACCCCTAGCACCCTGTGTTTGCCTTCAGCTTCACCTCCTTAACCCCATGGCCAGAAGGAGACTGAGAGGGCCCTTCTGCCTCAGACCCTTTAGCTGAGAACTGGCCAGGAGCAAAGGCTCATCAGGCCCACTTCTTGCATCCCTCTGGGGCAATTCTGGGCCCCTCGTAGCCACCTCCATCTCTCTAGAACCAAAAGAGACCCCTGTCCGCTGAGTTCTACTCAGGCCTCCAAAGCCTTAGGGGCCCACCAACATTCCCTGACTCTTGGTTTATAGCCTTCTATTCCTCCCTACTCTTCTCTAAATCTATCCTTGGAAGGGATCTGCCCACTTATCTATCTTAAAGTATCCTTTGGTTTTCTGCTCACCTTTTCTCAATTTCACTCTATAAATGCTTGTTGAATAGTTTACCCAAATAAACAGTTTATGCTGTCATAATTTCTTTCTGGGACCAGGTAGGGTAAGAAGAAAAATAAATGTGACACCTACCACTGCCCTCCTTTCCACTGGCGTTAGCTTTGGAGTTCAGTACAGACCACTGCTTTGTAAAACTGTTCTATTATTCATCCCCATTTCTTCCTTCCCCCGTCCTCTTCTTTGTCCTGTAAACTTAAAATTGTCTGAGTTTTTATTTCACCAAAATGACACAAATCTCATACTTTAACTTTGTGTAGCATTTGCTTTTCCAGTATTCAGGACATATGTATCTTCCCTGGGGAACCTGGGAATTCAGATCGAACTAAGGGAGTTAACCAAAAGAAGGATTTTTGAGAATTTTGTGTCTGATAGCCTTCATTTGAGATTAATTTTCCCCTTCTCCCTTTCACTCTCATGAATTGCTAAGAGATGAAACGAGTCTTTTGTCAGGAGAAACTAGACTTTGCATGACTTTCTTGTGCATTATCCCTCTTCTAGATATTATTTTCCCTTGCTTTCTATGATATACTTATCTCACAGTTCCCCCCAGATCTTTTCAGTGCCTACCACTCAGTCTCTTTTGCTAAATCTTCTTTCTCTTCCTGATCCTTTCATAACAGCAATAAAAATTAAAATTACCACAACTGTGATTTATTGAAAGCTTATTAGGTGCCAGGCACCCTCGTGCCAAGCCTGTTAAATGTAGTAGGTCTTTAATCTTACAGTAACCCCATTAGATAGCTACTGTTAGTGCTCTCCATTTCTAATTTACTATTGACATTAATTCAATTACTATTAATTGCCACCTATTTCAGATGAGGAAAGAGGCTGGAAAATTAGGAAACTACCGAGGGTCATGCAGCTAATTAGTGGTAGAGTCAGAGATGAGATGCCTGGCTGGCTGACTCCAAAGCCAGTACTCCTTAGTTTTCATACACAGCACCCTATGAAGTAGGTGCTACAACTATCTGCACGTGATGCATGAGAAGACTGAGGTCTACACGTATGAAGTGGTTGGCCAAAAGTCATAAGAGCAAGTGGTTTGTGTGTCACACACAAGGAAGGAATCTTCTGAGGAATATTTGGAGGGTTTTCTACCTTTCTTTTTCTCTCCCCCTGGATTGTAGCTAGACCTCCTGCTGCCTGGCAACCACCTCCTCCCCTGCCTTCAGTTGCATTATCATACTCCATTCAAGCTTGGTGGTGTTGGTGTTTCCCTCTAGGCCTTAGGTGCAAACAGTTGTGGATTTAACATATGCAAGAGGAGATAGCAGCAGAAACTAGTTGGGGAGGAATTAGATTAGTGGTGCTAGGGGAACTTCATTACCCAATTGGAAGAAAAGATCAGTTTGCTTTCTCCCATAACACTAAATATGAATCCAAATCAATTTGATAAATAAATGTAGATTTTATGCAAATGTGTACTCTTACTAATTCTGAAATAATATATTTAGTTGTTATGAAAGGAATAAAAAGAATCAAATGTTCTAAAGCAACCCCTCTTTTTTCTGAGAAAGAGAGAGAGAGGAGAGACAGAGAGGGGGGGCAGAAGGAAAGAGAGAAAAACTTAAGCGGGCTTCACCCCTTGCATGGAGCCCTAAGGGGGCTCAATTTCACAACCCTGAGATCATGAACTGAGCCGAAATCAAGAGCCAGAGGCTTAACCAACTGAGCAACCCAAGTGCCCCAAAAGCAACCCCTCTTAAAACTGCAAGAAAATACATATTAAATCTCTGGATTAGAGAAAGATTTAACTTTCCATGGTTAAGAGTGATGAAAGAAATGATAAAGGAAAGAACAATAACTCAGAATACAGCATTAACAGAAATAAAAACTGAAATACCGAGCTAGAAGTACTGGCAACAAATAAGAAAAATCATAAAAACAGCAATGTTCTATTGTGTTTTGATAGCTAACATTTATTAAGGTCTTACAAAGTGCCAGGCATATTCTAAGAGCTCTACATGGCTTTGTTTCATTCTCACAATAAACCCTGAGGTAGATCCTAATATTTTCCCCAGGTTCAAAAGCATTCTTATGTAAGGGGGAAAAATGAGAATATGCATAAATGTAAATATGGATCTTAACAAATTATTATGAAGCAAACCACCATAGAAATCAAGAAATATAATATTGCCAGAACTCCTGAAGTCCCTGCCCACCAAACCATTCTCATGACAATTATGGCTAATATTTTCTTGCTTTTCTTTAGAGTTTTACCACTCAAATAGGAATCCCCAAACACCATTGTTTTGTTCTAGAACTTTATATAAATAGAACTATAATGCATGTATCCTATATCTGGCTCATTTCCTTTACAATTAGGTTTTTGAGATTCACCTTCTTCGCATGTAGCATTAGTTCATTCTCAGTGTCACATTACAGCATTCCATTCTATGAGCTTACATGACATTATTTATCCATTCCACTGTTGAACATTTGGATTGTTTCCCATTTGGGGCAATTATGAAAAATGTTTCTATGAACATCTTTTTTTCTGCCTCCTTGGTGCACATGTGCACACATAGGGTATCTACCTAGTTAGTGTAGAGGCTGTTTTAGGCAACGGGCTTGAACAATGGACATTTGAGCAAGGCAAAAGGGCCCACAGCAACCAACAGAGCTGAATGCAAACAGACTATTAAGTGACCCACCTTGACACAGCCATAGGCCCTAACTGACCAACTACAATCAGGCACAGCTCATACTTCCTTACTCTACCCTATAATGGTGGCCCTTTACCACTGTCTCATAGCAGTCTCTCCTTTGCTGTCCTGCCCTCTCCTCCTTTGTGGTGTACTCTATAAATTTCTATCTCTTTTGTTCTGTCTTGGGTGAACTTTCACTGCCTATGCTGCTGGCTCCCACCAGATCACAGCGCCCCATCTCTAGGAGTGGAATCTGGCTCATACAGTATGTGTACTTTCAACTTTACTAGAGACTACCAAACTGTCTACCAAAGTTTTACCAACTGCCACTTCCACCATCAGTGCTTAAGAATTCCTGTTGCTCCAACTGCTGGTGGGAATGCAAACTGGTACAGCCACTCTGGAAAACAGTATGGAGGTTATTCAAAAAATTAAAAATAGAACTACCTTATGACCCAGAAATTGCACTACCAGGTATTTATCCAAAGGATACAAAAACTCTGATTTGAAGAGGCACATGCACCACAATGTTTATAGCAGCATTATGAACAATAGCCAAATTATGGAAAGAGCCCAAGTGTCCATTGACTGATGAATGGATAAAGAAAATGTGGTGTACACACACACACACACACACACACACACACACACACACTGGAATATTACTCAGCCATCAAAAGAATGAAATCTTGCCGTTTGCTACGACATGGATGGAGCTAGAGTACATTATGCTAAGTGAAATAAGTCTGTCAAAAAAAGATAAATATCATGTGATTTCACTCATATGTGGAACTTGAGAGGCAAAACAGATGAACATAGGGAAAGGGAAGGAGGAGTAAGATAAAAACAGAGGAGGAGACAACCCATAAGAGACTTAAATACAGAGAACAGATGAGGGTTGCTGGAGGGGTGTTGGGTGGAGGGATAGCCTGAATGGGTGATGGGCATTAAGGAGGGCACTTGTTTGGATGAGCACTGAGTGTCATATGTAAGTGATGAATCACTAAATTCTCTTTCTGAAATCATTATTATACTATATGTTAACTAACTTGGATTAAAATCAAATTAAAATATTTAAAACAGTGTTTCTGTTACTCCATATATTCACAAGCACTTGGTACCGTCAATAAAGCTTTATAACTTTCACTTGAAGTTTCACACATCTGTTATTATATTTAGTTCAAGGTACTTGATTTTGTATCCTTTTGTAAATGTAATATTTTTTTTAAATTTCACTTTCTAAGTTATTATTGAAGGCATATAGAAACTGAATTGATCTTTTGATGTTAATTTTGTATGCTGATTTGCTAATCTCTCTTAACAATTATAAATTTTTCTGTACCTTCTTTAGTACTTTCTGCATACATAAGCATATCATCTGCAAATAATAACAGTTTTAGTTGCTTTCTAATCCACATGAAAACTAGGAAGATTGAGAACCACTTAATCATTGCCAGCATACAAGGATGGAGCAGAGGGTGAGGGTATAAAGGGATACCAAAAAGCAGCACTTCTGAGGTAACAGAACAGTTTTATATCTTGACTGTGGTGGTTGCACAAATGTATACATGGGATAAATCTGTATAGAGGGGCACCTGGGTGGGTCAGTCGGTTAAGCGTCCAACACTTGATTTTGGCTCAGGTTATGATCTTATGGTTCAAGCCCCCTGTCAGGCTCTACACTGACAGCATGGAGCTGCTTGGGATTCCCTCTCTCCCCCTCTCTCTGTCCCTCACTAATCTCTCTCAAAATAAACATTAATAAAACTGTAGGGGCATCTGGGTGGCTCAGTCGGTTAAGCCTCTGACTCTTGATTTTGGCTCAGGTCATAATCTCATGGTTTGTGAGATCGAACCTTGGGTTGTGCTCTGTGCTGACAGCGCAAAGCCTACTTGGATTCTCTCTCTTCCTCTCTCTCTCTCTCTGCCCATCCTCCGCTTGTGTGCTCTCTTTCTCTCTTTCAAAATAAATAAATAAACATTTAAAAACTGTATAGAACTACACAGAAACATATAAATAAAGTCATGTAAAAAATGATGAAAAGTGAATAAGGTCTATGGTTAATATTGTACCAATTACAGTTCTCTGGATTTGATATTGTACTATGATGACATAAGATACCACCATTAGGAGAAGCTTGGTGACAGGTACATGGGCCTCGTTAGTATTGTACCAATATCAGTTCTCTGGATTTGATATTGTACTATGATGACATAAGATACCACCATTAGGAGAAGCTTGGTGACAGGTACATGGGCCTCTCTGAACTACTTTTGCAATTTCCTGTGAATCTTATAATTAATATTGTACCAATATCAGTTCTCTGGATTTGATATTGTACTATGATGACATAAGATACCACCATTAGGAGAAGCTTGGTGACAGGTACATGGGCCTCTCTGAACTACTTTTGCAATTTCCTGTGAATCTTATAATTATTTAAAAACTACATGTTTTTTTAAAAAGCTACTATGGGTTTTCAGAGTTTCAAAAAGTAACCTTGGTACATTTAATTACTAGAATCATTCTGTTAGTTGCTTTCCATGCATAGATGGGGTAGTTTAAAAATTCCCCATCTTTTGGCAAGTTTTGCAAACATGTGCTCAAAGGAAGTGTACTAGTGCTTCTTTTTAAAATTCTGAGTTATTTTTATGATACATTTTAAAATAAAATTATATGCAGATGGTAAAAATATATTACTAATATTTTTAGACCCTAAAGAGTTTTTGCTTATGTAGGTTACAGATCTACCAATATTTACCATATTAGACATAAAAACAAAATATCTAAAAATATTTATGAATTTATCAAAAATACCAATAAACCTACTACTTATTAACATAAATAATATATTTTATAAAATAATTATATTTCCCAAAATAAAAAGTGATTTAGAAATGTTTTATGTATTTGAAAATCTCTTTAATGTCTGCCTTAACACAAGACAGTTAGTTTCTCATATTTGCTTCTGCATTGTGATATGGTTGTTTTGGTTGAAGTACATGAAAAAAATCCAACCTTATGGAGATATGTAGCTGGAAAAAGCAGGATTTCCCAGACCTTTGAAAATGTCTCAGGTGTCAGCTGTCCTGAGTCAGACCACACTTGGAGAACAGCAGTGCTGGAGATACAGACTGAAATATTTACAAAGTAAATGTTAGAATGTCTGCAATTTGAGTTAAAATACTCTAACACACACACACACACACACACACACACACACTTCTCATTATATGCAGTAGTTATGTTCAATAATATCACCACTAACAGTGAATTAGCAAATAATGAGTCAGTGCTCCTTATAGTAAAAATGCAGAGTGAGGTCCCTTCAAGCCCCTGGTCACATTCCCATCAAGCAATCACTTGTGTTTCTGTTTAAAGACACCTTATTTTATATTTCTCAAAATAATGACTTATATGCAGCATTTGTTTATAATAAAACACTAGCTGAAAAGAGTTTAACATTTTCCTGACTCTGAATTACATGACCTAAAATTTCTCTGGCTCTCAGCCTTACAAAAACGTTGTCTACTGTGCTTTTTACAATTCCATTGTTATCTCATGAATCTACAAATTTTGCTGCTTTTCCATCTTTTCCATAGCTTTATCACACACAATAAATAATATTTTAGCACTTTCCGGAGCAGCCTCACATATAGATAAACAAATTTCCTTTCTTTTTCTAGATGTACTGTACTGTTACTTCAATAAATTGAACACATAGCCAACAACACTATAACTCATTCATGAAGGAAGCTTATCTAGTTATGTGTATTTTCTCTGTAAGGCATATCACAGTGTTCTTGCTGTATCAGCTACTGACCCCTATTCATTCCCTTACATTAATTTAGGGGTATGGCATCTCAATTAATTTCCACTTTTCCACCCCCAAGCTTTCCCATTATCTTAAGTAATTTCGAGTTTCACAGTTTTACTCATCTAACACCCTGGCCTCTTATTTCCTAATCCTCTTATCTCCAATGACCTTCTTCCATGGTGATACCTTGAACTTTGTGATCACCTAGAATTTTCTTTACTCTTGAAACAATGAACTTTAGTCTACTACTATCTCTGCATCTCATTCCCTCTCTTATTTCCACTGCCCCAACACTTCAACCTTATCAAGAACTCCTTGGTCCTTCTATTTTTCTCACAGTATGTCTTCCCATTTTCTTGTTTATTTAGCATACATCTTAAAATTAATTGTTTCAACCCCTCTGACCAATATTCTCACCAAATCTTATCCACAAGACATCAGCTCTGAATCCACCCAAGAATTGTTTTCTCTATCTTATGCCATGGCTTCTAAGCACTGATGAAGAAAGTATTATAGATATGATGATTATTGCCATCCCATTTTTGTGATTTTCAATCAATAATACTGCCTGGAAATCCTCTCTCAAAGCTTTAGTCAGTTCCTGCCCTCATTTCTCACAATAGCTCTTCCAAATCGTCACTATCCTTGAGCCCAATGCCTATCCCTGCTCTCAATATTCTCAGTAGACAGAATCAACTCTTATTTAACAGAGGAAAAATAAAACTAAGGGTATGAATTCAAGTCACCTCCTGGTCTAGGTTAAGTGAATAAGCCAAAGTGCCTCAGTCAACCAATTCTTGAGAGATCCATCGTTGTCCAACAAACCATCATATATTCTCTCAGATTCAGTACATGGGAAAGACTGAGAGGGTGGCAGACACCTATTTTAGAGGCCAAAGTATCTTACTACACCTGTGTCTAAGATGAGCCCCTCCACTGGTGTTTTTTAGATCTTATACCTTCCCTTCAAAGAAACCTAATGCAGCAGCAATCTCTTCTCTCTTCATTTTTGAACTTCTTTATCTCTTAGCTCTTTCCCCATCTGTATATAAACATTCTCAAGTCTCTACCATCTTCTTAAAAAATGTTACCTCAATCTTATGAGACCTTCCAGTTGCCATCTAATCTTTCCCTTTCCAAACTTATGGGAAGTATAACATGCATGTACAGTTTCCATTATTTCAATGCCAACATTCCAGATATACATGGCTGTGTAATAAATCACCCCAAAACTTGGGGGTGAAAACAATAATCATTTTGTTATACTCATGATTGCATGGGTTAGAAATTTGGGCAAGGCTCACTGGACAACTCTTCTGCCCCACATGGCATCTGCTGGAGTCATTCAGTGGTATCTAGATGGTGGCTAGGTTGATCTGGAGGGTCCAAGATGGTTTCCTTCCTGATGCCTTAGTGGGGATATCTGGAATGCTGAGCACAGCTGGGCTGCTCTGTCTCTCTGTCTCTCTCTGACTCTCTCTGTCTGTCTCCGTTTCTCTCTCTCTCTCTATATGTGTGTGTGTATATATATATATATATATATATATATATATATATTAGATGGCAGCTGGAAGGTCTTATAGATTGAGGTAACATTTAAATATATATATTTAAATGTTATATATATATATATATGTGTGTGTATATATATATATACACACACAGCAGGGTGATCAGACTTCTTACATGATTGCTTAAGGCTCCAAAAGACCAAGGCAAAAGTTGCAAGGCCTCTTATGACCTACCCTTGGAAGTCAGCATCATTATATCCCTGCAATCTAGCAGTTAAACTTATTTACAGGGCCCACCTAATTCAAGAATAGGGGACAACACAGGGGCATGATTATTGGGAAGAATGGTTAATAGGAGCCACATGTTAAAGTCTACCATAGTTGTGCACTCCTCAACCACTGCAATCTGGCAACACTCCTTGCCACTCCACTGTAATCACAATCTTTGAGGTAAAGATCTCTTAGTTGTCAAATCCAATGCATACCGTTCAGTACTTGCCTTGTTTGCTTTTTCTGCTGAATTGGGCCCTATTGACCACTAACTCCTTCATGAAACTCTCCTACTGTGGCTTCTATATACCACATTTTTTGGTTTGCCCTTAATTTTCTTGGCTGTTTCTCAGTCTCCTAAAGTGACTCATTTCTTATGCTCTCCTTTTAACTAATGGGCTTTATTATCAATTTTCTTCTCACTCTGCATATGCTATCTGGTTATATGATCTACACCTATGGTCTTATCACTAATCTACTAAGGATTCCTCAATATATATCTCCATTCCTGATCTCTCTCCAGAGACTCTCTCTTCCAGACTCATATGTACTTTTACTTGGATGGTACCTCAAATGTGGCCAAAGATGAATTCATCTTCTCCCCTAAACTTGCTCTATTTCTTATAACCTCTATCCTATATTGACCATTCTTCCAGAAGGCCAAGGCAAAAACTTGGAAGTCATCCTTAAGTCTACTCCCTCATATATTTTGTTATCAATTCATGACCATTTAACATGCTATGAAGCTTTTCAATTTATCCACTCTTCTTCATCCCAGATACCAGGCCTGGCAGAGGACTAAGGGGGTCTTGGCCTGTTCTAAGGATCTATAAATTGTACAGAAATCATGATTTACTGCAATAAACTAAATACTTTTTTAAATTTTTTAAAGACTTTATTTTTAAGTAATCTCCACACCCAACATGGGGCTTGAACTCAAAATAGTCATATGCTTTGCAAACTGAGCCAGTTAGATACCCCTCAAATATTGTTTTTCAAAAACAGAGGTGACCAAGAGATATCAGAATAGGTAAAATTTAAAAAGTAAAGCTCCTCATGGAAAGAGGCACTCAGATGGATGGCAGTAGGATTCTACCTGTCCACAATGAAGTTATTTCGGCTCACGGGAAAGCCCAGATGGGGGCTTATGAAGTTTCTCCTGAATCTGCTATACTGAGACTTCATCACATTTAGCTTATCAAGTTATAAAAACTTACTTTATCAAGCCACATCATCAGGAACTAACATCCGGATTCTGGGTACAATTTCTTGCTATCCCACCAGTACATTCTTGCTATACTGGCTACAGGTTATATAAAAGTGACCAGAGAGTTTCTGGCTTCCACTATTAAATGACAATGTAGCTTATCAAACCCTTCTTCTCTGAAATGTAACAACAATACACTCTGTACAAATTGTAAGAAACAACTACTTGAAAGAACTGACAAACAACCCAAAATAGGCAGCAACTGGAAGAGAGTCTATACTTAAAAGATAAGATTAGAACTATGTGATATTCCCATTTTTTAAGGCTTTTAGCCATAGGGCAGGCCTCAATCAGTGGTTAAAACTGAATCTTAACCAGAAGGCAGTATTCAGGATTTCAGCAGCTGAAATATGTGGGGACAAAATCCTAGAATAGAGAGATCCTGATGGGTGGAGCCCTAAATTCTTTGTATAAACTCTGTCTAAATATCTGGCTGACCTTTGAACTCTGCATGGATGGGGTAGTCTCCAAACAGCCCCGAAAGCTAAAAGAACTGAATAAAAATTTCGGCTGTTGGTTACCACCAGGGAGACTGAATATAGAATTTAAGTTCAGTTAATTTAACTGCCTGCTAAAATAAACAGATAAAAATCAATACTCTTCAGAGGGACATAATGGAATACAGAATCTCTGCAAAATGTCTTATACAATTAGTAGGAGAAATTTCAAAATAACTGGATATATCAGAAACAGAAGATGTGATCCATACTGAAGAAAAAAGGCAATCAATGAAGACTGGCCCCAGGACAATCTAGATGCTGGAATTAGCAGGACTTTTTTTAGCAGCTATTGTAACTATGCCCAAAGAAATATATACTCATAATGAATAATGACCAGTTGCATTCCATCCAGGTAAAGATCACCAGCCTGAAGATATGAGCAACTGGCTCAAGGTCTAGAAGAAACATGACAAGCCTGGCCAGGAGCTACAGTACCCACTGACATCATCTTAGTTCAGATTCTTATTGTTTCTCATGTAGACTATTAAAATGGTCCCATAAATCATCTCTCTGTTTCTGGTTGCTATTTAGTATGACCTCTACCCCAACATACACAAACACACACAGACTCTAAACACATTTACACTGATTTCAGAAATAACTTTTAAAGAACAGCTTTAATCAGAACTTTAATTGATTGCAAGGGACAGAAACACAGCTTTAACTTGAACAAAAGAGGAAGTTTATTGTAATTTTCATATTATCATAGGAAGGACATGGATGCAGGGGGCCTCAAGGACAAGTAAGACCAGAGACTTGAACACCAATAGGAATCTACTGCTCATCCTGCATGCTGATTACATTCTCTCAGGCAAGCTTCCTCCCTGTGGCTGCTAAAGTGGCTATGAGCAGTTCCTGGCCACACATCTCTCAGCTATACCCAAAAGTGGGACACAATATTTTCCCCCACTTAAGTTAAGAAAAAGTTGAAGAGAAGGATTCTGATTGTTCTGATCTAGATCACATGCCCATATATCAAACCAATCAAATCAACTCTTATGAGTGGAAGCCCCCACTAGAACTATATGGCTGGACAGGAAAGAAGCAGCACCCCTCTCCCCCAAAAGACAGGGTTTTGTTTCCAAGGTAAGGGAAAGACACTGGGAAACCAACAAAGATCTACCAGGTCTCCTGTATTCTCTGTCTCAGTTGATGGTAACATTATCTTCCATGCAATCATTCGTGGCAGAGTCCTGGAATTTCTCTAATAGTAGTGACTGCTAGTTGTATCCAGTATCTGTTATCCTCTTTCCTCCATAAGGCATTCTGCTGCTTGGAACATGAATGTGATGGCTGGAGCTCTATTTTGTATCATGAGGGCAAGTGTCACACTGTGGAGATGATAGGACATTAAAGCCTTTCAGGGTTTAACATTAAAGATAAATGAAGTTCTATCCTGTTTAATCTAGTTATTTTGGATGTCAGATAACTCATAGCTGAAACTAATCCTAACCGACAACCTCCTCACTCCCCACTGTAATCAAGGCAAAATAATCTAGAAATTAAGAGAACCATGCAGTGAACCAGGTTAGAGTACCTTAGAGTCAACTACCTAGGCTTGAATCTATGCTTTGTAGCTTCCTAGCTCTGTGATCCCAGCAAATTGCTTTATCTCCCTGTACCTCGGCTTCCTCATATATAAAATGAGGTTAATGATATCATCTATACCATAGATTGGTTGTAGGAATTATGGAAGATAATTCGCATAAACACTGAGAATAATGCCTCGCACATAATAAGCACTTAATGAGTGTTAACTACCATTTTCAATGCCTGCCAATTTTACCTACTAAAGATCTTAAAAGACAGTCCCTACCTTCACTGCTCAAGTGCCATTTTATTCCACTCCAATGAGCCCTACCTCCAGTCCAATTCTTCCACAACATCCTCCACAATACTTCGGCCTGGCTTATCTAGAACACCCTGATTGTCCAGGTCACTTCTGTTTTAAACACCTTGATGACTCCCCATTATCTACAAAATGAAGCCTTAACTCCTTAGCCTGGTGACTCAGGCCCTTTTGGATGAAGACCCAACTGGCCTTTCTTGGTTCATTTCTTGTCACTCCTCCACCACCAACCGTATGCTGGCTTCACTGAACTATTCTCAACCATCTTCTACCTGCCTCAAAAGGGTCAACCAGGGGAAGATGGCAGAGCAGCATGGAGATAATCTGCTCACAGCTTTTCTCATCTGTGAAATGCAGCTAGATCAGCACCAAACCATTTTGCACACCTAGGAAATTGATCTGAGGATTAACACAACAATCTGCATAACTTGAGACACAGAACTCGGCAGGTATGTGGTGTGGAGAGGTGAACTGGGGGAAAGAAAAGCTGCAGAGGGCAGGGAGCTGTTTTTGTGGAGAGAGGACAGAGAAATAGAAAGGGGGAGAGTGCGGTGCATTGGGATCATCCAATAAAGCACTCCCCCAAAAGCTGCTGGAGAGAAAGAGTGAAAACACTTGCAGGAGATTGAACAAGAAATATGTTCCTCAAAACCATTGACAGGGAGAAAGGAGAGGGTTTCAATACCACCAGGATTCTATAAACAATGGAGTGTAGAGTCTGAAGTTCTGGAGTTTAGTGTCTAGCAGTGCTCTAGTGAGGAAGTAGGGTGAATCCCCAGGAGCAGGCAGCAGGGTCTGAGAGGTCTGTGTGCCACACGGGGAGAAGTGGTTCCCCTGTGTGGAGAACATTTGGTAGAGACCATACAGCTTCCACACAGGCAAAGGTCCAAGCAGACATTGGAGAGCAGCCACGTTTGCTGGTATTGGGACAAAGATGCCAGAGTGCGGTGAAACCTGGTGCTGGCTGTGTGTTGTGATTTGCCACAATCTCTGAAACTCTGCCACTGTGCAATCACATGAACATTCTCTGGGGCAAGCTTCCACCCAGCCATTGCTCAGCGAGACCTTCCCCCCAGAGAGTCAGCATGGTTCCAAGGAACAGGGGTCTCTGAGTATGGGGTTTTGGAACACAACCCCATCTGAGATAAAACTCTGGAGGGAGGTGCCACCTGGCAGGCACAGGGCTTGGACATGGACAGGGTAGAGGTGGGAATTAGACTGAGGCCTGATGCCGCTTTCTGTAATGGCACACGGGAGAAGAATTAGGCACAAACAAGTCAGCTGTAAAAGAGAAAGGGAGCAGGGGACGACAGCTTATAAAAACTGTCACCATGAACAACTCCGCAGTCCCATATTTATTGAGAATATGATAGTCCTTCAATGCCAAGATTGTTTTAGTGATCAGAGAGTGATCTCTTAAGAAAAACAGAACTTGCTCAGGCAGGTACATTCTGGTTGATCAGGCATAATCAATAAGTTTCATATAAACAGGAGGTCTCTGAGGAAGCAGAGAAGTTAACACAGAAGAAGTAGGTGGCGTTCCGCCCAGGGCGGGCCAGGTGTTCCCGGCTGCCCGGCTCCCATATCATAAATCAACCACTTTCCCAGAGAGACATTACAATGAATATTTTCTTAAAGCTATATTAATCATTTATTAATCATTATATAGTTCTATGTATTGTTTTTCTCCATAACTACATCTTTTGGGTCACATTGTTCTGAGGGGTTGCCACAGCCTGAGACAAAGGAGGGTTGCTTAAATGCAGGTTGGTGAGAGGGAAAAGTTCCTGACCCAGAGACTAGGGAGCTGGATGAAGACATTTCCACCTCTCCCCTGCACACGCAGGAGCTCCACACTGATCCACCACAGTAAGCTAAGGAACACCACCTAGTGGAGAATGGAGCAGTTACACCAAGCTCCGCCCAACTGCACCCTACAAGCACATCCCCTAGAAGACCAGCACAAGCCTGCTTAGTGTATTGACTATACAGTGCTTCATAGTTTGAGTTCTAGGGGAAACTAGATGTAACTTCATTTGGGTTGCATTCTATTTGCTGGTTCATTTATTCATTTTTCTTTTTGCTTCTGTCTTTGTTTAAATTGATTTAAAAATTGTTTTCTTTGTCTTGGATACAGAAAGAGAAAATTTTATTTTTATTTTCTTTTGAAAAAAAAATTTTAATTTTTAAATTAATTTTTACTATATTTTCAATTTTTAAAGTTTTACTCTTTCATTTTCTTTATTTCATTTTAGTCCATTTTATAATAAAATTTTATCATTTTAAAGTTTTTTCTTAAATTTTGTTTTCTTTTCCTTCTTTTCTTTCCATTTTTCTCTATTCTATCAAGCTGCCTTCAACAAGCAGACAAAAACAAACCTAGTATCTAGATTCATTTATTTGCTTTTTTGTGTTGTTTTAAATTTTAAATTTTTTGTTACTTTATTAATTTTTTTCTTCCTTCAAATGATGAATTAACGAAGGAATTCACCCCAAAAGAAAGAACAGGAAGAAATGACAGCCAGGGGCTGTCACACAGGGGCTATGAACACAGATGTAAACAAGATGTCTGAACTATAATTCAGAACCACGATAATATGAATACTAGCTGGGCTTGAAAAAAACATAGAATCCCTTTCTGTGGAGATAAAAGAAGTAAAATCTAGTCAGAACGAAATTAAAAATGCTATAACTGAGAAGCAATCTTGAATGAGTGCCAAGATGGCAAGGATGGATGGAACAAAGCCGTGAATCAGTGATATAGAAGACACAATTATCAATAAAGAAGCATAAAAAAAGAGGGAAACTAAAGCAAAAAAGCATAATACAAGACTTAGAGAACTCAGTGACTTATTAACAAGCAATAACATCTGAATCATAGGCGTCCCAGAAGATGAAGAGAGAGAAAAAGGGGCAGAAGGTTTCTGTGAGCAAATTATAACAGAAAAACTTCCTAATCTGGGGAAGGACACAGACATAAAAATCCAAGAAGCACAGAGAACTCCCATTAGCTTCAACAAAAAACCTACCATCATCAAGGCATATCATAGTCAAATTGACAAAAGACACAGACAAGGAAAGATTTGTGAAAGCTGCAAAGGAAGAAAAGTCTTTAACTATAAGGGAAGAGAGATCAGGTTTGCAACAAACCTATCCACAGAAATGTGCCAGGCCAGAAATGAATGGCAGGATATATTCAGTGTGCTGAATCAGGAAAGTATGCAGCCAATAATTCTTTATCCAGCAAGGCTGTCACTCAAAATAGAAGGAGAGATGAAGAGTTTCCCAGACAAACAAAAACTAAAGGAATTCATGACCATTAAAGCAGTGCTACAAAAAAATTTAAGGGGAACTCTCTGAGTGGAGAAAAGACAAAACAAAACAAAACAAAACAGACCAAAAGAAACAAAGACTAGAAAGGACTAGAGAACATCACCAGAAATTCCAACTCTACAGGCAACACAATGGTACTAAATTCATATCCTTCAGTGCTCACTCTAAATTTCAATGGACCAAACATCCCAAAGAAAAGGCATAGGGTATCAGAATGGATAAGAAAACAAGACCTATCCATAATCTGCTTACAAGAGACCCATTAAAAATATTTTTTGTTTATTTATTTTGAGAGAGAGAGAGACAGAGACCACAAGCTGGAGTAGACATACTTATATCAGACAAACTAGATTTTACAATAAAGATTGTGGGGAGTAGGGGCAAGATGACAGAGAAGTAGGGAGCTCCATAATTTTCACCCACCCGCATGTATCAAACTGAGGACTGAAGCCACAATACTCTAATCTGCAAGAGTGGGAGGAAAACACACAGAGTCCACATAGGAGACAGCCTCATAGGTGCCTGAGTGAGTGCGAACTGGGGAAATAAAAATGGGCCGGGCCGGGGGTGCGGAGGGGAGGGAGCCCCTTCCCAGTGCAGAGCCGGGGAGAGCGCTCAGAGCCACAGAGAGACGAGGGGAAGACAAAGAAAGACTGACAACACTCATAGAGCTGTCTCTAGAGAAGAGAAAAACCTCAGCCCGGGACGGAGAGGGATACTATCATCCTATATATAACCACTGGGCATGGGGAAAGAATCTGTCCCATTTAGCTGGCACATTTTCCTTGGGCTCGGGGTGCAGATTCCAGGCGGAGCCAGGAGAAAGCTGCTCCCCGGTCCCCCCTACACAATCCTGGCTAGGAAGCCGCCCACCTGCAGGAGTACATCTCATCTCGGACAGTAGCATTAAAGTGCGTGGACTAGGATTTGGAAACGAGGCAGGGCTTGGAAAACACAACTTGGCCTACCCATGGCACAGGGAGATCAGACTCAGAAGAGTGGCTTGCAACACTTGGTTCCAGAAGGGCTTGGGGCGCTGCCATTCTTCCTCCCACAACCACCAAGGCGGGGCCATGGAGAGCAGCTCTGGAGACCTCGCTACACCAAACCATGCCCATCTATGCTGGAGAGCTGCCTTTTTTTTTTCCTTTTCTCTTTGTCCCCCCTGGAGTCCGGGAATGACCAACATTGATGCACTTCTGTGATTAGATGAATTCTTGTCATCCAGATATATTTTCCCTTATCTCATTCTTTTCTCTCCCCTCTGCTGGTTTTACACTTTTAGGCTGTCCTTTGTCTTTTGTTGTTTCTGTCACCCCCCTTTTTTCATTTCTTTTCTTTTTTTCCAACTTTTGGTTTGCTTCCTTGTTTAATTTGTGCATTTGTGTGCTTTTGTTCACTGTATGTTTGTCTGTCTGTTTTCCTTTTCAGGGTTACCTCAAGAAATAGGCCAAAGTACACATGGTGGAGAGTCCCAAATATCACTACAAGTAGGGAAATAAAATAATCAAAGGCACAATAAGAGAAACCGAGAGACACCATTAAAAGAACACTTACTGAATGGACAGTCAATGAGCCTCCATTAAGAGAGCAATACTAACAGGTGCACAGTGCATAATGAGCTTTTAAAACTGACAAGAGACAGAAAGCTAGCCAAAATGAAAAAATGAAAGAACTCTCCTCTAAAGAAATTCCAGGAAGAAGTTACAGCCACAGAACTGCTCAAGACAGATATAAGCAACATAACTGAGCAATAATTTAGAACAATTGTCATAAAATTAAACGCTGGGCTTGAAAAAGCATGGAAGTAATCAGAGAAGCTATTGATACAAAGACTAGGGACCTTCAAAATAGCTGTGATGAGTTAAAAATGCTATAAATGAGGTGCATAATAAAATGGAGGTGGCCACTTCACGGATTGAAGAGGCAGAGAGGAGAATAGGTGAATTAGAAGACACAGTTATAGCAAAAGAGGAAGCCGAGAAAAAGAGAGAGAAATTGATATCTGAGTAGGAAAGGAGAATTCGAGACCTGAGTGATAAAATCAAACAGAACAATATCTGTATCATAGGAATTCCTGAAGAAGCAGAAAGAGAAAAAGGTCCTGAAGGGGTGCTTGATCAAATTATAGCTGAAAACATCCCCAATCTGGGGAAGGAAATAGAATTGAAATCCAAGAGGCACAGAAAACTCCCCTCAGACGTAACCTGAATTGACCTTCGGCAGGACATATCATAGTGAAACTGGCAAAATATAAGGATACAGAGAATTATGAAAGCAGCTATGGATAAAAGGGCCCTAACATGTAAAGGGAAACCTCTCAGAGTGGTTATAGACCTATCAGCTGAAACTTGGCAGGCCAGAAAATAATGGCAGGAAATCTCCAATATGATGAACAGAAAAAAATATGCAGCCAAGAATCCTTTATCCAGCAAGCCTGCCATTCAAAATGGAAGGAGAGATAAAGGTTTTCCCAAATAAACAAAAATTGAGAGAATTCATCACCACTAAACAAGCCCTACAACAAATCCTAATAGAGACTCTACGAGGGAAATGTTGCAAGGAATACAAGGTACCAGAGACACCACTACAAGCATGACTCCTACAGAGAACACAATGACTCTAAACCTATATTTTTCAGTAATAACACTGAATGTAAATGGACTATATGCTCCAACCAAACGACACAGGGTATCAATGAATAAAAAACAAAATCCATCTATTTTCTGTCTACAAGAGACTCATTTGAGACCTGAAGACACCTTCAGATTGAAAGTAAGGGGATGGAGAAATATCTATCATGGGACTGGAAGTCCACAGAAAGCCGGAGTGGCCATACTTATATCAGACAAACTGGACTTTAAAGTAAAGGCAGTAACAAAAGATGAAGAAGGGCATTATATAATAATAACAGG
>CM053579.1:38436866-38507260 GCA_028646485.1 Cryptoprocta ferox | reverse complement strand
GTTTATCTATACAATGGAATACTACATGGTAATGAGAAAGAATGAAATCTGGCCATTCGGAGAAACGTGGATGGACCTCGAGGGTGTCATTCTAAGCCAAATAAGTCAGGCGGAGAAGGACAGATACCATGTGTTTTCACTCATAGGTGTAACAGGAGAAACTTAACAGAGGACCATGGGGAGGGGAAGGGGGAAAAAAGAGTTAGGGAGAGGGAGGGAGGCAAATCATGAGTGACTCTTGAATACTGAAAACAAACTGAGGGCTGAAGGGGGAGGGGGAAAGGGGAAGGGGGTGATGGTCATGGAGGAGGGCACTTGTGGGGAGGAGCATTGGGTGTTATATGGAAACCAACTTGACAATAAACCGTAAATTAAAAAATAAAAAATAAAACTATTTGGAGGAAAAAATAAAATAAAATAAAATAAAGATTGTAACAAGAGATGAAGAAGGGCATTATATCATAATTAAGGGGTCTATCAACCAAGAAATTGTAACAATTGTAAATATTTATGCCCCAATGTGAAAGTACCCAAATATGTAAATCAATTAATCACAAACATAATGAATCTCATTGATAATAATACCATAATAGTAGGGGATTTCAATACTCTACTTATAGTAATGGACAGATCATGTCAGCAGAAAATCAATAAGGAAACAATAGCTTTGAATGACACACTGGACCAGATGGACTTAATAGATATTTTCAGAAAATTTCATCATAAAGCAGCAGAACACACATTCTTCTCAAGAGCACATAGAACATTCTCCAGAATAGATCAAATACTGGGGCACAAATCAGCCCTCAACAATTACGAAAAGACTGAGAACATACCTTGCATACTTTCAGACCCCAAGGCTATGAAACTCGAAATCAACCACATGAAAAAAATTTGGAAAGGCCATGAGTATTTGGAGATTAAAGAACATCCTACTAAAGAATGAATGGGTTAACCAATAAATTAAAGAGGAAATTAAAAAGTACATAGAAGCCAATGACATTGAAAACACGACAGCCCAAAACCTCTGGGATGCAGCAAAGGCAGTCATATGATGGAAGTATATAGCAATCCAGGCCTTCCTAAAGAATGAAGAAAGGTCTCATATACACAAACTAACCTTACACCTATAAGATCTGGAAAAGAACAGCAAATAAAGCCCAAAACCAGAAAAAGAAGGGAAATAATAGATTAGAGCAGAAATCAATGATATCGAAACAAAAAAACCCAGTAGAACAGATCAATGAAACAAGGAGCTGGTTCTTCAAAAAAAAACAACAACTGATAAACCTCTAGCCAGATTTATCAGAAAGAAAAAGGAAAGTACCCAAATAAATAAAATCACAAATGAAAGAGGAGAGATCATAACCAACACTGCAGAAATACAAACAATAATAAGAGAATATTTTAAGCAATTATATGTCAACAAATTGAGCAATCTGGAAGAAATGGACAAATTTCTAAAAGCATATAAACTACCAAAACTGAAACAGAAATAAATAGAAAATTTGAACAGACCCATAACCAGTAAAGAAATTGAATCAGTAATTAAAAATCTCCCAACAAACAAGATTCCAGGGTTGCATGGCTTTCCAAGGGAATTCTACCAGACATCAAAAGAATAGTTAATACCTATTCTTTTGAAGCTGTTCCAAAAAATAGAAATGGAAGGAAAACTTCCAAACTCTTTCTATGAAGCCAGCATTACCTTGATCCAAAACCAATGACCCCACCAAAAAAAGGAGTTCAGACCAATTTCCCTGATTAACATGGATGCAAAAATCCTCAACAAAAAAAGAATTATTTTCCATGACCAAGTGGGATTTATTCCTGGAATATAAGGCTGGTTCAATATTTGCAAATCAATGTGTTACTTCACATTAATACAAATAAATGATAAGAACCACATGATCCACTCAATAGATGCAGAGAAAACTTTTGACAAAATACAGCATCCTTCTTTGATTAAAAACCCTCAAGAAAGTAGGGATAGAAGGATCATACCTCAAGATCATAAAAGTCATACATGAAAGACTACCACTAATATCATCCACAACAGGGAAAAACCTAGAGATTTCCCCCTAAGGTCAGGAACACAAGGATGTCCACTCTCACCACTATTATTCAACAAAGTGGTGGAAGTCCTAGCCTTGGCATTCAGACAAAACAAACAAATAAAAACCATCCAAATAGGCAAGGAGGAAGTCAAACTTTCACTCATCATGGATGACATGATACTTTATGTGGGAAACCCAAAAGACTCCACCAAAAACCTTCTAGAACTGATAGATGAATTTAGCAAAGTCGCAGTATATAAAATCAATATACAGAAATCATATGTATTTCTATCCACCAATAATGAAGCACCAGAAGGAGTCATCAAGGCATTTATCCCATTTACAATTGCACCAAAACGATAAAATACCTAGGAATAAACACTACCAAAGAGGGGAAAAATCTATACACTGAGAACTATAAAAAGCTTATGAAAGACATTGAAGAAGACAAAAAAATATGGAAAAATATTCCATGCTCATGGATTAGAAGAACAAATATTGTTAAAATGTCAATACTACCCCCCAAAAATCTACATGTTCAATGGAATCCCTATCAAAATAACACCAGCATTCTTCACAGAGCTAGAATAAACAATCCTACAGTTTGTATGGAACCAGAAAAGATCCAAATATCCAAAGCAATCCTGAAAATGAAAACCGAAGCTGGAGGCATTACACTCCTGGACTTCAAGACGTATTACAAAGCTGTAATCATCAAGACAG
Source organism: Cryptoprocta ferox (assembly GCA_028646485.1). NCBI lineage: Eukaryota > Metazoa > Chordata > Mammalia > Carnivora > Eupleridae > Cryptoprocta > Cryptoprocta ferox. The sequence goes on along the minus strand of CM053579.1, from coordinate 38,504,480 downwards.
TATGGTACTGGCACAAAAACAGACACATAGATCAATGGAATAGAATAGAGAACCCAGAAATGGACCCACAAATGTATGGCCAACTAATCTTTGGTAAAGCAGGAAAGAATATCCGATGGAAAAAAGACACTCTCTTCAGCAAATAGTGTTGGTAAAACGGGACAGCAACATGCAGAAGAATGAACCTGGACCACTTTCTTACACCATACACAAAAATAAACTCAAAATTGATGAAAGACTAAATGTAGGACAGGAAGCCATCAGAATCTTAGTGGAGAAAAGAAGCAACAACCTCTTTGATCTTGGCGGCAGCAACTTCTTACTTGACATGTCTGGAGGCAAGGGAAACAAAAGCAAAAATGAACTATTGGTACTTCATCAAGATAAAAATTCTGCACAGAGAAGGAAAGAATCAGCAACATTAAAAGGCAACTGACAGAATAAGAGAAGATATTTGCAAAGGCCATATCAGATAAAGGGTTAGTATCCAAAATCTGTAAAGAACTGATCAAAATCAACACCCAAAACCCAAATAATCCAGTGAAGAAATGGGCAGGAGACATGAATAGACACTTTTGCAAAGAAGACATCCAGATGGCTAACAGACACATGAAAAAATGCTCAACATTACTCATCATCAGGGAAATACAAATCAAAACCACAGTGAGATACCACATCACACCTATCAGATTGGCTAAAATTTACAACTCAGCCAACAACAGGTGTTTGCTAGGATGCAGAGAAAGAGGAACCCTTTTGCACTACTGGTGAGAATGCAAACTGGTGCAGCTACTCTGGAAAACAGTATTGAGTTTCTTCAAAAAATTAAAAAATAGAACTATCCTACAACCCAGAAATTGCGCTACTAGGTATTTATACACATGATTCAGCAGTGCTGTTTTGACGGGGCACATGCACCCCAATATTTATAGTAGCACTATCGACAACAGCCAAAGTATGGAAAGGGCCCAAATGTCCATCGACTAGTAAATGGATAAAGAAGATATGGTGTGTGTATACAGATATAGTTGAATATCACTCGGCAATCAAGAAGAATGAAATGTTGCCATTTTCAACAACATGGATGGAACTAGAGTGAATTATGCTAAGCGAAATAAGTCAGTCAGAGCAATACAAATATCATATGACTTCATTCATATGTGGAAGACATGAAACAGATGAACATAAGGGAAGGGAAGCAAAAACATAAAAACAGGGAGATAAACCATAAGAGATTCTTAAATACAGAGAAAAAACTGAAGGTTACTAGAGGGGTGTTGTGTGGGGGGATGGGCTAAATGGGTGAATGGCACTAAGGAGGACACTTGTTGGGATGAGCACTGGGTGTTACATGTAAGTGATAAATCACTAAATTCTATTCCTGAAATCATTATTACACTATATGTTAACTAACTTGGATTTAAATTGAAAAAGAAAGTGTCAACCACCCCCACTCTTTCTCTCCTGAACTCTTTCCTCCCTCAGCTTCTGTGGCAACCCACTCTCCTGGTTTTCTTTCAATATACCTGGCTATTCCTTTTCCATCTTTTCCATGGACTTCTCATTCTACAACCCTTAGTGTCAGGGTTGCCTCTTTAGTTGACTCTTGATTTCACTGCAGGTCCTCTCCCTGAGTGATGGCATCCACTGTCAGACTTTCAAGCCCCACCTACATGCAGTGACTCCCAGATCTTCACTCCTCACCTCTTGCCTGAGCTCTGGTCTCACACATCACATGGATATTGTCTCCCGACGATCACGCAGACAAACCTTTAGCATGTTCAAAATGGAACTCATCTCCCCCACCCCAAATTTGCTTCCCCTCTTTACTCTATTGGTAGCACCACTATCACCCAAGCCAGAAACCTGGAACTCTTCATTCTCTACATCTAATAAATTACCAAATCCTGCCAATTTCATGTCCCCTATAACTCTTCAATCTGTCTTCTCTTCTCTGTACTCATTGCCAATGCCCTAGTCTGGTTCTCATACTCTCTAGCATGGAATCAGCAATAGTCCCCTCTCTGCCTCCAGTCTGTCATGTATCCAATCCAACTGACAAACTGAGTTACCTACCTACAGTGAAAATTTTTATCATGCAATTGCCTGCTTGAAACTCTTCACTGGTTCCCACTGCCCAGACAACATTACTACTTTGCCCTACAGTGGTTAAATATCTACTATGTACCAGGGACTATGCTAGGTATTACCAATACAATGTTGACCATATAATGGCCCTTGCCTCCTAAGGAATTTGTCATCTACCTGGAAAGACAGACACATAACCACATATTAATGACATAATGTGATTAAGTCCTATGATACATTCACAGAGCATTAAAGAACCACAAGATTGAGGTCCCTGTGGTCAAACACTTGTGCCTTCCTAATCTTTGTATCCTCAACATCTGGTACCAGGTTTGATTCAGTAGAGAATTGTTTTTGAATACTGAACAGATCCTCTGTGATCCTCAGTTTCTCTCTCTTCAGCTCACAGCTCACATATCAAACGAATGCAATCTCTGGATCTTGTTTGAACCCTGATTTGAATAAAGTAAATGCAATTTTTAACAACAAGACAATCAGGTAAATTTAAATATTGGCTAGATAGCTAATGACGTTAAGGTATAATTGTTTTTTTAGTGTTATAGTGGTACTGTGGTGTGTTAAAAAGTCCTTATCTTTTAGAGGTATGTACGAAAGCATTTAAAAATGAAAGAATGCAATGAAATGTGAGATTTGCCTGACAATAATCCAGTGGTGTTGTGTGGGGATAGAGCTGAAGCACAACTGGCCATACCTATGTTAATAATTGCTGAAGCAGGGTGATGGATAAAGTAAATGACAAAATTAATCTCTGGGGGTTTTATGGCAATTCAATGAAATGATTATATAAAATTGCTGACATAACGCTTGCTGTCTCAAAAAATGTTAGTTTTGCTTCTCTCCTCAGCCATTTAACTCCATACATTGGGGCTTAGCAGAAGAAACAGCAAGTCAGTAGCGTGGATTTGAATTAGAAACCCAACATCCAAAGAACTGAAAATATACTCAGCATCATTTCTCTTCTCTATTCGGTAAAGACAGAGTAGCTAAGAGCGCCAGAGGGCTCTCAACCAGCCTTGGGTAGGAATGGCAGTGCTCCAAGACCAGCAGAACTCTAGGAAAGAAATGGCTTGAACTTTTGTGGAGAACAGAAAAACTGCTTCAGACATGAAACATGAACTCTTGGCTGGAGAGGGCTGCTCTTTTCCTCTGGACTTGAATCCCTTGGCAATACTGCCTCCCGGTGGCTCTCTAGTATGATTTTACTTTTCCCGAATGCAATCAGTCCTCCGGTAGTTCTGCACTGTGAAAATTCTGGAACAGAACAGTCCCTCTCAATAAAATGTTCCTTGAACTGCTCAAAGTTGAGCATATCATATCATGTCATATCCCTCATGTCCTTCAAAGTGCCTTGTACTTAAGCTCTTTTATAACACCTCTCACTATATTAGAATTATTTACCTATGAGCATTCATTAATTCACCCAACAAACTTAAGTGTCATGTCTAGGACAGACAATGAGTTAGGCACGGAAGACACAACAGTGAACAAAACTAGTTGAGCATATAAACAGAGAATTAAACATGTAAACAGAGAGTGAAATTAGCTACCTTCCCACGTACTATAAAAATAATAGTTATTTAACAGGTTTTACTTTCTAAACAATATTTTATTTTATTTTATTTTATTTTATTTTATTTTATTTTATTTTTTAAAGTAATCTCTCTGTCCAACGTGGGGCTTGAACTCATGACCCTGAGATCAAAAGCTGTATGCTCTACTGACTGAGCCAGCGAGGCACCCCTGCTCTAGGTATTAAATCTTAGAAACTATATCTTCAGGCATCACAGACAACAGAGGGGATAATTTTCTTATATAAATTTGTTAAATCACTTTGGCCCTGGGGGTGGGGGTCAGGAAGAGAAAAGATTAGAGTAGAATGATGGAAATAATATCTTCTTTCTGACTCGATAAGCAAAGACAAGAAAAACAAAAGAACCAAGCCAAGGGAGGAAGAATTCAGATTGGGGGGCAGAGGATTCCCTTAGTGAGGCTTGACTACAGCCAAAGAGTATGTATTTTTATTCATCCTATTTCTTGTTTTTCAGCCACATCCACAGCCTCCATTACCTGGGTAATGAAATCACATTTTTTGTTATAAGAACACTAATGCAAGAGTTCAGTGGGAGCTGCCTCACTGTTCTCAGAGTTGCAATTCAGGGAAAGACAAGTGGTACAAGAAAGCAGTGAAAAAGATACAAGTGCAGAAAAAGCTGGGTTTGTGTTTCTCCTTTCTTGCATCGAGGCAACGCATGAGAAAAAAAACTTGTGATAAGTAGACAATACACACACCCCTAAAAGTTGTTGTTATTATCCAGGTACAGATATGCTTACATACGTTCATCATTTATTATTTCAGTAAATGTGTATCGAGTGCCTACTATGTGCTAGGTACTGTTCTAGGCACTGGGGATGCAGCAATGAACAAAACAGACACAAAGTTTTGCCCTCATGAAGCACACTAATTCCTCCTGCTTTTCCTCTTCCACTTTTCGCTCCTTTTTCTCCTTCATCTAGTGGAGTACATTAAGCTATGAATTAAGAGACTTGAGTTCTGGTACCTAGTTCTGCCACGATGTGAAGATGTGTGGTCTTCACTAGTATCTCTAGGCTCAGGTGCTCTCTCTACAGATCCTGAAGATGAAAACACCTATCATAGAGCTATGGTGAAACCACAAATCAATCTAATACAGACTGTTTTCCAGGAGTTCACAGACCAAAAGGAAGGCCAGATACGTGTCCAGATAACTATAATGCAAAACTGAAGATTGAAGGTGACAGAAAAGAGAAGCAGGGAAAGATGGTGAAGAGTAGAACAGGAGATCTAGAAGGTTTCCAAGGAAGTTTTGCTGGCTTTGCATCTTGAGTGTTGGATAAAATTCAGGTATGTGCGAATGGAAAGAAGTACTTTTCAAGGTAGAGTATACAGAGGGAATAAGCAGATCCAGTAGCAGAAGAGGGACAATCAAGGCTCCTCATGGGGGAGCAGAGAGTAATCCAGTGGCTGGAACACAATGAAAGAGCCAAACACCATATTCACATGAATTTTTATAATGAAACAATAGGCTGAGACGTTTTGTATCTGGCCCATAACCATGAAGTCAATTGGCAACTGTATTCAACACGTATAACCGATATCTTTGTGTGCTCACTGATTACACAATTCCAATATATTACTAGGACTTATATTCTAACTTACAAATAGACTGAGTTACCCAGAAAGACCTATTTGTATGTGTAACATATAGACACATATGGAGACTTTAAAAGTGAACCATATTCTGCCAGATTAAAAAAATAAAACTCCTATACATGTCACTGGAAACAATATTGTTTGTGATTTTGTCTGACCCCATACAACGAGATAGAGAAGAGCAAATGTCCCTTACCATTTGGTTACTAAGTACTGTTACCAGGGAGATTAAAGAGCTAACAGTCTTAACAGACAGTTTCAACACTAATCCATCAGAGTCTTACATAAACACCTCAAATAAAGTATACTCAGGCAAAATTTCATATAACCATAGTAAAGTCAAAATGATTTTTAATAAATAACTGGAGATAACTGAAAATGATTCACGGGATTTCTTCAAAGGATTGTTATCATAGGCAACTATAATATTACATTTTATTATTCATTGACTAGTTTACTATTAATATTACTACTTTTTCCTTAGGGAAAAAACACCCACACACTTTGTTAATTTTGGTCAACTTTTTTCAGTAAATAAATAGTTCAAGATCATATTTTAAAGGAGGTGCAGGGGCATCTGGGTGGCTTATTTGGTGAAGTATCTGACTCTTGATCTCAGCTTAGGTCTTGATCTCAGGGTCATGAGTTCAAGCCCCATATTGGGCTCTGCATTGGGTATGAAGCTTACATACATATATAACATACACACATACATACATACATACGTAAAAAGAAAGTTCAAATTATTTGCAGAAGTCTCATTTAGTATACTGGATACCTTCTCTTCCCACGCTTCCTTCTTCTGTGCACTTCTGTCCACTCTGGGTCTCAGGGACTAAAGAGCCCAGCAGAAGCAGCAAAGCTAATTGCTTTTGTTACTAGACTGATTTCCCTCTACCAACCAACTTCTTTGCTCCTTTTACTCCATTCCTTTTATTTTAACCAAACGTTCTTCCTCTAATTGGATTACTATTGCTTTGTGATAAACCAATCCAAAACAGTGACATTAAATCAGAATTCTCTGATTCTGTGTTTCAGGAGCTCAGACAGAGTATAGCAGGGATAGTTTGTTGCTGCTCCATGATGTCTGGGGCCTCAGCTAGGAGACTCAGGGGCTGGGAGCTTTAATAATCTGGAGGTGACTTTATTGACAGGTCTCCTGGTTAATGTTGGTTATTAGGTAGAACCTCATCTGGGACTGCTGATTGGAGGACCTATAGATGGCCTAAACATGGGCCCGGGCTTTCTCAAAGTATGGCAGCCTCAGGGTAGTCAGACTTCTTACAAGGAAGCTCAGGACTCTACAGGTCAATGCCCTTGAAAAAAATTTTTAACATTTATTCATTTTTGAGAGACAGAGACAGAGCATTAGTGGGAGAGGGGCAGAGAGAGAGAGGGAAACACAGAATCAGAAACAGGTTCCAGGCTCTGAGCTGTCAGCACAGAGCCTGACGCAGGGCTTGAACTCACGAACTGTGAGATCATGACCTGAGCCACTGAGCCACCCAGGTACTCCAGGTCAATGCCCTTGAAAGTAAGGCAGAAGCACTGCCTCCCATGGCCTAGCCTCAGAAGTCATAGGTCTCATTTTTCCTGATTCTATTGGTCAGTCCAATCAAAGTCTGCTCAGATTCAAAGCAGAAGGGACATCAATCCTACTTCTGAATGGAAGAGTGGCAAGATGACATTATAGAAGAATGTGGGATGGGAGATACTGCTGTGGCCACCTTTGAAAAATACAATCTGCTACATTCTCCCATATACTTCTCTTGCTTAAGTATATTAGGATCTGATTTTTTGTTTAAAGAAAAAACAACCTCAGGAGACTATTTTCACTGAGGCTTTTAAGTTCTATTAGAGGGTAACCAGATGCTTTCATTCACATCTATATCCACTCTAAAATCTTTCCTGTTGAATACATCTAACCAATTTTCTGCTATATATGGCTCCTGGCAGAAAGGGAGTTTGGTTCCTTACAGGCTGCTGGACCAGGCACTGATCACTCCGAAAAGAAAAGCAGACACTGAAATATGGAAGGAAGCCTAGCCCTCACAGCTAGGCCTTGATGTTCTTAGTGTGAAACAATTCCATGGGCCATCAATATCAGACAAGGTCACTATGTCACCACTGTGACTGAGACAAAAGCAAGATCACTGCATTATCATGTCTGAAAAGAGACAAAACATGAACTTTGACCAAACCACAAAATGACCAAACATTCTTCTATCCTGGCTAATGGTGACCACTGCTAATTTAGCAATTAGCCTCCTTCTAGTCTATCCTCCTTCTAGAGGAGATTCACTAAGATACCCAATTATAGCATTAGCTCTATATTCTGCTATTTCCTAACAGAATCAAATCCAGAGCAAAGACTTACTTCTTTAAATCCTCCCCCAAATCACCTAACACAAGTCCAAAACCTATAATAATTTTTTCCTAACATCCTCTGAGACACCCCACAAGTTCCCCACGGTGTGCACTCTTCCTTAATGCACTGAGTAATCAACCCAACTTGTTCAAGCACAGGTATGTTCCTGATGGTCTTTAGCTAGAGGGCACTGACAACTCATCTAAGGATCTTGAAATTAGGGAACATATTTCTGGCGAGGTCACTTCTGATCTGCTGAACTCCAGCTTTCAGACTTGGATTTGGCTCTTTTACCATGCAGATTTGGAAGACAATTAACGCATTCCTTAGACCTCCAAAAGCTATTAAAATGAACCTAGAGTTAAAAATTATATTTATATGAGATTAAGCCCTCCAGGTTTTCTCATCACCTTATTAAGTGCAGAAAAGCTGTCATGACAACAGAGACAATAGCTGCTCTGTCCCCATTATAGTCACAGGACTTAAGGACAACCTAGCTGCAGGCACACAGGTGCTTAAGCCTCCGCTTCTGCTGTTGGAAAAGCTAAGTAAGTATGCACTTGCCAACTGGCTTTTCAGTTTCAGGTACCAGATTCTAGAATATATTTCTGCCTCCTTCTCCTCCTCCTAGTGAGTTCTTCATTTTTCTCTAATTTATTTTACAGTTCTCACTCACTTGATGTAGGGACTCTCATCCTTGGAAAGGCAGTTCCAAATGATCTCCATAGCCTTGTGGTTAAGTGCCTGATCTGAAACCCCACTCTAACTCAGGTTAGATGCACTTACTGATTTAAAGAACCAGCTGCAGCAAGCAGGGAATATGAATTGGAAACAATCCTGTCTGAATTTGAATTGTGGAGAAATCATTTGTTACATGACTCCAAATTCTCTTCCATCTGTCTGCTCTCAGAGTCTATGAGATATTGAGTGTTCAAGCAACAAAATTCAATCATTCCTACCTACAAATCACTTAGGACATAGTGATGTATAGTTCAACCTAACATAGGTTTGTTTTCTTTCTATTTCCTCATATTTCATAGAAAATTATACTCTCTGTAAGACTAGTTGCAGATTAGGTAGAGATGAAAACTGGTGTGGAGAGGAGGAATCAGTCCACAAATGTAAGTGAGAGGCTCACTGACAATCTGCAAAATGTGATTATGAGTGTTGAGGGGGTTCAGGACATGCTATCCCAAAATATGGCACCTTAGCATATTGAATGCTTTAAGCTAAAGAATTTTGAATAAATGGAAGAAGCAGAAAGCTCACTTTGACTCCCCCCACCCCATCCTCTGAAACAGGTCACAAAACCCTCATGTGAGAGGTGGCCTCTCTATAGCATGAAGAAAGGAGTATCTTTATCTTCAAAGACAAAGGGATGCTGAGAAGAATCCTAAGAAACGGGCCTTTGCTAAGTTTCCCCCGGTTTACTACACTTCCTTCATAGTCATTATAGTATTCCTCCATGACTGTCCACTCTTCATCAAACCTAGCATAACATACTCAGGTCTGTTTCTTAGGGTCTTTATTTCCTTATAAAGTTTCCTGTGTTGTGTAAAACTTATATTAAATACATTTGTATGCTTCTTTCCTGTTAGTCTGTGTTTTTTTTTTTTTTTGGTTTACTTTTCAGACTCAATCAGGAACCCTAAGAGGATTAAGGAAAACTCCCCCCCCCCACAGTGTCCTGCTAACTCTCTTGGGATGTGGATATAACAGATCCTTAGAGTTTTAAAACATCCAGAGGACTGGTCATCCTAGCGGCTTGATAGTTCCTACAAAGGTTCATAATAGACTCAGTCCAGTTTGTTTGGACTTTTTTGTGTGTTTTATGTGTGCATTTTGGTTTTGGAGCTTTGTTTCATAACTTGCCTGGAGAGAGTTTTGGGGTTCAACACTAACAGGGGTCTAGAATGATTACTAACATTCCTTAAAATGTGTCTTGGCCTTTTTTTTGGGGGGGGGCGAACCATGAGAGGGGTTTGGAGAGTGGATAGAAATATGGACTGCCACCCTCCAAGAGACTGTTTAGGCCATTCTCTAAAGGAAGGTTTCAAATTAAGCTTGGGCACTGTAAGATTTCTGGTTCTATCTGTGCTCTACAGTGAATAAACTGTTTCTTCTGAGAATGGTGGTGTTTCACTGAGGATGAACAAAGCCCTACTCATCACACCTCAATTCTAGCTCATCTCCATTGATTAGACTATCACATTTTTTTAACTTTTAAACTCAAACATAATATATTACAAGAAATTACGAACATTTCATTTTTTGAGGTGATGACACACGTTGGGGTGTGAGTTCCATTGTAAATACCTACCTACTTGAATATAACTGAGCAAGGAATCTGAAAAGAAAATAGCTCCTTTGTTTTTTAAACAATTTATGGTATAAGGAAATCTGATACTTATTTGTGAAGAAAAAATTGATACAAACCTTGCTTTTTTTTAGTTCAGGAAGATTCATCTTTGTTCCTCCGCTCAAAACATACAACCAACCAACAAAAACAAATCCATTTTATTTCACATCTTCTGTGAGTTAATTCAGATATGTCTAACCTTTAGGAGGGTATCTGGTCTTCATAGAGATGTCCTTTAAAGTTTAATGTCAGTTCTGTTTGGACAGTAGTTCTCTGTGAGAACTCAGTCCTACTAGTATCCCAGTATCTCCTGGGAATTTGTTAGAAATATAAATTGGGGGGCTGACCCAAGACCCACTAAATCAGCAACTCTGTAGGCAGGACCCAGCAATCTGTGTTTTAACAAGTCCTCCAGCTGATTCTGATGCATAGGAAAGTTTGGGAACCACTGACTTAAGATTGTCGGCTACACTGTTGTTTCTCTGGTAAATAAAGCACAGGCTTAATGATTCAGATGTCTTAAAACGTTGCTTAGGATTCCAGGTGGATGCACAATTCCGTGCTGTGAAATGAATTTGCTGGAAAACCAAAGAACTGGCACAGAAGTGTTTCAAATGCTTAGGGCAGAGTGGCCTTGAGTCCTGTACTGTAGTTCTAGAGTTTGCAGGCTCCACGTACAAAGGGAGGCGTTGCTCTCTGTAAAACAGATTCTCCAGGAGGGGCCCTGAAAGTACCATTGTGATGGACAACTGCTCTCAACAAGAACGAACTAGTTTGGGCCTTAAGTGTTTCGCAGTTCTCCAAGTAGCTGCTCCTGAACTAAACAGGTAAGTAACATGCTTGGAAAATTTTTATAGTTTTGCCCTATTTATTTTATCTTCGAAGTATATGTCAAACCACCACATCAAAAAGCGTCCTCGACCGCACCCTCAGGTGAGATTGGTGGACCCCAGTACGTTTTCAAAACACTTTATATCTCTGTCTTGTAATTGTCTTCAAATGCATATGGTAACTAACAGGCTTTAAATGTCAAGGATAATGGCTAACTTCTTTCCTCATCCAGAGCTTCTCAAATACAACAGCTACATGACATATCTCACGCCCCTCCCCGACACCGACGCAAACAATTCCCGCCGCAGATCCGTCATGTCAGTTCCCTCTACTCCTCATCCCCTCTCACTTCCGTTCCGCTTCCCTTCGCGGCTGGAGGCAGGATGTGCCTACGCTTTCAGCACTAAAGAAGGGCGGCCAACGGCCCCTGCCTTGCAGCCTCAGAGAGCAGCTCCAGTGGCTTTGACCAGACCCCAACCTGCCGTGGCCCTCACTAAGAGTCGGTCATAATAGAGACTCGCAGTGGATATTTCCCGGGAGCCCCTGGGGCGACGTAAAACGGGGTTCCCACAATCCTCTTCCGCCTTCTTTTCCCCCCCTCCCACCCGTTCCCCCCGCCCCGCGCAAAGAAAAAAAAAGCATTAACCCCTTCACGTCTAAATTCATTGTCCCATCAATGCCTTCCCTTGCGCGGATTGCTTTGTTGAGAGATTCAGGTCATTTATCTGGGTTTAACCATTGATTTTTGTTTGTTTGTTTAATCCTCACAATTATTGATGGTAGATAAAAGTATTATCCTTCCCTTTCCTCCTCTTTGTTCTTCTAAAGTAGCTAAGAAAATTCAGGTCAGTAAGATAGCAGATAACTGTAACTTTCCCATGGTCACACAGTCAGTAACAAATAGAGCCAAGACCTAACCTCAAATAAATTCAAATATGTCTTGGTCTTTCTCAAATATCACTGAGAAAATGGCAATAAATTATTTTTGAGTGCTTCCCCCTCCCAAGAGTTGCCTCAATACTGTGCAGGTCAGGAAGGCTAGGTTTTCTTCAGAGGCAGAATGGCAGCAGGTAATAAAGCGAGTGTCTCTCTCTTGAAGGCTGTCAGCAAAGGGGATGACAAAAATAGTAATATTTAATGGACCCTCCCCTTATAACTCCTTTAACCTTAAACTCTATGTCCTCATTCCAGAGACTTCATCTGCGTTAAATTCTCCTAACCTGGTTAGGAGAAAGAATTCTCTTTCACTGCTGGGCATCTTGCTCTGATCACTGAAGCCACCACCTGTTGCAACTGCTCAGCAAAAGGAATAGGTGAGTGGGGAGGATATTCCTAAACCCAGTTTTAGAAAGGGATATGTGTTCCCCACATCCCTAGTGATTCTCATAACATATTTTAAGAAACACAACCATACGTAGTTTAAGTGTTCAAGTTCTGCAATACTTTCTGCAGTATGTTTCAGTTACATGTTTCTTAAGGGCTGATCTGGGGTCCTAACATACAAATGACAGTGTTTTTGGGGTGCCTGGGTGGCTCAGTCACTTAAGCCTCCAACTTCAGCTCAGGTCAGGATCTCATGGTTCATGGATTCGAGCCCCACGTCAGGCTCTGAGCTGACCGCTTGGAACCTGGAGCCTGGTTCAGATTCTGTGTCTCCTCTCTCTGCCCCTCCTCCACTCGAGCTCTGTCTCTTTCTTTCTCTCTCAAAAATAAAATAAACATTAAAAAAATTATTAAACAAATGACAGTGTTTCTATATTGTAGTGTATATACACTGCTGGTGACCAGTTCAGGCTTCATTTACAGGGCAGATGGACCTATCCCCCAGCAGCTCTGGGTGTTAGCTGCTAACTACAGCTTCTTCCTTCTCTGGAGAATTGCACTCTGCCGAATAAGAACTTCAGTACACTGCCACACTCTCACTCCTTACAAACCTCTGCAACCTGCAGTCAATGACTGAATGATGATGAGGATATATAATGCCAGTCACCCTGCCTCAAGGCGGACCAATTCTGTGGGGGCAAATCCTACTCCAGTGCTCCTTGTGGGGTCAAGCTAAAGCTAGACTCCAACTGGCTTAGTTGTTTTCCTCCTTGCCCTGTCCTGCTTCCTTTATTTCCCTTTACCTGAGAGCACTTCGTCAATAAATCACTTGCATAAGAACGACCTCCTCTCAAGCTGTGCTTCAAACAACACTCTCTAAGACTCATTCTTTTTTTTAAGTTAATTTTTTATTTTAACTTTTTTAATGGTTATTATTTATTTTCAAGAGAAGGAGAGAGACAGAGCATGAGTGGGGGAGGGGCAGAGAGAGAATCCTAACTGGCTCCACACTGTCAGGGCTCCACCCTGATGCAGGGTTTGATCTCATAAACCATGAGATCATGACCTGAGCCGAGATCAAGAGTAGGGCGTTTAACTGACTGAGCCACCCAGGTGCCACCAAGACTCATTCTTATCTCAGGTTTATCAGAGTACTAAGTAAAGAAGGCCCTCTGTAGTCTTCCCCTTCCCTGACCAGACCAACCATCCATTGTAGGCAGAAGAGTCATCCATCTCTGGGCAAGCCAGTGGTGAATTATGCAACTAGACAAGGCCCCTCAAATCAAAATTGGACCTATGACATAATTCAAATGACAATGAGGCCCAGCCAATTCCTAATATCCTTTGTCTTGCTGACACCAACAGACCACAAATTTATCAAATCAGAAATAAAGGTACATTAGTTCATGCTTCATTGTAATTCTTTCTCACTACAGAATATGAAAAATTCTTATAATTATTGTAAAGTGCTATGTAAGATTTCTTAAAATTTTGGTTAGATTATAATTCTCTTGTGATAGGTATTCCTGCTTAATAGCATGAATCTTAAATTTATTTATCAGCTGTTGGATATTTTATTTCTGTTAACTGTAAACTGTTATTGAAGATGGCCAAAGAATGAGCCCAAGTTTTGATACCTGATAAGGATGTACTGATTAATCTAGAAGTGTTAAAAAAAGACCAGATTACTAGTTTGCAAATAATAAAAATATATCCTAATTTAATAATTCTTCTGTGACTTAGAAGACATATTGGGGTCATCATTATAAACCTTGATATTGTAGAAATATACAAGTATTAGTTAAGAGTAATGTTCAGGTTGAAAACAACCAGATTTAAAAAAAAATTAATGTTTATTTTTGGGAGAGAGAGAAGGACAGAGCATGAGCAGGGGAGGGACAAAGAGAAAGGAGACACAGAATCTGAAGCAGGCTCCAGCCTCTGAGCCGTCAGCACAGAGCCTGACTTGAGGCTCAAACCCATGAACTTCGAGATCATGACCTGAGCCGAAGTCTGGCGCTTAAGCAACTGAGCCACCCAGGCGCCCTGAAAACGACCAGATTTTTAAAATTTACATTTGCAAAGATGCAAATTCCATAACATCTGGCATCTCGTTCAGTTTTTTTCCTCCAATATATATGTCCTATTTTATATCCCTTGTATAGCCACCCATACCAATCTCAGTTGACTAAATCCACTCTTCTGGCTTACAATAAGTGCGAAGACAATAATTTTCACTGGGATTATTTTCTTAATTAATTTCCACCTAAATTAGGACACAAATGTATCTGAAAATCTGTTTCTGTCTATATTTGAATACTTGCCTTTTGGTGTGACTTCTCATAATTAGTTTCCTTTTTATTTATTATTTTATTTATTTACATATATCTATTTATACGTAATTTTTAATCTTAATTCTTTTTCATTTGTTATTTAGCAAAATATGTTGATCATCTCTTCCCTCCAAAATAATCTAAATTATGGGGGAACTTTTAAGTGATTGCTTTTGATTTGGAAACTAAAATAAACATTGTCTATTTCATAAGAAGAAAATATCATTAATTGAAAATTTCTACTGATTTGAGAAATGTTTGTTGTTTACAGAAAGCACTTTCTACATTAGTCAAATAAATCTCAATATTTATAGGACTTATATAGTATTTTAGTTGTGTGCAAGGTTTGCAATATAGGATAGAAAAAAATACTATACTTACTTGCTTAACACAGACATATACTGAAGAGGAGATATGACTTTCTTATCTGTAACAATGGTTAAATGAAAGTTTGTTAAGAGCAATTGAAGAATGGAGAATTATCTGCTCATTAAAAATTATAAAGTACTTGAACATTAGTATGTACAGAATTATAGGAGAAGATTATAAATTATTTCCTTTTCAAAAATAAGAATAAAAGTATATGAGGGCAAATATGTAAATTTTATTATAATAGTCCCCTTTGTTGGTATTTCTCAAAATATTTCTGGCCATCAGCCCTTAAAGGCTTCTGTGATTGTATGTGACTAATATCACATCATCCATTTCTAATCAAAAATGTTTTCTAAGTCTGTGATCTCTTTCAAAATTCACCAGTTTCACCACAGAAATGATAGTGAATTTCAGTGCCACATTGTTTCATCTTAAATGCCCATCTTTCCTAGTCTAGTGGGCAGCTACTCATATTCTAAAAGCCCAGGACAAATGTAACTCCCTCTGCAAAGCCCTTCCCAATCTCCTTTCTCCCAGACAGAGTTCATTTTTTCCTTAAATGTGCATTCATAGGTCTTTATAGATACCTCTTTTAGACTTTGCATCTCAGTGTATTATAATTATATGTTGCATCCATTAGGAATTATATTTGGCTGTCATCAAGAAACCCATGATTTTTCTATCCCATAAAAGAAATCCAAAGGTAGGCAGTTCAGTATTGTTATGGTGGCTGGATGCTTTCATCTTTCTGCTCTATTTTCCAAGATCAAGCTCTGCCTTTGTAGCTTGAAGTTTCCTCAATGTAACAATATAGTTGCTGTATCTCCAGCCATCACATCCATGTCCTAGGCAAGGATGAGTAAGAAGGTAATGCAAAATGGCCTCCCACCTTAGCAGCCTCATAAATAGCATCACTCTTCTTCCCCGCCCCCACCCCAGTGCATGCATGTGCATACACACATACGCATGGACAAAATTATGTTTTCTAGGAAGCCCAAACAGCATCTTCCACATCCATACAATTGGCCTATATATAGTCACATGGGCACCTCTATCTGAAAGGAAGGCTGAAAAATTACATTTTTCCCCATTTGAGTATATAGTCATCCCCAACAAAATCAGGTTTTCTCACTTAGAATGAGGAGATAGGATATGTGAGAGACAACTAGCAATCTCTGCCACATTTTCACTTTTTTTTTTTTTACCTATTTCCTTACCTAGATTTTAAAATCTTGGAAACTTTAGAGTATGTCACATTCACTTTGTATTTCTAGAGCCTAGCACAGTACAAGACACTTAAGACACTCAGTGCTTTACTGTTTATTTCCTTTACCTACAATATGAACGGTTATTCTGTGTAATCTGCCTAGATAAAAAAGATTCCATGTTTTATCAGAATAATGTTTTGTGGTTTATGTTGACTGTATTGTGTCCTCAGTTATTTAAGAAAACAAAGCTTCCTCAGTTATGTAAGGGCCAAGGTTCTTGACAATCATGGTACCATCTATGTTTATCTTTAAATGTTTTATTGTTGCCTTCATGTGAATATTGTTTCTTGGCACTAACTATCCTATTTTAAGTGCTCAAATCTCTGATAACTTTCGATTTTTTTCCTTCCTAAAATTGAATCCTAGATGTAAAATGAAATAAAATAAATTTTATTTTGCACCTATAGTTAGTTATCTTCGGCATTTCCCTGAGGGTCCCTGGACAATCAAAAACTTGTTCTTTCACCTTGTTAAAAAGAAAGGTGCTAGGAACATAATGTTATGTTTACTCAATGTTACTACTGATGATTGCATGGGAAGAGTTGTCCAATCTGAAGAGATGCTCAGACTTCTCCAGGTTAACTTTGCATGGGAAAAATATTATATTAATATAAAAATTTCAGAAATGATATGCTATATGGGAAATACCTAGAGATTTCTCAGTGCTCTCAGTCTCCATGATGTTTCTATTTATCAGAGTCCTGGTAGTGCTTTGCCTGAGAATATTAAACAACAGCAATATAGTGTTATAAGTTATAATTTCAGTTATTAATATAAACTTTTACTTGACCACATCTTACTTCTTATGAATTTGAATCTAGCATCTCAAGGCCAGTGCTTTTTAATTGAGGATACACATCAGACTTAATTATGGATTTCCATTAAAATATAGTTTTTTGTACTGTTCCAGACTTACTGAATCTCTTGATTTGATAGTGTTCATATTCTATCAATATGTATTCTCCCTCAATGTTTGATATATTCATGGTATAGAATGTACATTATATATCTGTATTATTATATGTTATATCTTAAGTTTTTTCCTTTATAAAAGTTATTTTCATTAATTTTTTTGTAAATCAGATGTAATGTTCACTATCTTTGCTGAAAATAAGCTCAATAATTATCCTTATAGATATTTTGTCTACAACTTTGGGAATTGGCCTTATTTTTGAGATTATCTGTGATATCATACATTTGGGCCCATTGGTTTGTCATCTAGCATAAAGGATCAGCAGATAATTTAATTCAAGAAAGAAAAAAAGTTAGGGGTTTCTGATTTGAGAACTGAAACCCTAACTACTTCAGATGACTTCTGGATTTCTTTTTTTCATGCTTTATAGGAGGTCTAGAAAGTAGAGCAAATCCTACATGCTATGGTTCAGAAAATAGCGAGTAGTTTAGACAATGCCACTGCAACAGGTTGAATGGTATCCCCCTAATAATGTTATTTCCACTTCATCATCCCTGTAACATGTGACTATTACTTAATATAGCAAAAGAGTGAATGTTACTGTAAATGGCAAACAAACAAACAAAAAACATGTGAATTCTGAGAGAAGGACCTTATCCTGGATTATCTAGGTGGGCCAAGTGTCCTTATAAAAGTGAGCCAGAGGGAGATTTTACAGAGACAGAGGTGATGTGAAGATGAAGGCTGAGATTGGAGTGATGGAGCTACAAGCCTAGGAATGCCAGGGCAATCCCCAGAACCTGAAAGAAGCAAGGAGCCATTTCATCTCTAGAGCCCCCAGAGTGAGTGTGGTCCTGCCAGATTTTAGATTTCTAGACTCCAGAACTGTTGTGAGAATAGGTACCTTTTGTTTTAAGCCACCATATTTGCAGGAATTTGTTATAGCAGTCTTAGGAAACTAATATAGCCACTAAGACTATAGAACTTTTTTTAAGTTTTTTATTTATTATGTTTGAGAGAGAGAGAGAGCAGGGGAGGGGCAGAGAGAGAGAGAGAGAGAGAGAGAGGAAGAGGCAGAATATCCCAAGCAGGTTCCACACTGTCAGTTCAGGGTCAGTTCAGGGTCAATTCAGGGCTCGAACCCACAAACTGAGATCATGACCTGAGCTGAAATCAGGAGTCAGACACTTATCCGACTGAGCCATCCAGGTGCCCCAATACTATAGAACCTTTTGATCCAAAAGTTCATTAAATTGGTGGTGGTTCAGAATAGAGCTGCTTAGATATGACTTTTTTTTAGAGATTTTATTAATTTTTCAGAGACAGAGAGAGGGTGTGTGTGATCAGGGGAGGGGCAGAGAGAGAGAGAGGGAGGCACAGAATCCGAAGCAGGCCTCAGGCTCTGAGCTGTCAGCACAGAGCCCGGATGCGGGGCTCAAACCCACGAACCGTGAGATCATGACCTGAGCCAAAGTCAGACGCCCAACAGACTGAGCCACCCAGGCGCCCCAAGACTGGTTTCTTGAGGGAGAATGTGGGCAATTTTAACAGTAGAATGTTGTGCTTACATCCCTGCAGACCTCTCTGAGATATTTAATACTACTAAATATCCAGGAAGTAAACCAAAAAATCAGAAATTGGGTAATTTGGAGAACAATCTCATACCTGCTCTGACAGACTCTTTGGATTGGGGCCGAGATCTATTCCCTTGGTATAATATGCGCACTTGGTTCTCCTGGCTGAGAAGTAGACCACAAATTGAACTGTGACAAGTAATACACTCAAACTTTAGGTTGTGCTGGTGATATTTGGGGAGCTAACTATTTATATATCTTATTATATATGTTATTTATGTATAACTTTATATATCTAGATGTATATGTAGATATAGATATAAATATAGACATAGATACACACATACACATACATATACATCAATCACATGAAAAAATGACAAGGGTTAGACTATAGATCATTGGGTCAAGTCCAATGTATTTCTATCCAAAAGTAACCAACATGATAAATATTGGTTGACAGTTCTCAATCTTGTTCAGTCTCTCCACAACCCTCTTGAAGCCCATCAGCTCTCTGGGAGGTGAATTATACATCTGAAGAAGGCAGGTCACCCTGGGGTTTCTTTTCAGGCCCAGACCCTCACAGAAGGTATGGAACTACTATATCCATGTTTTCAGAGAAACAGAAATTAGGAAAGATATTGGTGGAGAAAGGAAGGGAGAGATGAACTGGGTAAATTCATTCAGACTAGATACACCCAAGGGACAAACCAAACAAATTAAAGTGGAGCAAGGAGGAAGGATGCACAACAGTCATGAATTCTTAGTGGTTAAGAGCTTGGTAAAGATGTATTAATACATTATTACAATATATTTAAGTAAACATTATATACATAGTACATATATTCTGTTGCTCTTAGTATCTAATTAGTATTTCTCAACTAAGAAATATACTGGAGGGACTTATTTTAAAGGAAAAACATTCCCTTAGACCCAGGCATTCATGTAAATTATGTTTATAATATTTCTTAAATGTAAACAAATATAAAACTAAATAGAAACTCTGCTGTTCATAAAGCTCTTATACAAATTTAACACCAAAGGAAATTTACAAATTGTGCACAAATGAAAAATATTAATTTAATGTGGTACATGATATTTGCTGAGACAAAACTGCTTTTAGAAACCTGAACATACTACTGACTGGCCAGCGCGTGTTGTTGGCCTTCAACAGGCTTGTATGTGAGTCTTGTGAGGACTCAGCTTTCCCATCACTTTCCTTTTCCAAACTACCAGAAAATCTTCATCTGTATAGTCAGCCATGAAGTAAGAGGTACACCTAATTTATTTTCTCACTTGCTCATGACAATTAAAGTAGTATTGTTGCCAACTTGATTTTTAAAACAAGCATTTGAGCCTAATTATGTGGCAGCTGTTAGGTACCATTTGTCATCCAGACACTCACTCCAGGATATGCTTAAAATTAAATGTACAAGTAAAACATATTTGTAAAAAATTCACAGACTCTGTCATTATACTCCAGTTTGAAAAACACTGTGCTATTATTACAGTATGTGTAAAAAAATATATATGTTTAGACTATTTTGCTAGTTTCTTATTAATTGCTTCTGGTGCTATTACCTGAGTACTACATTATTTTTTTAAGTTTATTTATTTTTGAGAGCGAGAAAGCAGGGGAGGGGTAGAGAGGGAGAGAGAGAATCCCAGCCAGGCTCCACACTGTCAGCACGGAGCCCAATTTAGGGCTCAAACTCGCCATCCGTGAGGTCATGACCTGAGCTGAAATCAAGAGTTGGATGCTCAAGGGACTGAGCCCCGAGGGCCCCTTGAGTACCTACATTATTATGCAGCACTTGACTCCTGTTTCATTTGGACAATTAATTCTCTTATTTGTAGTGACTAAGCCATGGCCCATTCAGACTCACTGGGAATGGTGCTTTGGGGACCACAAGTCAAACCATTATCACCCTGACATGCATGATTTTTAAATTAAATGAAAGAAGACAGGCACACTCAACAGTCAGGTAACCAAATAACTGAAGCAAGACAATATATACATTTTAAAGGAGTGGTTCAGTTGTTTTCATTATATATTGCATTGGTAGGACATGGCACGATTAAGACTGTGTGAGGCTTGTGTATGACAACTCCCTATTTCTCCCAACTTTTCTCCTTCCCTTCCTCTTGGGTTCTTTCACCTTTCCTTTTTCTTCCACCTACTTTAGTTTTACTTTTCCCCCAAAGTTCAGTGTAATGAGTTTTTCCATAAAGCTGAATATATTTAATAGCATTTTTATTAAGAGATTATGCCTTTATCATTTTTATATGAAAATGTTCTTCCTTTTATAAAATAGTAGTTTAAAAAAATATCTTCAGGGGCACCTGGGTGGCTCAGTCAGTTAAGCCTCTGACTTCAGCTCAGGTCATGATCTCATGATTTCTGGGTTCAAGCCCCGACTACACTCTGTGTTGATGGCTAGAGCCTGGAGCCTGCTTCAGATTCTGTGTCTGCCTCTCTGCCCCTGCCCTGCTCATGCTCTCTCTCTCAAATAAACATTAAAAAATATTTTTTTAAAGTCTTCATTTGGCAAAATAAGAAATCGGAAATCTTGTGTTTTCCTCTGAATATTAAAAAAATTTTAACATATCCAAGATCAGCACCAACTTGTCTGGAAAACAAAGAGAGACAGGAAGAAAGAATGGTATATGATATCTTAATAAGTTGACTTAAGTTGAACAAGTTAAGCGCCATAATATACTTTCTACTGAAGCAGGAATATGTAAGACTCATTTGGGAGTCAGGGAAGGCTTCACAGAGGAGGTAACATTTGATCTGGGGCTTTAAGGATTAGCAGGGGAGAAAAGGCAGGGCATTCCAAGCAGAATGCATAATTCGAGCAAGAGCACAGAGCACAAAAGAGCACTACGTGTCCAGCAGCTCTGAGTAGCCTGGTGACTAGGGGTGACGCAGGGACTATTTTTTCCTACTTGGACAGTTTCCCCTACAGCTCATTGCACAGTGCTGGGCACACACTGCAGGGACTCAATATAAATACTCATTGAATTGGGACAGGGTAGCCAAGTACGCTGGGAACCAGGACATCTGGATTCTTTCTCACGCACTCGCAGTGTGACCTTGGCCAAGTCCCTTTTCTCAAGGCCGCTGCTTGCTGCTTAGTAATCAGCCCTGGTTGAGAAAACGGAGGTGGTTGGCTTCAAGGGTCTTGCCTTTCCAGCGCCTGGAATCCCTGATTGAACGCCTCTAGGGCGGGGCGGGCGGAGGTTCAGTTCCTCCTCCGCTCCAGCAGGGGGCACAGGGAGCGACTTCCCGCCGCCCGTCTCCTCCCGGCGGGCGCCAGACTGCAGTAGTTGTGAGCTGCGAGCGCAGTGGGCGGGGCGGGGCGGGCCGGGTGGCGGTGGCCCTGCGCTGCGCTGCGCTTACTGGGCTGGGCCGGGCAGCGTCGGCGACGGAGACGGCTTGCAGAGGCCACTGAGCCGCTGACCGGGTGGCTAGCCGGCTTCTGTGGTCTCTAGCAGCCTCTTCGCGCGGCCAGCATTCCCCGGGCGGCGTCTGGCCGTGGAGCTCAGCCTGCTTGTGAGCTGCGGTGGGCACACCCCGGCGCGGGGCGGCAGCGGACAGGTTAGAGTGGGGGAAGGGGCAGGCGCGGGAGCAGCCCGGGGCCAGAGAGGGAGCCGAAGCCAGGCCGTCTCCAGCCATGTCCGACGAGACGTCGGCCACCACTTCGTACGAAAAGTTTCTAACCCCCGAGGAACCTTTCCCGCTTCTGGGACCCCCTCGCGGTGTGGGCAACTGCCCGAGCGAGGAGCCAGGTTGCCTGGACATCAGCGACTTTGGCTGCCAGCTGTCCTCTTGTCATCGCACCGATCCGCTCCACCGCTTTCACACCAACAGGTACGAACTGCCGCTGAGGGCAGGGGCGAATCACACCCCTGCCTCAAGCTGGAGAACGCCAGGTCTCTCCCGAGCCTGGCGTTCCACCTCTGGCCTGCGCTTCCACTCGTCCCCTCCCCCACCTTGCTCCGACCAGCGCTCATTCCCTGGCTCCTTCCCTCTCCCCCTCCCTATGTTCACCCCTGCCCTCGGATTTTCCTTTCTGCCGGCCTTTTACTCGCTCTCTTTTCCTCATTCTTCTGACCACAGCGACTCCGTTTCCCCTCCCGCCTTATCTGTATCCTGAGAATTCCAAATCCCCACCCTTGATTTTAAGATGCATCCCTGTTTCCATCCACCTGAGAAAGTTTAACCCTTTCCATTTCCCATACACTCTAGAGTAGATTTTGGATGACTCGAAATCAATCTATGGATCTTTTGAAAGATGGCACTTTTAAAGCTAGAATCTTCCCTTTCCTGATTTTTAATCTGTCTCACAGCCCAATTTTTTTTTTTTGATGAAGCTCTAGGAAACCAGGCCGTTCTTTTTTCCCCGTCCTTATGAACTCTTTGCTTTACCGCTTTAGGCCCTGCCAAAATGTATAAGCTTAGATCTGGAAGGTTCCTTCATGTAGTATATCCTTAGGTTTGCTCCCCCAGTGGAGGGATGGAGCTAAGCTTAGGATGGGCTTGCTTTATACAAATGTATTCAGTGGGTGCGTCTCCTAACTGATTTTATTGGAAGGAAGATTGTTCTGGAGAATTCCATCACGCAAGCATTTAAGTGTTATACCAAATGTGGGGATTTAAAGATGTTGTACACAGAGGTCCAACCTTTAATATAGGTGGATATTTCGGAGATATATACCAAAGCCTGGTAGGGTGTGTGGGGAAACAAGGGAGGAGGAGATGGTTCAGTTACGGAAAATATTGGAGTTGACATAAGGAGTCTAGTTCTGATTTCTGATCCACAACTTGAGCGTGAACATCCTTCCACATTTTAATGTCTTTTGCATGCCCCACACCTCTTAAATCAGTCTGAAGATTTACTGAGTACAAGGAGTGTATAAAAATGATTCTTACGTAAAAGAAATTTATAGTCTGTAAACGAGGTGTTACATTTAAAGGGTATCATCAGTATAACACATTTGAAAAGGAAGTGGCAGTAAATTTGTTACGACTTTCCAAGTCCTCATTGCAAAACTGAGGAAACTGAGGCCCAGGAGGAAAGACTGAGTTCAAGGTCATAAAATTGAGTTTGGCAAAGCCAAGATTATTTCTTTGGAGTCAGTGATGAAATGGAACAGAACTAGTGGCTCAGATGTTGTAAATGGTTGTCAAGTTTTTTAGACTAACTCACAGAAGCCGATTTAACCCAAGATGTGGCTATAACATAAAGTGTAATGTGTTTATGAAATCAAGTGTTCTTAGGATTTTTTGCATTGGAAAATGATATAAAAGAATACTTTTGCACATATTTGATATTTAATTTCTGCAGCATTGGAGTGAGTCATATACACAGAAACTTAAATGTTTGCAGAATTAGCCTGCTCTGATGATGAGGGCAAGGGAGTGGAGAAAGAGACTGAGGGTAAGCACTGCCAAAACGGGTGGGGTGATGAGGAGTGAAACAAGGAGAATAGTAAATTTCTTACAGCTTGTTCTGTTCTTTCGCCTCCTCCCCATTTTTGTTCTTGTGTTTTTCTATTCCTTTTCTTAGAGATGGAGGTAAGGTCAAGGTTGTTTTCCAGAATGAGGCAGTTAAGATAGAGTGGGAGGTTCCTGTTCAGCCCCAGTTTTTCTAAGTCAGACATTTTTCCTAGTTTACTGCCTACTTTTCAGAAATCTCCATCTCCTATCCTACTTTTCCAAAGGCTTGGAATGGCAGTAGAAGGTCTAATGTATTTTGCTCTGTACGCTTTTCAACAGAGATTAGGGCAAGCAGAATTAGCAATATTTACATCCGATGATGTTTTTGCCCTAAGCTAGCTTTTAAATCTTTTCTCATTCTGGACTGTTCTGCCTTCCTACCCCACCTCAAGATGGCATTTGAGAGGACCATATACTTTCAGTCCTTCTCAAAGAGAGAAGCAAACAGTGAAGTCATGTATGTAGGCAAAGTTTAGTTTCCAGAATTCTTTTAATTTGGATTTCCATGTGTCACTTTTTTCTTCTTCACATCACCAGTTCAAGCAACAATTCAAACATCACATCTGAATAGTTGAGTACTGATGTTATGCTTTGGGTTTGGTCATTATAAAACATATTTTATTGGAAATAAAAAGCTTGTCAGTTGGCAGATACTTGATTTACGTTTATTTTGCTTCTTCCTTGTTACCTGATGAGAAAACTGGGGATATTGTTTAATATTGTTGATAAAGGCTTTCTGAAGATGACAGTTTTGTGCCTGCTCATTTACCGGACTCTGGGCTATATTTGCAATCTTCGTTAACCAAGGGATTTAAGGCAATATTATTTATGATCCCTAAGTTTGAATGTTTGTAGTGTTCTTATCAGAGTCACCAGCAACTTCGAATGGCATGTCACTACTCTAGGTACAGTGGAAAATTACACGAACACAGCCACGTTCCTAAGACATCACACTTTCCTAGGAGTATCTTTTAGGATTTCATGACCGAGTTGAGTTTGTCTGGAATTTTGCTTAGAATAAAGTAATATGGAATATATGTGGTGTTTATGACATTTTTCCTTGGCTTTGAGACAGGATTTTTCTGATGTAATTATCAGCATTTGTCCATGGCAACTCCCCTCCCCCATTATCGAAAAAGGATGTCATTTAGTCCAGGAATTAAATTGACGGAGATTAATATGAATTACTCAATGTGTTACTCTCTTCATCTTTTAGTAGTACATCAGTACTTTGACATTGCACAACTGTGAAAAGCGTGTGGAAGGACAGTGCCCCACTTTTGTATACCCTGTTGGCAGGATAGGAAATGAACTATCGAATAAAGCAATTATTTGGTTATGTGATTAACCAGAAAAACCCCAAGACTACTGTATACCTTTTGTACTCCCCACAGTTTCCCGATCTCAGTATAGAATTAACAGTTGCAAAAAAGCTGTGAGTTGCAGGTGGGAGAACCACACTACATGAAGTAACAGGTTATAGAGGCTGGAGGAATTTGGTTTGGGGACTTGTTAGACAAGTAGAGAATGGGGATCACGCTTGGTAGAACCATTCAGGCTAGAAATGTGGATTTGGGAGCATTCAGAACAGAAATTCGAGTAGCATGTTTGGAGTAGAACTGTGGGTTGCAAAGGTTGAGAGAAGAAGAAACTTTTCAATTAATTTAGCAGGGAAAGGAAGGAGAGGAGATGTAATAATTTGAAGAAAAAAAAGGTGACGGTTTCTTCGTTGTTGTTGTTGTTGTTTGCCTTATTTAGTTTTTCTTTTCCCAGAATAGAGATTTTAGCTCTTTAGGAGCAGCCCACAGGAAAGGGAGAAATTGAAATTACTAGAGAGTGCGGGATGACAGGAGATGGATGGGATGAACTCAGAAGCCCAAATGGAATAATTAGCCTTAGAAATGACATGGAATGTTGTTTTTTGTTTGTTTGTTTGTTTTTTTTTACTTCTGAGGCTGCGGAGAGGGTACCAAGACAGTTGAGATCACTAGGAGGAAAGTTGGAAATTTGAGTGAGTAGAGTAGAGTTGTATCATCTGCTCTCACTTGGAACCTTAATGGCCTACTGTGCTGCTCCAAACTTATAACAGAGGTTGGGGGTGGCTATATGGGGGTTTTGGCAGATAAACTTTGCCAAAATGTTCTTTGCTTTACTTTTTATAAATTAAAATTTGGGCAGCAAGCCTTGTTATTGAATTAAACTCCATTTCATTGGGATTCTTTTCAACATTTTTCTTTTAAGATAGAAAGTCTTCTTTGTGAATAATTTTATGGTTATAGCTAGGATCTTAGGTAGCTTTCTCTTAGTGGAATAAGATCTAGGGGCTTTGCAGGTTTGAATAGTTCAGTGCTGAGCACATGCACACAGTGGTCATTCATTACATATTTGAAATCACACTTAAATTTTTATTATAAAAGCTCATTTTAGAAAATTGGCATATACAAAACTATAAAGATCACCTTTGATCCCTTTCAGTAAAGAAAACAACTATCAACATTTTGATGTTACTTTTTTTTTTGATGTTACTTTTAATATTCTTTTTATGTTCATATATAATTTTTAAAAATCAGGATCAGGTTATATAAAATTTGTGACCAGGTTTTTGCACTTACATTTTGAGTGTTTTCCTTTTCAAAAAATAGTCTGAAGATATAAATTTATTGATTATAAAAAACACCATTATTTAGTATGTTATTTAATTATTCCCCATATTTGGGGACCATGTCCTTTCCCTTTATTGGCTATTACAAATGATACTGTTTGGCCATGTTTGTACATACATTTTTTTCCAAATTTCTATTTGGGGAAGTGATAGATTCCTAGAGGGGCAGTTACTGAGTCCAAAGGACTGAAATTCTTTGAAGCTCTTCATATATATACAGTGCCAAATTGCTTTTTAGGAAGATTATGCCAGTTTAACACTCCCACCAGCAGTGGATAAAAAAGTACTACCTAGGGGCGCCTGGGTGGCTCAGCCAGTTTAAGCTTCTGACTTCAGCTGGGGTCATGATCTCGCAGTTCCTGAGTTTGAGCCCCATGTCGGGCTCTGTGCTAACAGTTCAAAGCCTGGAGACTGCTTCAGATTCTGTGTCTCCCTGTCTCTCTCTGCCCCTCCCTCACTTGTGCTCTGTCTCTGTCTCTCAATAATAAATAAACGTTAAAAAAAAGTACTACCTAGTTTGTTTTTGTTCACATTGCCTTAAAGTAATAATAAAAATATTTGGAAATTAGAAGATAATAGATTAAAAAATCTCTGGTAGTAAAATATTAATTTTTTGTTTTGTAAATGATTGGTTTCAAGTATGAACCCAGTTTTGTTGCCACTGTTAATTAAAAAAAAAAAAAGAAAAAAGAGCAAAGACTTCTAAGAATACCCAGAATCCTGTTAAATCTGTTAGAAAGTCATGGACCTGGAAAACTGAGAAACATACTGATTTTGCCCTACGGTTAGAGCACAAAACCAAGTAAATTCCTGACTGTCTTGTCAGTGATTCAAACATTAGATTATTAAATCTAGCATAGTTTTTTAAAAAGGAAAACTATACTACTCATGGAAGGAAACACATTTCTATGGAATTTTTGCCAGCTCAAAAGGAATTCTCATTAAAAATAATTACAGCTTTTCCTACCACATAACACTGTACATGGCACATAGAAGATACTACCTAAATGTTTGTTGAGTGAGTAAATGAATAAAGGTTTTAAAAAGTCACATGCAATTTGAAGACACAAAAGAAAGAATAATTTGCCTAGAATACAGCATAGGTACTGGTTTACTAGGTCTAGGACAAATCTTGATTGCCATTTTATAGCTTTTATATCGCCTTATTGTACATCCTGAACAACGTGGTTAAATCTGCTGGGTTTGTAGATATTTTGAAAAATGAGGCTACTGCCTGCCTAGGAAGCATGTGATGAATCTGTGTAATATTACAGGGTATTCTAAGATTGATAGATGAATTTTAGATTTTTGCCTATTTATAAAAGCTTGATGACATCTATGTTTATATTTACTGAACTGTAATAGTTTAGAGAGTGTGTGTCTGTGTCTTTTGATGCTTTAAAATATTCTACCTTTGGCTCAGATGAAAAAGTGCTATAAAATTGTCAGATTGCCCAAATTTTGTAAATCAAGAACTTTGAAGTTAAGATTAGTCATACAAAGCAGGGGGAGGTAAAAAATGAAAAACACAATTTGAGAAAAAAAATGGATTTAATGAAGGATGAGAAACAACCTAATAATAGGTTAAGTAACAGGTTGTTTTTTTTTTCAGGAGGTCATTATTTCAGTATCTTATTAGTATGGTATATACTAAATCATTATCTTAATGGTTAATTCCCTAGGCTACCGCCAAATCAATGAAGATTACCTCCTCCATAGTATAAAACTAGTGGAAATTTACAGAAGAAAACAGATTTGTAGATTTTGAGACAAAAAAAAAGTAACCCTGCAACAAATACAACAGACAAATGTTAATATTCTTTAATAAATCAAGAACTCATAAAATCAACAAGGAAACCATTAACACATAGAAAAACACTAGGGCACAATAGCTAATAAATATTTTAGAATTTGATCTTGCCAGTAATTAAAGAAATAAAAATTGATATAAAATGTTTTTTCTTTCGAGATAGCTAAAAATTTTTTAAATTCCACTACTGTTAAGGTTGTGGTGAAATGAGCACTTTTTGTATACTGCTTTGGGGAGTGTAAATTGGTGTAGCTTTTCAGAAAGGTCTTTGCCTAAGTATGATATGACCTTCAGAAGTGTTCATATTCTTTGACTCAGTACTTTCTTTTCAAGTAATCTATCTTGAGAGATTATATATTTTGATAATTATAACCAGAAAAGAATCATAACCCCCCAAATGGAAACAGGCTAAGTATTACTGAGGGAATATGATTAAATAAATATGATACTTTTTAATCAGGGGAATATTATATAGGCATTAAAATGTTTTCAAGTTATATACATGGGAAAATGTTTAATGTTAAGTGAAGAAAGCAGTATCTAGTATACTGTGTGTGTGTGTGTGTGTGTGTGTGTGTGTGTGTGATATATATCTATCTGATTCTTTCTCTGGCCCTACCCCGCTTATGTGCACGTGCTTCCTCTCTCAAAATTAATTAATTAAAAATAATAACAGCTATCATGTATTGAGCACTTTTTATGTCTGCTAAGTGTTCCATATGCATTTTTATATAATCTTCCTAATTGTTTCTTAAAGATAAGAACACAGACTTGAAGAGGGTATGTTTTGCTTGAGATCAAATAGTAGTCAAATGACAGAGCAAGAATTTGAATTCAGTCTGACTTCAAAGTGTATTCATAATCACTATGCTGTAAGTTTTGATTATTGATGAAGGTTTTACTGTATTCTTAATTAAAATACAGTATTAATATAGATATAAATATATATTTATATTTATGTATTTATTTATTTTAGGGAAAGCATGCAAGCAGGGGAGAGCGGCAGAGGAAGAGAGAGAATCTTAAGCAGATCCAGGCTCAGTGTGGAGCCCGACGTAGGGCTCAATCCCAAGACCCTGGAGCCATGACCTGAGCCGAAATTAGGAGTGGGACACTTAACCACCTGAGCCACCCAGGCTCCCCTAAATACAATTTTCTTTTAAAATACTTTATTATAAGAAAATAAAAATAAAATACTTTATTATAAAATTTTTCAAATATAAAAATTAAAGGGGATAGGGTAATGGTCCTCATACCCAGCTTCAACAATTATTCACATATGGCAATGTGCTTTATACCACTACTCATTCCTCTAACCCTTCTTATTATTTCAAGACAGATCCCAGATATATTTCATTCATAAATGTTTTAGTGTACATCCTTAAAAGAGAAGGGCTCTTTTGAAAATAATCACAATAGCATTGTCATACCTAAAAATATACTTACAGTCTTCATAAATGTCATAAATGTATCCTATTAATATCTTAAAATTGTATTAATTCTGTATTTCCTGTTGTAATTTCTTCTGTGTTGTGTTTTTAAGATGGAACTTAACTTCTTGTGGAACAAGTGTTGCCAGCTCAGAATGCAGTGAGGAGCTGTTTTCATCAGTTTCCGTTGGAGATCAAGATGACTGCTATTCCCTATTAGATGATCAAGACTTCACTTCTTTTGATTTATTCCCCGAGGGGAGTGTCTGCAGTGATGTCTCTTCTTCTATTAGCACATACTGGGATTGGTCAGATAGCGAGTTTGAATGGCAGGTAGGTTTTGTGTTTTCTTATATTACCATCATTACAACATAAATAGGAGAATGAATTTCTATTTTGATATTTTCATCTCTACCTCAAAGTAAATTTTCTTCAGTGTTTATCCAGTTCTGGAGATTCTCTGACAACATTAAGAATTAGATGGAATATGTATCCTTTATTTTTGCTAATTTACCATTTAGGCTTCTGATGCTACAGATATCCTTATACAGATTTTCATGTAATTTAATACTTTTATAATGTTCCCATTATTATATATCATCAGTACTTTTCTGTGCATGAATTCAAGCAAACGTATTCTTCCTATATTATAGTAATAGCCTTTGTGTCCTCATAGGCACAATATCTTTGCATGAGGGTTATGTTCTATATATCTGGGATCTCAAACCATTATTATCATAAAAACATAATTTTTTGGTTCTGTCATCAGCAATACAATATAATTTCTCATTTTGCATTTTCATATGTAAAGATGTTTTTTGTCCTACAGTTTTTTCTTCTTAATGGCACATATACCATGTAAAATGCTTTGTGCAAATTGTTTGGAAATTCTGCCTTATAATGAGTGCAGTCTGTTAGAAAATGTAAATCATGTTGCATTTTCCATTTGCAACATACATTTTCTGATTGTAAAAAAATGGTAACATTTGAAGCAGCTTTCCTTGCATATAGCAAATGTTATATTCAACAGATACTTGAATGCCTACTATGTTTGAAAGCCATCCAAATCTTTGAAGTTGTATTCTAAAAGAGGAATCAAATGTTATTTTATTTTAAACATTTTCTTATTAAAATAAGAAAACAGGCTGACATATAAGTCCCCAAGTCCCACTCTGCTATGGTTACCACTGTTAAAAGCTTGTGCAGATACAAGTTTGTTTGCACAGTGTTAAAAATGCACAAATGGAATCATACGTCAGCCACTGTTTGGCCCTTTGCTATTTTTCAACTAACGTCTCATTCTTTTCGATAACTATAGCATAATTTATTTAATCTGTTCCCTAATAATGGATATTTAGATTGGTTTCAGTTTTTTCTTGTTATAAAAATGCTACACTGAAAATTAAATTTTTATTTTATTTTTTAAAATTTATTTTTGAGAGAGAACATGAGCACAAGTGGGGGAGGGACAGAGAGAGAGAGAGGGAGACAGAGAATCCCAAGCAGGCTCCATGTTCAGTGCAAAGCCCAACGTGGGGCTCAAACTCACCAACCATGAGATCATGACCCGAGTGAAAGTCAGATGCTCAGCTCACTGAGCCACTCAGGTGCCACTGTGGGTTGTCTTTTTACTTGATGCTGTACTTTGACACACAAAATTTTTTAATTTAAAAAAGTTTAATTGTTTCTTCAAATTCTGTGCTTATGAATCATATTTAGAAAACCATTGCTTAATCTAAGGTCATGCAGATTTTCACTTGTTTCCTTTTTTAGAGTTTTAGAGTTTTCGTTTTTACATTTAGGTCTTTGATATAAGATAAGCATCTGAATTCATTCTTTTGCATGTAGATATTCAGTTGTCCCAGCACCATTTGTTGAAAAGACTATATTCTTTCCTTATTGAATGGTTTTGGTACGCTGGTGGAAATGAATTGGTCATAGATGTGTAGGTTTAGTTCTGGACTGTCAGTTATGGTCTATATATATATATATATATATATATATATATATATATATATATCCTTATGCCAGTGCCAGAGTTTTAGTTGCCCTAGCTTTGTCGTGAGGTTTGAAATCAGGAAGTGTGAGTTCTCCCCCTTTGTTCTTCTTTATTAAGGTAGTTTTAACTATTGAGGATCCCTTCTGCAATTCCGTATGAATCTTAGGATCAAGATGTCCATTTCTACAAAAAGGGCAATTGGAATTTTGATAGGATTGTACCGAATCTGTTGTAGTTTTTAGTGTCTAAGCCTTGTACTTCTTTGGTTCAATTTATTCCTACATATTTTATTCCTTTGATACTGTTGTAAATGGAATTGTTTTCTTAATTTCATTTTTGTGTTGTTCATTGCTGGTGTATAGAAATAAACTGTTGTATATTGATTGTGTATCCTACCACTTTGCTGAACTAATTTGTTAGCTTAAATGATTATTTTTCTCTGTGTGGATTCTTTAGAGTTTTTATGTTTCAGATCTTGTCATCTATAAATAGAGATAGTTTTTCTTCTTCCTTTCCAATCTGGATATATGGTTAGCTTTTTTTTTTCTTGCCTAATTGCTCTGACTAGATCGCCAGTACAGTGTTGAATAGAAGTGGCAAAAATAGACATCCTTGACTTTTCTGATCTTAAGAGAGAAGCTTTCAGTCTTTCACCATTGAGCATAATGGTAGCTATAGGTTTTTCATAAATGCCCTATATCATATTGAGGAATTCCTTTGCTATTCCTAGTTTGTTGAGTGTTTTTATCTGAAAGAGTATTTAGATTTTGTCAAAATGCTTTTACTGCATTTATTGAGATGATCATGCAGTTTCTTCCCTTCATTCTATTAGTAGGATGTACTAGATTGGTTTTTGTATGTTGACCACCTTTGCATTCCTGTATTAAATCCTAATTGGTCATGGTATATATTCCTTTTAATATGCTGCTGGATTTCATTTGTTAGTATTTTGTGTAGGAGTTTTGTGTCTGCATTTATAAGGGGTATGGGTCCGTAGTTTTTTGTGATATTTTCGTGTTGCTTTGGCCTCATGGAATGAGGTAGGAAGTAGTCTCTTCGAGATAAAATACTGTAATAAACTTTTCTCATTTAACATACAAACTTTTTCATGATCTTCATAATAACTCTTTTAATGACTTTATAATATTCCTGGTGCTAGATATGCCAGGGCTTATGAAACCATTCCCCTATTTAAATCCATTTCAAAATATTTTCTATTTTAAATAACACAACAGTGAGCATCTTTGTGTGGGTACCTTTTTATTTTGTGCCTCAGTTTTTAAGTGCACACTTTGTATTTAAAATGAGACTGCCACCAGGATTATTTAAAACAAAGTATAATCAGATGGAGTCCTGATAATTCTGAGAATTATTTTTTCTGATTATTTTATTTGATTTAAAGTTCTTACCATCCATAATGTTGCAACCCAGCAGTCGTTTTTTAATTTTAAATGCTGACTTCTTCACTCATTTCATGAGTAGTTAGAGTGGAAAACTATCCCCAACCACTCACTGTTAATGTACCTGACTGACTATAACATGGGAGTAAAAAATAAGGCCTCCCTTAGTAATGTGTTTTCCCACTTTTGAAACTGAAATGTGGGTACTCTGTCACCATGGATATTTGCTATTTAAGTACTATTGTGAAAGGTTTAAAATGCACTCTGTGGCTGCCTGGCAGGGCATATAATACACCTAGCTAATAAGACATACTCAATAAATATCAGTTGAAATCTGTTAAAAGAAAGCTACAGGCCCAATATGGTGCCACTTAGGTCAAGTCTTGCAAACAAAGACTTAATACCTAACCTAACTGCAGTTTCAGTGCCCTGGGAATATAACCTTTAACTAGTCAAGATGGGATGTCTTAGTCAATACTAGGAAATTTACCAATAGAATTCTTCTGCTCTCCTTAGGACAACAGCCTTGCCAAGCAATGCATTCCTTGTTAGTAAATTTGTTAAGGCCCTCTCTCTGCAGTTAAAAACCTTTTTGTTTGTTTGTTTGTTTAGTTTTGTGGATCATCTCTTTATTTGCTAGATGAGATGCTGCCTGATTCATGAATGGGTTAATAAATTAGATCTTCAGATTTAAAAAAATGGTCTTTGTGGGACCGCATAATGATAAGCAGGAAATTATCCAAGAAGAAGATTACAAACTATGTGTTAGGATTAATATAAACTAGAAACTGATGACTA
Organism: Cryptoprocta ferox; assembly: GCA_028646485.1. Taxonomy (NCBI): domain Eukaryota; kingdom Metazoa; phylum Chordata; class Mammalia; order Carnivora; family Eupleridae; genus Cryptoprocta; species Cryptoprocta ferox. Next base: position 38,470,238 of record CM053579.1, on the reverse strand, counting down.
TAATTTAAAAATTCCTGTTACCTTTGTTGTGATTAAAAACTGTATCTGTTTAAGTCTTTCTTTTTAATAGATGTTTGAATTAATACCAAAGTAAATATAAAGGATTCATAGATTCTTTGGGAAGAGAAATACTAATTACTTGATGAGGCAGATTTTAACCTTAGAATGAAGTAGCATCAAAGCATTTGGCTTTGCTGATAGTTTTCTTTGCTTGCAGTCCTTTTGTTATTAATGGTATATTTGACTAGTCTTAGAGCTTGAAAAATTATTTTACTGTTGAGCAGGGAACCATAGAAAATTTAAAGAGTGAGTAATTCAGCTGTCACACTTGAAACCTAAAGGTGCAATTTGAAATTACATGTCAGCTGTTACAGGAATGAGCTTTACTCATTATATTTTGCTGCATACTGCAGAAAATATGGCCTAGGTTTTATTTAATTCTCTCCACTTGTCACAAATACTGATTATAATATAAATATACTAAATGCTGTTGTTCATGAAAAATAGGGAATAAGAATTATTAAACATTTTTATCTTGAAATATATTATCAGTTATAAAATAGAAAAGGGCTGGTCTAATAAATATACAGGAGCCCATACAGTTAATTCTGATATACATCTGCAGCTCTAATCCCATATCTCCTTGATACTACTTGACATTTCCACTTGGATGACCTTTTAATTTAATGCACCTATTACCTGATGCTGATTCCTTGATCAGTAATGTAACTTCCAATTACAGTGTTTCCATGGGAAAAAAATAGACTCCACTTAATAACATGTCTTATGGTGTGGTGAAAAAAGACTATTATCATTTCGAAGGACATTTGCACTTCCTTCTTTCATTATCAGTACAAACTCTGCATATCCCAAGTTGCATTCTCCTCTCATTCCAAACTCCCTGCAAAGCAGGAAGGATGGGCATAGTTGAAAGCACTGGACTTGTGTCCTACTTTGGATACTGCCACTAGCCATATGATCCTCCCTAGACATCATTTTTCCTTATTTGTAAACTGAGAGTGTTGGACTGGACAATGTGTAACATTATTTCAGGTCTCTTGCTGTAAAAATTGAAGTCTTCAAGTGCATACACTGGATGGGATGGTTGTATGACAGAAATGTGGCCAGTTTTCTTCTGCTTTTAACAAATGGTCATATCTTATCCATTCAGTTATCAAACTGCCTTGTAGGGGCACCTGACAAGCTCAGTCAAGAGCATGCGACTCTTGATGTCAGGGTTGTGAGTTGGAGCCCCACATTTGGTGTAGAGATTACTTAAAAATAAAATCTTTTAAAAAAAGCCTTGTAAATTGTTTTGCATTTGAAATTTTCCCTATTTATTCTTATTTTCTTTGCATTTTTGTTAATCTTAGTCCAAGTGTCAATCAAATAAGAACTTCTTGTGTAATTCCATTCTTTCATCACACTAATTTGTCCCCATACTGCTTTTTAGCTCATCTTCCCTCAAGACCAGTTTCATCAAGTTAATTCTACTTAGAAAATGTTACTGGCCTACTTCTCTGTATCATATAACAGCTTATTCATCAGTTGAGCTTTCAAATCCCTAGCACTGATTTTCTGTTTTAATTATTTTGGTCTCATTAATCTCATCCTATTTTTTTTTTAATTTGTGGATTTACCAAGTTATTCTTACCTGAATGCCTTCTCTTTTTCCCCATTCTGCCATTCTAGACTACCTTAGGAAACTTCACCCACTTTAACAACAGGTGACATTCTCTGCTTCTTGCCCTTTTCTAAGGGTACAAAACTGTGGCAAGAGACGGAAAAAGGAAAACACATCTGTGTATGGAGTATTGCCTTGTACCAGGCCTATTACCTTATTTAAATTTCTCAGCAGTCTTTTGAGATGGGTGGCCTTAATCATCTGGGGCTCAAAGAAGCTAACTAACCACTTGAGGATTACATGGCTAGTGAGCAGTAGAGCTAAGATTTAAACTCTGGCATCTGTTTACTTCTCCCTGAAAAAAAAATGGCCAAAGAACCATTAGTTGCCTTTTTTATAGTCCCTCTGCGAACAAACACGTAAACAGAACTAAAAGCACAAAAATTAAGTGCTTAACATATAGTCTGCTACCTAGCAGAAGTTTGCTAAAGATTTAGATGAAAACTTTTCTTATATTTTGAGAGTATACATATTTTGATAGTTCCTTTACCTAGTTCATCAAAGGAGCTTGAAGTAGGGGAGGCCTTTCATCTAATAAGAACTGTTGCTTTTTGTTTTAGAAACCCCAGGGAGATCTTTAATGTAGTAGTGTTGTGATTTGAACTCTTTCAGAGGAAAAATAGCAAGATATTTTCTTTTTTAAATGTTTACATAGGGAAAGAGAGCACTTACCAGCAAGGCAGGGACAAAGGGGGAGGGGGGGGGAGAGAGAGAGAGAGAGAGAGAGAGAGAGAGAGAGAGAGAACGAATATGAATATTCCTCTGTGCTGTCAGCACAGAGCCTGATGCGCGACTTGATTTCAACTGTGGGATCCTGACCTTAGCCAAAATCAAGAGTTGGACACTTAATTGATTGAGCCACCCAGAAGCCCCAAAACATTTTCTTTTTTGACATTAAAGGCTGAAAGATGGCCTTCATGTGTGCATTCAGCAGTCATTCTTTCATGACATTGACTAGATAACATCGGGGCTAAAGAATGAACAAGTCAAGCAGTGTTAATTAATGAGGTTTTTAAAATGTTTATTTTTGAGAGAGAGAGAGAGAGAGAGAGTGCGCACACATGCCTGAGGGTGGGAGGGGCAAAGAGAGAGGGAGACAGACAGTCCAAAGCAGGCTCTGCGATATGTCAGTGCAGAGTCTGATACGGGGTTTGAAGTCACGAACTGTGAAATCATGACCTGAACCAAAGTCGGATGCTTAATTGACTAAGCCACCCAGGCACCCCAATTAATGAGTTTTTAATGGAAGTCATACAAATTGTTGATAGTCATTTATGCACTTGGATTCATCAGTGACTATTAAAGTGAAAATGTGGTTTTTAACAATAGTAGCTAACTTAGATAATTTCATTCTAAGCGTTATGGTCACTTTGCATAGTGATCAACCCCATTTTTGTCTTCATTAGGTTCTTCTATACAACTGACTCCCCATACCTGCTTTCTTGTAACTCTCTAAGCTTTCATCCAGCAGCTTTAACTCACTGCTAGATATTTCCACTGATTATTTGTCATTTCAAATCTAGCATTTGTCATTTGATATTTTGTATAATTGTATGTTATTATATCCTCTTCCCCAGTGGAGAATAAAGTTTTTGTGTAAGGACCATGACAAAAAAAAAAAACTTTGAATTCTCTGTACTTATCAGAGTGCTATGGGTGTAGTAGGAGGCCAAATGTGTATGATTGCAATAATCTTCATGGATAAACTAGCTTTTCTCTTTTGGTAACTTCAGAAGCCTAGTAATCATCCAGAGTTCAGATATCATTGCAAAGCACAACAACCAAAAGGTGTTATTTTGTACCTTGTAAAAACGAAAGCTTTGTCTTTGAAAGCTATGTATTCCTTGTAGAAGAAATTATCTTTTTGATGAATGATTTAAACTTACTTATTTTAGAGAGAGAGAGAGCTAGCGCGTGAGCATGAGCTTGGGTGAAGGGCAGAGGGGGTGAGAGAGAGAATTTTAAGCAGGTTCCATGCTCAGCACGGAGCCCAATGTGGGGGCTCGATCCCACAATCCTGAGATCATGACCTGAGCTAAAAAAAGAGATGCTCAACCGACTGAGCCACCCAGGTGCCCTTTATTTATTTATTTTTAAAAGTTTATTTAGTAATCTCTACACCCAACGTGGGGCTTGAACTCATGACCCTGAGATCAAGAGTCGTCTGCTCCTCCAACTGAGCCAGCCAGGTGCCCCTAAACACATTTATTTAAAATTAAATCCATTTTGACTTTTGGAGGTGATAGATCTATTACCTTGATTGTGGTGATGGTTTCATGGGTATATGCATATGTCCAAAGTCCTCAAATTGTCTATATTAGTTATGTACAGTTCTTTGTATCACTAATTTAATAAAGCTGTTAAAAAATTAAATCCATTCTAACTGGCTTTTAGCAGACAGTATAAAATTACAGCACATAATTTTGGTGTTCATCTCACTTAAAACCGATTTTCTGTGTATTAGGCTTTCTTGCTTTTCTCCTTTGTCTACACACTTTCAACATTTTTTCTAATTTTTCTTTTATAATACTTCTGATCTTTACAGTGTTTTGCTCCATAATAACAGCATATTTTAAATACTTTTAATTGCCTTGAGGTTGTTAATACTGACTTAAGCACAAGGACCATGGCTTATTTGTCTTCATATTGGCAGTATGTCTAGCTAGTGTTGGGCAAAGAGCCAGGTAGTAGCCAATCACTCAAGTCTCCTGAGATGGAGACCAGTGTTACTTATTCATCATGCTGTGTGTGCCCTAGCCTACATTCACATTGTGAATTAACCCCAGTGATGATTGACTCTTAAATTAGCATTTTATTAATAAGTCTTGATTATGATTTTAAACTTTTGGAAAATATATTTCATTGAATAAGTTACTATCTAAAGAGTATGTTGATGTTGCTGCTTTGTGTAATATAGGAGTGGATAAGAAATAATGTCTTCTCATTCTGTATTTGTCATTAAAAAGTAATTTTTAATCAATATGAAATAAGTTGTAGTATTTAAAATGTATTTTTGAAAAATTTTGCTTTTCCTACCCCCTTCTTATTTTTATAAAGTTACCAGGCAGTGACATTGCCAGTGGGAGTGATGTACTTTCTGATGTCATACCCAGTATTCCGAGTTCACCTTGCTTGCTTCCTAAAAAGAAAAACAAGCACCGGAATTTAGATGAACTTCCTTGGAGTGCAATGACAAATGATGAGCAGGTAGGCATCTTGACATTTTTTTTAAAGTAGGCTTCACACCCAATGTGAGGCTTGAACTCAGTGACCCCAAGATCAAGACCTAAGCTGAGATCAAGAGTCAGATGCTTAACTGACTGCACCACCCAGACACCCCAGGATCTTGACATTCTTAATTGAAAACATATATGTAGAGAATATGTGAAGCTCAGTGTATTGCCTATTTAGAGCTATTGGGTAAATGTGGATTGCTTAGTAAAATCTGAGTTTGAGTTTTAACTGTTTTGCAGGGAACAAATACAATATTAAGTGTTTTCGATATTTGAAACACATTATAAATGACACACTAAAATATCAGGTTTTGGCACTGATCTTTTTTATTATAATTTTTCATCACATAGGTGGAATATATTGAGTATCTGAGTCGTAAAGTCAGTACAGAGATGGGTCTTCGGGAGCAACTTGATATTATTAAAATAATTGATCCTTCTGCTCAAATCTCCCCTACAGACAGTGAGTTTATTATTGAACTTAACTGTCTCACAGATGAAAAACTGAAACAGGTATGTAAAGAAAATACAGATTGTACAAGTATTAAGAAAACCATTATTTTATAACATGTAGACTGGAATAATCATGTTGAAATACACAAATAATTAAGGTCCAAATCACTGCTGTGAAATGTGACACTAGAAAAAATGATGACGGTATTTGAGAGCACATGGTTGTAAGGTTTTAGGTACATCTCACCTGGAAGTACCTTTCTGGGTTCATGTGCATCTAGAAACTGCTGTTTAGATGTGTAGGCTTTGAAACTTAATTTCACCACTTAAGGGGTGGTTATGCCATTTACTTACTCTAACTCACCTTAAAAAAGACCGATTGACAGAATCAGAATACTGATTATTGAGGGATGTCTGTACTTGAGTTAACATCTGATTTGAGTAGGCCTGTGGAGTAATTGAGCCTAGCTAGGGTAAAACGTAAATTTCCTTCTGCTATTCTGAAATACGCATTTCTAGCATCTTCTCAATATAGTCTTTACTGCTCTGTTTTTCTCTGGTACATAGCTGAATGAATATTTACGTTCTACTTTCATTTTTTAAGGAGATTATTTTGCATTTGTCATCACTTATAAAATTTTTTTATTTCAGTTCTCTCAACAGACATACTATAATTTCCTATATTCCAGCTCATTTTTCAATAGTGTTGAAATTGATGCCTTGAAATTGAAGACAGGTACAATGGGCCCCTAGCTAAGATTTAGGAAACACCCTAATCTTCAATATAATAAGAAACTTAAATCATATTAAGTGGAGACCTTTAAACATGCCAAATCTGATCTATTGTTAATTTATCTGAGTGTTATTTTCTTATAATCCTAAATTCTGGAGGCTAGTAGCCTTCATTGAATGATTATATTTTATGTTTTTAAAATATGGCTCCATAATCAATATTCTGGAACTTTGAACATTGTCAGTTTTTCTGGTACTTGTTTCTACATTGAGATTTTCTTTTATCCTTATATTCTACTTATGTATATCTGTATCACTTTTTTTTGATTTATTTATCTAACAATATTAAGTGTCTATTGTGTATTGTTATAGGATAAAAAGCACTTTAACAAATGATCCTTGTCTTTATAGAGCCTACAACTGAAGAAAGACCTTGGATTACAATCTAAGTTCATAAATCAGTATTCAATAAATGTCAATTTTATTTTTTCATATTTACTGTCTTTTACTTTCTCACTGTTTGTTAAGTATTGAGTTCCAAGTTCTATTTTTTGGTATACTCATCAAAAGCCAGAAATTAACATAGGTAATAGTATTATTTAATAATCTACAGACTGTATTTAGGTTACACCAGTTTTTCTACTAATGTTTTATCCCAGGATCTAATCTGATCGTTTTAAAAAAGGTTTTATTTAAACTCCAGTTAATATACAGTGACATTAATTTTAGGTGTACAATTTAGTGATTCAGCACTTACATACAACACCCAGTGCTCCTCACAACAAGTGCACTCCTTAATCCCCATCACCTATTTAACCCATCCCTCCACCCCTCTCCCCTCTAGTAGCCATCAGTTTAGCCATCTATGTTTGAGACTGTTTTTTGGTTTGCCTCTTTTTTTCCCTTAGCCTGTTTCTTTAGTTTCTTAAGCTCCACATATGAGTGAAATTATATGGTATTTGTCTTTCTCTGACTGACTTATTTTGCTTAGCATAATACTCTCTAGCTCCATCCATGTTGTTGCAAATTGCAAGATTTCATTTTTTTGTGGTTCAGTAATATTCCTGTGTGTGTGTGCTCGTTTGTGTGTGTGTGTACACATACTGTATCATCTTTATCCATTCATTAGTTGATAGACATTAGCACTGTTTCCATAATTTGGCTGTTGTAGACAAAGCTGCTATAAACATTGGGGTGCATGTATCCCTTTGAATTAGTAGTTTTGTATTCTTTGAGTAAGTACCTAGTACTGCAATTGCTGGATCATAGGGCAGGTCTATTTTTAATTTTGGGGGTGCCCTCCATACTATTTTCCACAGTGACTGCACCAGTTTGTATTCCCATCAACAGTACAGGAGGGTTTCCCTTTCTCTGCATTCTCACCAACACTTGTTGTTTCTTGTGTTGTTGATTTTAACCATTTTGACAGGAGTGAGGTGACATCTCCTTGTAGTTTTGATTGCATTTCCCTGATAAGGAGTACATCTGTAGCACTTTGGATAATCTTTTACATTATGTATAATATTCTTCTTTTCTCCAGTATATTGAGGGAGAACGTCGAGGAGCACTAACCAGTTTTTGTCTTTGTGTTCCAAGGTCAGAAACTATATCAAGGAGCACAGCCCTCGCCAACGGCCTGCAAGAGAGGCCTGGAAGAGAAGCAACTTTAGTTGTGCGAGCACCAGTGGAGTGAGCGGTGCCAGTGCCAGCGCCAGCAGCAGCAGTGCCAGCATGGTCAGTTCTGCAAGCAGCAGTGGGTCCAGTGTTGGAAACTCTGCTTCAAACTCCAGTGCCAACATGAGTCGAGCACACAGTGACAGCAACTTGTCTGCAAGTGCAGCAGAGCGGATTCGGGATTCAAAAGTAAAATGTCTAATCAATACAAAACTTTACCTTTCAATACTAATATTAGTACTCCATATAAATTTTTTGAAGAGTTAAAATTATCTTGCTCTCTAGATGCCAGTGGGTTTTGGCTTTAATTGAACAAGCAGGCTTCTCTGCTGTTGAGTAAAGCCCTTTAGGCTGAATGCTTTGAAATACTGTTTTGACCCACAGCCATATCACATTCAATTTTATCTGATTTTTGTGTCTGTTTTAAGATAAATTGATGGAAATAATGATTCTCAAGATTGCAAGATTGACTGCAACTCACTACTGAGCCGATCTCACTATGTTGCTGATGTTGCTGTCTATTAGCTCCTAAGAATGTTCCGCATGTCGTGTGTGTGTGTGTGTGTGTGTGTGTGTGTGTGTGAGAGAGAGAGAGAGAGAGAGAGAGAGAGAGAGAGAGAGAGAGAGAGAGAGAAATGTTTTCTTAACCTTGAATGTTTGTTCTTAGGTCTTTAAAAAATGTAATAACACCTTCTCTAACTTCTACCTATTCACAGTTGAGACATTCTTGGTAATATTGGGCACATAAAAAATAGGGAGGTATAAGTGCATATAGAATGATTTTGTGATGCTTAGAGGAGTTCAGTTCCTTGCAGTGGGGACAGTTTGGAGCCAACGTAAGGCTGTTAAGAGTATCTCTGTAACTCTTTGGGAACGCAGTGGTGACTAGAAGATACACAGTGATTCCTTTCCTGGCTCTTACCAAAGTAGCAGAAACATAGCCAGGTTTGTTGGTTGCCAGGGGATTCCTCTGGATATGTGGTCATTCCTTTTTTGCATCACTTCACCAGTGACAAGAAATAGAGTAACCACTGGGTTTCTGATGGGCTTTTAAGATGGTATTTGCCTAATATGGAAAAGACATGATTCTTTCCCAGCTGTTGTAAAATTGTTAGTGCTTTCAGATGAAAGACACCTTAAAAGAATAAGCATTAAAGATTTTGGCAGTGTTCTCTACATTTGTATTTAGTATTGTTTACTATGTGTTCACTCGGTAGTGTCACCAGTATATCTTAATTTGGTAAAAAAAAAAAAAGACTTTGAAATTATTGATTATCTATAACTAGTCAAAATAATCAGGTGTCCACCCTTCCTAAGATTCACTGGTCAAGTACCATAAAAATAGAATCTTGAAGAACCATTTTCAAGTCTAAGCCAGTGGCTCACTTACTGGAACCAGGATCATTCTGTAGAGGAATTTGAACATCTCCAAAAATTCTGAAAATACAGAATTAGATCCATAAAATACTCTGGGGTGGATATGCCAGAACTGAACCTTACTGATTGAGAAATTTTTATTTTGGCAGAAGCGATCCAAGCAGCGGAAGTTACAGCAGAAGGCCTTACGCAAGAGGCAGCTGAAAGAGCAGAGGCAGGCTCGGAAGGAGAGGCTCAGTGGGCTCTTCCTCAATGAAGAAGTACTGTCCTTGAAAGTGACTGAGGAAGACCACGAAGCAGATGTAGATGTTTTGATGTAATAAGGGTGAATCTGTCAGCATTCTTTCTAAGCATTAAAGTATTTTATCCTTTTATTTGTTTACATGCATCTTGACCAAACTTTTGGTTAGGGCTGTGCTGATATACCATTAATACTTTAGGCCAGTGGTTCTCAGCAGGTGGTCCCTGGACCAGCAGCTTCAGCATCACCTGAGAAGTTGTTAGAAAGGCATACTACCAGGCCCCATCCCAGATGCAGTGAATCAGAAATCCTGGGGGAGGGGCCCAGCATTGTGTTTTAACAAGCACCAGGTTCTTCTGCTGCACGGTCTACTTTTAAGAACCACTAATTTAGTAAATGTTTCGACTATTTAGACTTTAGGGTGGCTAAGTGGGCTTTTTCAAGAACTAGTACTTTTACAGTTTAGCAGATTTCAAGGTACTGCTGACAAGTAGCTTCTTATGTCAGTATTAGGTACATATGTCAAGATCATAATTCAGTTTTCCTTCTGAATGTTACAATTTCTTAGTTTGATTTTTCTAAAGGGCCACAGCATAATTCTCAATTCCTAGTGCAAATCTTTTTTTGAGGTTGTGGGCGTGGGGTGTGGATTGCTGTTTACAATAGTGCCTTCATTAAGTTTAGTTTTGTTTTCATTTATTATTAACTCAGAGGTGTAAAAATAGGCCCTAATGTCTTTCCTGTTAGGTTTGTTTCTGGTTTTCACATTATGTAAATTCAGAATCCTTCCTGTAAGTTATGACTACTGAGGAAATAATGTTAGTAGTAGCTGAACTTTAGACTTGATGCTATATTAATATTCAAATGGAGAAAGCAATTAAGCAAAACAGCCACTTCTGCGTTTCCACTGATTTCTGAAATTTTAGGATGTGACACTCTCTTAAGTTCTTTTTGTAAGTCACTTTTTTTCCAGCACAGTTCTAATTTTTAAATATTTGGTATAACAGCTTCTGGCATGTGAACAGGCTAATCTTCAAAGTTAACTAAAGAAAACCCTTACAGTTCTCCTAAACTTCTCTATAAATCGCTAGAAATACACAGAGCAGTGAGATATAGAAAAAGCCTTAGCTTGTTGGCTGTTAATAGATGTCTAATTTTAGATGTGAAATCATGAAGTTTCTTTAAATATTTTCATGGAGAGTTTGTTATCATGAACATTACAAGTAGTGTGATTCATTTTCTTCTACCACGTCTTTAAACATTCACATGAGTTAAAGAAGATGGAAACTGATACTACTGACAATCAAGCTGCTTTCTGACTTTCATAATTTTCTTTTTATTGTGGATAACTTTTGGGAGGTAATCATGATTCTGTAGGAGGAGTTGTAATCAATATTTTTTAAAACTCCAGAGTCAGAGGTTATGTGATAGAATCTTTGCTTTTTTAAACTATCATATCAAGTGACTCATTAAGAAAAAGATTAATGACTTAAATTTTTAATTCTCAGTTGATATAAAGGCTTTTAGCCTTTGCTTACAATCATGTGTTTTGAAATTTTGATTTTACTTTAGTTCCTTGAAGGTTAAAGAATTGAAACTGAGGATAAAAATTGATGCATTGCAGCTTTGCTGAGGTCTGTGGTATGGTTTTAAGATTTTGAAGACTAGTAAATTCATACTTTAAAATTTTGCTAAAACATAAAAGTATGTGTATATGGTTTTCATTTGGAGCGCTCCCTTTGGCTTTCCTCTTACTCTTTCTTTGATGCTCCTAACTGGCTTAGAGGGCCCATAGAGAGCTTGTGGATAGACCCCAGAATACTTTGAGGAAGGTGGAAAGGGTCAACTTCATTGTGTCTTCCCTTTCAAGTCTAGGAAGTGTAAATGGAGAGAAGAGCAAATGCAGCTGAATTCTCTCCCTGCTCTTAGCAAAAGAAAATTCTAGAGAATGACTTGTCTGTCCTCTACCTACTCTTCCCAGGAAAATAGGCCACTTCTGGAGATCATAGAGCAATATTTATCTGTTAAATACTTGGAAACAATTGACAATGACCAGTAAAAGAAAATCTTAACAGGGTCATGATACAATAAGACCAATTTTTTCGCTCTCCCAACACAGAGTCTTCTTACCTTAGATTTAACTAAGTCAGCTATTAAACAAGTTTACCAAAGCACCACAAAGCCAATTTTAAAAGTTTATAAAGATTTGAGTGTTTATAGTAAAGTATGCCATGAGATTTTGTGTAAATCTGGATGTCATGTCTTTACAGTACTATAAACTAGAGATTGCTCATAAAGTTGGTTTGAAGGAGACTGAAAATAATTCCTCTGATTAAAAGAAAAAAATTAAAACAACTTGCTTGGATATGAAAGAGGAAGATTACAAAGTCTCTCTCCATCTCCTCCCTGCCCAAAAAAAACAGCAGAAAAAGGCAAAAAGTTCTTGTTTTTGTTAATGTGCTGTACTGTTTTTTCTGTTTTAATGTCTCAGGTAGATAATTCAAGTTTGAATTATTCTTTCCTGGAATAAGTCATAATTTGTTCAGTCTGACATATCTCTGAGTTTAAGATAAATCCAACTCAGTATTTTTTCTCTTTATAAATCCAAACTAACCAATTAATAAAAATGTGAGACTTATTTCCTCTAGTGTCAGTTGTCATGTGTAGAGAATTGACCCTGGAGCAAATAAATGTCTCCCCCTTTAAACGTAACCTTTGTTAACTTAGGGCATGATAAAGTCCCCTCAAATTTTTCAAAAACATTTTATTAAAGATCTTGTATGTATGTTAATTGTACCTCAATAAAACTGGAAAAAAAGAGTTTTTGTGGAAGTCTGTCAGTCCCCAGCACAGCTTTTTAAAGTATGAACCTTGAATTAAACAAAACGGTATGTCTATTTTTACAGTTTTGCAACTGAATTAAAGTAAGGCAATGTAGTATAATATGTAGTGGAATTTAAAGGGCTAATTCATTCTGCCCTAACAAAAACTTAGAATAAAGTTAACACTTTTTTTTTCATGAGACTGGTCTCATTTTTTGTTAGGCTGTGGCAGTTTTGTCCATTTCCTCAGTCCTTTGGGTTGACCAGATATTGCTGAATTAATCCCAGAAACAGACTTGTAATTTAATGATTCTATGGATTGAACAGACATCTACATTATTTAGCTCCTTAAAAGTGCTAATTGCCTCTTTAAGGAGGAATTCCAAGAAACTAGTGTATAAAGGTATCCAGATTCTGGTGAGCTTTAAAAATTGTGAAATTTATGAAGTGTCTTCATATTTAAGCCAAAAATGTTAGTATATGACAAATATAGAGGTTTCATTTCCAGATTCTTTAGCAGAGATTTTTGTTCATGGCTTACTTTATAGCCTCATGTGCCTTATAGGTGAACTCCGTACTTTTTCTGGATATCAGACTTTTTCAAACTCAAAAATAATCTAAATATTATAATTTGTTTTATAAAATGCCCATACTGTTGGGTATCAGTAAGCAAAAACATTAAATTGAACCTGATTAATCATTGGTACAATATGTAATAAAACAAGAACCTTTCAGGTCTTAAATTTCACTTACATAATGTTATTTTTGCCCCAGCTAGGTTATTGAAAGACACTGAAAGGTATTTGAAGTATAGCTTAATGTATTCTATCATTTTTCCCCTGAAAAAGGTCATACATAAGCCAGAATGCTTTTTTAAAACCAGATAATTCTTAGTATCTGGAAATACTATTTTAAAGGCAAAAGTAGTTGAAGAACATATATAACAGCTTGATTCTCTCGTTATAACTTTAGGCATTCTTTGCATTCATTTGTGTAATAGCTGGAACACTCCCCTTCCCTTTAACAATTACTTTTTAGCTCTTGTATGTTCAAGAAAATGTTTGCTTAGAATGGGAGGAGGTTACTTAAAATCAGTATATAGTTTGAGACAGTTGATAGGAAAATTCCCAGTTGCATTCAGATATAGTATGGATACTGAGCACACTGACATTAAACATGTCAAAACTTAGAGGTAAATCTAATCCTTAAAAGGACTATTAGTTAGAAAATAAGTATTTGTATACACATGTACTGTGGTAACTTTGGATTCGTTTTAAGTCTGACTAAGTAAGATAAATTCTATCTTTACAATGAAATTATGCTGAGTGGGTGAGATAGGTATTTATACCTAGACATCTCTGTCAGCATAGTATCTAGAACATACCTCCTTAGAATTCTAGCTTAATTCTTATTTCTTTGGAAAATTATTTATTCCAAAGGCTTAGAAGGAACTCTGAAAAGTCCTCTAATTAACTGGCTATTAGTAGAGTACAGAAGTTGCATGCTATAGCTGCAGATCTCAGTTGAGTCACTAAAATTTTATTTTCATATTTTCTCTCATATTAAAATTATTTATTTTCAGCCCCTCTCACAGTTATATTTTCAATTCAGGTTTAATGCTAGATCACATGATGCTGAGTTAATTTTTAATTTGACACTCATACTGAACTCTGAAAAACTGGTTTGGTCTTATTTCAGAATACAGTATTTTTTTCTTTATAGTCAAGTTTGTTACATCTTTGTGGTCAGTGGAACCTGTGGAAATCTGTGTTCTTTTTTTGTGGTGAGGGATAGGGGTAGAAAAGAGGAGAATCGTCCTAATTATACATATTCATTTTGACTATGTAAAGGTAGTTGTAGAATTAATATGTATAAATGACATGTTAACACTTACCTACTGTGGATTGTTCTAAGGAACAGTGGCCTGAAGCCATGGCTTGTTTTCTGGAGCTGCTTGCTCTTCAATAGTAGCTTACCAATTGGAATTTAAGTTTAGACTTTGGGGTTAGGTTATCTAGCTGAGGCTTTTAGGACTGGAGCAGACTATGTCTGTTCCTGTAGTGGATCAATTTAATTTCCTCTTTGAGTCCTCTTGAGTACTCTAATTTGGGTATGACTATTATCCATTCTAAATCTTTGTGTTGGGAGTTTAATTGGACTGTTGTCAAAAGCTATTAAAAAAGATAAACACAAGTATATGTAAAACACTTCACAAATGTTTAAAATTTTCACTTTTTTTAGTTTCAAAAGTTAGTTATGTAGCAACAGTATCATAACCAAAGCACGTAGGAAGTTGACAGGTTTGGAGAATCTTCAAGTAGTCTTAAATACTGTAACATATCAGATTGTTAACCAGGATTATTGTCCTGTATTTCTGCTAAATGTATTACTATATTAATGCACTTTTGTATATATAACTGTCTTCTGTACATTCTGTACTTACTGCAGTGTATATAAGAGTTGTTTTTCCTGAAGCTTTAGGGGAAAAACAATAGCTGTAACACAAGTTGTTTCTATTTTGAGTTCCTTCTTGTACTTGAAAGTAGTAGTTCTGTAGTTAAATCTAAATGTGTATGTATGGTTGTAATTAAAACTGGCAATGTGGCAGAGCTGTCTTTTGAAGCTGAATATCAGACTGAACAGTGTTGTTTTGGGTATTGAAAACTCTTGTAGTATTTTAATTGTTTCTTTTGATGTACCATCGATTTCTACAAAACCCACTGGTTGCTTACTACTTTATACTTCTGAATCTACTCCTTTACATGTTCCATCCCAGAGCATTTATCAACAGAGAAGAATTAGGTCTCCTCTCTTTTGCTCACAGTTTGGTTAAGATTCCATAAACTTTTGTTTTGTGAAAGCCCCAATTTCCCAACTGTCATTGGCAAATCATTTTTCCCCCCCTGGGGAGATCAGAATTCTAGAGAGATTAGCATTCATAGTAAGTTGAAAATTAGGTCTAACTTTTGTTTATAGAAAATCATATCTATTTTCCTTATATATTAATCTAGAATCTTGTTAGATTATAATTATACGAAAGAAATGTCTGTGAGCAGTTTTACATAGTTTCAGAAGCAATTCAACTTTCAACAGCAACTTTATCTCTTGCCACTAGAGGGAGGTCTGATTACTCTCCTTCAGAAATGTCTTAGCTGCTTTTCTTTTTTTAATTTCAGAGGTTGGAATCCACCTCATTTTAAAAATTCCTTTTGTGATATTAAATACTTTCATTTATTAGTGAAAGGTAAGTTAATTGAGCTTGTTTAATAAAGCAAATCTTATGCTTTTCTGTAATTTTCAATTTTTAATAAATGTGAGTTAGACATTAAGTGAAACACGTGTGTGTGTTTTTCTTAGGTACTTTAGAACTGTACTGTCAATTATAGTAACCACTAGCCATATGTGGCTATTTAAATTAAATAAAATTTAGTTCCTTGTTCCCATTAGCAACACTTCAAGTGCCCAATAACCACATATGGCAAAGGACTACTGTATTAGTAACCCCAGTCAGTATACAGAACATCTTCACCATCACAGGAAGTTCTAATGGACAGTACAGTCTAGAGATTTGATGGTTTATGTAGTGACCACTGAACAGTACTCAGTGATTCAAAACTGCTGCTCACAGTTAACTGTCATAGGTGATTGGTGTGGGAGGAAGAGCAAGCTGTGTTTCACTTTTCTACTTCATTAAAGCCACTACCAAAGTTGAGACTTCAGTGATTTAGTGGAGAAACTTCTCAAATATTGAGCCTTTCACTTCAACTCTGAATAAGATTTCTTAAAGATTCCATTTTAAAAAACTGCTTAGAGTGTTTCTTTACTCTTGTGATGTAAGAGCCTTAATAGAGTAATACAGCCACTTGGGACTGACAATCTTCTACCCTCTCCCCATCAGTCTGAATCTTATGGTTAAGTGGTATTTTTATATTACATTATTTGTGTTTCTTAGTAATAGATTGATGGATATTCGATTTAGGTACAGTGTTACTTCCCTTTGTAATGGATAAGTAACATTTTTAACATTCCAGTTTATGCATTTGGTCACCAGGCTCTCATTACATGCTTTTTTTCCCTTTAAAAACAACAGATAATCAAATGTATATATTTTCAGGTTTGTCTTATAAAAATTGTCAAGACAGCAAAATGAATCCCCACATACCCATATTTATTTCCACTCTGTCTTATGCCAATCTTGTTTCTTTTGACTTCCACCCCCAGATGCTCCCCTTATCTCAGCTCCCAATGATACTAAAGCTAACCCCAGGTGATAATTTCATTTTTAAATGTTTGTTCCAGATGTTTAAAAGATAAGGACACTCCTATTTTGTACACAAATATGACCATATGTCTTCATGAATAAAAATAATTCCTTAATATCAAATGTCTAGTTTACTTGCTTGAGATCAAAACCATAACCATGAGTCTTTTTATTTTTTAATATAACTTATTGTCAAATTGGCTTCCATACAACACCCAGTGCTCATCCCAACAAGTGCCCTCCTCAATGCCCATTGCCCATTTTCCCCTCTCCCCCACCCCACATCAACCCTCAGTCTGTTCTCTGTGTTTAAGAGTCTCTTATGGTTTGCCTCCCTCTCTCTTTTTTCCCCCTTCCCCTCCCCCATGGACTTCTGTTAAGTTTCTCAAGATCCACATATGAGAGAAAACACATGGTATCTGTCTTTGACTGACGTATTTCACTTAGCATAATACCCTTGAGTTCCATCCATGTTGCTGCAAATGGCCAGATTTCATTCTTTCTCATTGCCATGTAGCATTCCATTGTATATATAAACCACATCTTCTTGATCCATTCATGGTTGATGGACCTTTAGGCTCTCTCCATGATATGGCTATTGTTGAAAGTGCTACTATGCACATTGGGGTATATGTGCCCCTATGCATCAGCACTCCTGTTTCCCTTGGGTAAATGTCTAGCAGTGCTATTGCTGGGTCATAGAGTTCTATTTTTAGTTTTTTTGAGGAATCTCCACACTGTTTTCCAGAGCGGCTGTACCAGTTTACATTCCCCCCAACAGTGCAAGAGGGTTCCCGTTTCTCCACATCCTCGTCATTAGTCTTTTTCATTTCAAAATCATTCTGCATTTTGTTAGCACTAAGGAAGAAGAATTACTTTTATTACAGCTTGAGTAAGTGCTGATAGTATGTCTTGAGCACATTTTTATTTAAATTTTTTTACATTTATTTATTTGTTTTTTTGAGGGATAGAGTGAGACAGAGCATGAGCGGGGAGGGTCAAAGAGAGAAGGAGACACAGAATCCAAAGCAGGCTCCAGGCTCTGAGAAAGCATTCAGCACAGAGCCTGACATGGGGCTCGAACCCACAAACTGTGAGATCATGACCTGAGCTCAAGTCGGATGCTCAACCGACTGAGCCACTCAGGCGCCCCAGCACATTTTTATTTAAAGTGAGATATCTATTGCTTTTAGATAGAAACAAAATCCAGCTGTTTTCCTTACTACATTGTTAATGAAGACATGAAATAATTTGAGTACCAGGAAAGAGGGAGGGAATTAATTGTTCAAGATGAATTGAACAGTTATTTTATGTCTCACCTACCTTTGATTTCAAGAATGTTCTTTTTTAGCCCAAATTGGCACACATGGTAAAGATCTGAATACCTATTATTTATTTATAAAGTGTTGTAAGGGTGCTCAGAGAGACATAAGAAAAAATAGAGATTATTTTACCCCCTCAAAATTAATTTCAGGAAATCTTTTTAATATCTGTGACTGAGGCTATTGGTTTTGGTTTTGCATTTTAACTTACTGAAGTTTAGACTTCTCAAATTGTAGAATTTCAGAGCTTGAAGGAACTTTGGAGATCATTTATTTAGTTTGGTGGTTCTTAAACTTGAGTGTGCATCAGAATCCCCTGCAGGTCTTGTTAAAACACAGGTGACCAGTCCCTACTCCCAGTGTCTGATTCAGTAGGTCTGGGGTGGGGCCTGGGGATTTGCATTTTTAATGGGTTCCTAGGTGATGGTGATGCTGCTAGTCTAATGAACACATGGAGAACCATGAATGCAGCTCAATCCCTTTTTCTCTTGCCTCTTTTTGTAAATGAAATTTACACTACATGGAAAGTGACTTCTTTGCCCAGACTGGTTAGTGACATGGCCAAATCAGAATCCATATCTTGAGG
Source organism: Cryptoprocta ferox (assembly GCA_028646485.1). Taxonomy (NCBI): domain Eukaryota; kingdom Metazoa; phylum Chordata; class Mammalia; order Carnivora; family Eupleridae; genus Cryptoprocta; species Cryptoprocta ferox. Next base: position 38,451,853 of record CM053579.1, on the reverse strand, counting down.
TGCCTTATTCACTCTGGAAAAGTCGAGTGCTTTTCCTATTGTGCATTTGTTTCCTTTATAGGAGTTGCCTCCAAATGATTCCTTCCAAGTCTTTTCTGAACATTTGGATTTTCTTGATACAGGTCAATCTTTATCTCCCTAGATTGGGAGTTTCTATGTTGGAGTCGGAATTAAAATTGCTGGCAATTCTGGGGCACCTGGGTGGCTCAGTCCATTAAGCGTCCAACTTCAGCTCAGGTCATGATCTCGCAGTTGATGAGTTCGAGCCCCACGTTGGGCTCTGTGCTGACACCTCAGAGCCTGGAGCCTGCTTTGGATTCTGTGTCTCCCTCTCTCTCTGCCCCTACCCCACTGGCATTCTGTCTCTGTCTCTCTCAAAAATAAGTAAACATTTAAAAAATTGCTGGCAATTCTTTTTTACATACCAATGTATTTTTCTAAGGAGGGCTCCATATCTTTTATTAAGTTCTCAAATGACTTTTCTTCCCCTTAATGGCTAAGATTCTGTCCTTTTAGGGCAAATTTGTTTTTTGGAAATAACCAAGGGTCATTTGGGAAGCTGTGTGGTGGCCAACATGCATGAGAAACCTGGAGATTGCTACATTTGATCAGTGAAATATGATTAGTATGACTGGTTTTCTCATGTGGCCTAAAAACTGGCTTTAATGTATATTAGAGGAAAGAGTTCTAGAAATATTTTGGGCAGTGACAGTATCATTGGATTAGGTGTATGGTGATAGCTTACAATGGGGATGTTACTAATTTGGATGTATTAGCTCTGGCTTGTTGATTAAATAGTCATTTCTTCATAATCATAACTTTTATTCTAGAAAAAATCCTCCATTAATGTTTCAGAAATATTGGGTTAGGTTTTGCAGATTTGTTAATCAAATCTGAGATAACAGAACTAGATGGTAATCAGAAAACTTGAAAGAAATACAGGCTTTTTGATATAATAGTCATTAAACCTGTCTGTTTATTTTGCAAGTGAGAGAAGTGAGTGATTCATTCAGGTCCTATATGATGACAAACTAAGGACTCGAATCCAAGGCTCTTTTGAATTTTTGGATTTTTGGGTTTTCTTTGGAAAAGAAAGGTGCTTTTTCTGCTATATCACACTGCTTTATATCATGCTACTACTTTTTACAGTGTTTTGGGGAAAACACCCTAGGATTTTGGTATAGAGCAGTGATTAAACTGTGGACCCCACACCAGCAAAATCAGTATCACCTGAGAACTTGTAAAAGGTGCAAATTCTTAGGCCCCACGCCAGAACTCGGGAATCAGAAACTGGGGTGTGTGTGTAAAGCCCAGTAATCTATGTTTTAGCAAGCCTCCCAGAGGATTCTGATGCACACTCAAGATTGAGAACCACTAGTATAGAGTAATGATTCTCTACTCTGGCCAAACATCAGAATTATCTGGGGAAACTTAATACCATCACCACCTTCCCTACTCACCCAGACAAATCAATCGCAGAGGTGACATCTGGGCATCTATTGTTTTGTAATAAACATATTTTGGAATAATTTTATCTTTATAGGAAAATTGTGAAGATATATAGAGAGTTCCTCTGTACCTGTTACTCAGTCCTCTAATGTTAAAATTAGTTTTCAAAACTAAGAAGTTAACATTGGTACATTACTGTTAACTACAGGTTTATTCAGATTTCCTTATTTATTCTTTATTCAGATTTCACTAATTTTACCATTAATGTTTTTTTTCTATTCCAGAATCCAGTTCAGGATTCCTCATTGTATTTATTCATCATGTCTTCCTTAGCCTCCTCTGGTTTGTGATTTGGTCTTGCCCAATGTTTTTCTCACAGTTAGACTAGGGTTTTGAGATGACTCAAAATCAGCATGACTCAACCCTAGTTACATTAACTTTGATCACCTGGTTAGTGTTCACCAGGCTCTTCATGGCAAAGCTACTATTTTTCCCTTTTGATACTCTGTTTTTTGGGAGTGATTCATGCAGTCCAGCTCACACTCAAGGAGGAGAGAGAAAATAGGCTCTGCCTCCTGGAGAGAGAAGGATCTTTACATATATTTTGGGGATTTCTCTGGAAGATTTACCTTTTCTCTGTATTTATCTACTTGATCACTGATATCAGTATGGATTCATGGATATTTATTTATACTTTGGCCTATAACCTAAGTTATTTTATAGCTCAAAAATTTCCAGATTTGGACATTGGGAACTCTTAAAGGTTGCTTCTAGTGTCCCTTCGACCTACCCATATCCTTTTGTATTTTGAGTGCTTTATTTTCTGGCACTCCACAATGCTCCAGTACTAGAATAAACATTTCATCAAGGAACTGGACACTTTCTTTTCCTTCAAAATTTTATTTAAATTCTAGTTAGTTAACATACAGTGTAATATTGTTTTGGACACTTCTTTTTTAAAATCTTCTCAGGTGTGGGGCACAGGTGGCTCAGTCAGTCGGTTGAGCATCCAGCTTTGGCTCAGGTCATGATCTCTTGGTTCATGAATTCAAGCCCTGCATCAGGCTGACTGGGATCTTCTGTCTCCCCACCTCTCTGCCCCTCCCTCACTCGCACTCTCTCTCAAAAATAAATAAATGTTTTAAAAAACTCCTCAGGTGATTCTAATGCAAAATAAGTGTGGGAACCACTGATATTAAGGGTGAACCACATTCTTCTGTAAATCTCCTAATGCTATTATAAGACCAGATCCTATCTTTCATCCTCATAAAACATAGTCATCTATGATTCATTCCTCTTCCTTTTCATATTCAGTCTGTTCACTAAAGCTGTTTTCTCCTCAGCAACCAGAGCAGCACTTTTTAAACTTTAATGTACATAAGATCTTGTTAAAATGCAGATTCTTGGGGTGCCTCGGTGGCTCAGTTGGTTAAGCATCCAACTTCAGCTCAGATCATGATCTCACGGGTTTGGGAGTTCAAGCCCTGGGTCCGGTTTTGTGCTGACAGCTCAGAGCCTGGAGCCTGCTTAAGACTCTGTATCTCCATCTCTGCCCCTCCCCCACTTGCACCCTGTCTCAAAAATAAATAAATATTAAAGAAAAATTTAAATGCAGACTCTGATTCAATTGGTCTGGGGTAGAGGCTCAAGTTTTTGTATTTCTAGCAGATATCTAGGTGTTATTAATGCTGTCGATTAATAACTGCATTAATCGACTACAATGTCGATCCATTGAACTACATTTTGAGTAGTGAGTGTCAGAACAAAATCCAGATAACTTAGGACATTTTGAGAGCTTTCATGGTCTGCCTGATGCCAGTGTGTTTTCAGGTTGATCTTCCATGCATTTTTACACTCAAACCAACCAGCCTACTCAGTATATGTAGTATTCACCTTCTGACATGGCCCCAAAGATTGTGGCGATTCACTTCTTTGTTTAATTCCTTTTCCTTGGGTGTAGGTTGTACCTAGTGACTTGGTTCTGATAGCATACAGCAAAAGTGATGGGATGTCACTTCTGTGCTTAGGTTACAAAATATTGTGACTTCTGTCTCACTTGTACTCTTGTCGGTTGCTCACTTTGATGAAGAAAGCTGCCAGACTGTGACATGCTCTGTGAAGAGGCCCACATGACAAGGGACAAAGGGACTGAGGCCTTAGTGTAACAACCCATGAAGAAGTGAATTCTGCCAGCAATTGTGAGTTAGCTGGGAAGTGTACCTTTCCCAGTGGAGCCTTGAGATGACTGCAACATTGTGACAGACCCAAGGACGAGCTCAAAAATCCATCTAAGTCAAGTCCAGGTTCCTGCCCACAGAAACTGTGAAACATGTTGTTTTAGCTGATAAATTTTGGGATAATTTGTTGAGCAGCAATAGATAACTAATACATCATATAGTTAATATCCAATGAAATGACTTCCTGTTGCATCCTTCTCATCTTCAGATGCCCCTTCCTCATTCATTTATTCAGCAATATTTGCTGGATGCCTACTATATGCTAGGGACTGTGTTAAGCACTAGGGGATAAGTGGTAAATAGGCAGACACAGTGTATGCCCTTCCATCGCTTGAATTTTTTTGCATTGATTTTCAGAGTCTCACAAAAGAGGAAACAAAGATGCATTTTGTTAAAGCAACACTATTTTTAATGCCGAAAAATTAGGAAGGGGCATCTGGGTGGCTCAGTTGGTTAAGCGTCTGACTTCAGCTCAGGTCATGATCTCGAGAGCCCCGCATTGGGCTCTGTGCTGACAGCTCAGAGCCTGGAGCCTGCTTCAGATCCTGTGTCTCCCCCTCTCTCTGCCCCTCCCCCACTCATGCTCTGTCTCTCTCTCTCTCAAAAATAAATAAAAATATTAAATAAAAAAGAAAGCAGAAAGAAAATAATCTAAAGGAACTTTATGAAAAACTTTCCTACAGTGCCATTTTTGTCATTTTGCTATACACCAGTTAACACTTCATTATTGACTAGTATGGACTGCATTTAGATGAAGTCCTGGTTCTAGTGCATTTTAAGTCAACCCTAATTCCTCCCAAGTTGAGTGTATTACTTTTTCTAAGCACCACAAAAATATTTATTGTACCCTTATTTGCTTGTGTGCTATTCTGCCTTACAATTAGAAAGGTTTATTTGTTTTCTCCACTAGTCCTCATTTTCATTTTTACAACTCCATGGTTGCTTGCACATGTGCAAAGACCTTTGTTGATTTAATATAAATACTAAATTTGCTAACCTGAGATTAATGGAACTTTCCATTCAAACAGAGTCATTTTAAAATTGCAAGCACCATTGTTCTTCATTTTCTTCTGTTGTTTTTAAATGTTTGTTTATTTTTGAGAAAGAGAGACAGAGTGCAAATGGTGGAAGGGCAGAGAGAGAGAGGGAGACACAGAATTCAAAGCAGGCTCCAGGCTCTGAGCTGTCAGCACAGGGCCTGACACAGGGCTTGAACTCACAAGCTGTGAGATCATGACCTGAGCCAAAGTCAGATGCTTAACCAACTGAGCCACCAATGCGCCCCTCATTTTCTCCTGTTTTAAGAGACTATTTATTGAAAGCGCAAATCTATCATCATTTTTGACACCTAATTTTGCCTAAATTTTTGAAAGAAATATGTTTTTCAGTTAAAAATTTCAAGTTCTCCATCTACTCTTCCCCATGTTAATGCATACATTTCTTTAAAAATTTGAGGTTATCCTCACTTTTAGAATTACCTACCAGTTTTATCTGACATCTGATCTTTTGTCTAAATTTTGTTAGCTGTTTCCAAAAGCAAAATATATGTTTAAATCCAAAATACTAATAGTATAAGATTAGAATGATATCTACTTTGGTGTTAAAAATAGCAAAAACTCAAATAGATTAAAAATAGCATATATCCAACTGTGGGTGAGACAGTGGAAGAACCAGAACTCTGTAAAACTGTTTGGTAGTATCTACTACAGCTGAAGGTATACATTCCTTAAACCCCAGCAATTTCATTCTCAGATATATGTTGTATGGAAGGTGTATATTTGCCAAAAGATGTACTGGAATATTTACAGCAACACTATAATATCCCAAACTGGAAACTACCCAAATGACCAATAGGTAAATGCATAAATAAAATGGGGTATATTCACCATGAAATACATATTCACCAATGAAATACTATGCAATCTTAATCATAAATATGGTTGAATATCAGATGAATACGGATGAATCTCACAAACATAATGTTATGCAAAATAAACTAAATATGAACGAGTACTTACTTTAAAAATACAGGGGAAACTAGTCTATACTGTTAGGATTAGGCTAGTCCGGGGTGCCTATAATGACTAGAAAGGTATTTGAGGGGGCCTTTTGAGCCACTGGTAATATTCTTTTTCTTGTTATGGCTGCTAGTTGGTTAAATAATGTGTTCAGTATATAGAAATTCAGTGAGCTATTCACTAATGTGCAATGTTTTAGGTATGTTAAAGTTCAACAAAATGCTTTAAAATTAGAACTTAAGCCATCAGGAGATGACTGGAGTAAAAATATTCTAAGGAAATTTTATAGAATTTAAATTTGAACTTCAAGGATAAATCCTAAAAACAAACATAGAGGCTCTAACTTACAAGTCTGTAAAGGGAGAAATGGTGTAAGAACAAAGAACCTTTTATTCAAAACAAGGCAAGAAAAAAAAAGAAACAGAGAAAGGACAAATGGAAAGCACAAAATGGCTGAAAGAAATTCAAATATATTCTTATAAATTACAACATATGTAAAACAAAGATGAACAAATGTATGACTAGGTGTTTTTTTTTTAAGTCAAATCCTCTCTACAAAAAAAACTCCTCGATGACATGAAGACCCAACACTAACCAAAGGAAAGATGGCATAGATGTATTAATATTAAACAAAATATACTGGAGGGCAAATGTCATTGTTACAAATAAATAAAGTTATCATTATGTAAATGATACAAGTTTAAAGCCACCAGAAGAATAATGCAATTCTAAGCTTGAATATGTCTAACAACATAGCTTCAAAATGTATAAGGCAGGGGCACCTGAGTGGCTCAGTTGGTTAAGCGTCCGACTTTGGCTCACATCATGATCTCATGGTTCATGGGTTTGAGCCCCATGTCTGGCTCTGTGCTGACAGCTCAGAGCCTGAGGTCTGCTTCAGATTCTGTGTGTGTCTCTCTGCCCCTCCCCTGCTCACAGTCTGTCTGTCTGTCTCTTTCTCTCAAAAAAATACAAACTAAAAGATAATGAAAATGCTATGTATCAAAACTATGGCATGCAGCTAAATATTGTTCATGGGAAATTTATATCTTTAAATTCTTATATTAAAAAAGAGGGAGGGGCGCCTGGGTGGCTCAATCGGTTAAGTGTCCGACTTTGGCTCAGGTCATGATCTCACGGTTCGTGGGTTCGAGCCCTGCATCAGGCTCTGTGCTGACAGCTCAGAGCCTGGAGCCTGTCTTCAGATTCTGTGTCTCCCTCTCTCTCTGACCCTCCCCTGCTCAAGCTGTCTCTCTCTCAAAAATAAATTAAAAAAAATTTAAAAAAAGAGGGAAAGCTTAAAAATTAATTCATTAAGTGTATAAGAATTCAGAAACATAACCTTTTTTTCTTTTTTTCATTGTTTTGTTTCTTAAATTCCACATATGAGTGAAATCATAGGTATTTGTCTTTCTCTGACTTACTTCACTTAGCATTATACCTTCTAGGTCCATCCATGTCATTGAAAATGGCAAGATTTCATTCTTATTTATGGTGGAGTAATATTCCATATGGACATGGGTTGCTTCAATATCTTGGCTATTTTAAATAATACTGCAATAAACATTGGGGTACATGTATCTTTTTGAATTAATGTATTTGATTCCTTTGGGTAAATACCCAGTAGTGGGATTACTGGGTCATATGTACTTCTATTTTTAATTTTTCAAGGAACTTCCATACTGTTTTCCATAGTGGCTGTACCTTTGCAATTCTACCAACAGTGCACAAGAGTTCCTTTTTCTCCACATCCTTGCCAACACCTGTTGTTTCTTGTTTTTGATTTTAGCCATTCTGACAGGTGTTAAGGTGATATCTCATTGTGGTTTTGAATTGCATTTCCTTGATGATTGGTGATGCTGAGCATCTTTCATGTGCCTTTAGGCCATCTGTTATGTCTTCATTGGAAAAACATCTATTCAGGTTCTCTGCCCATTTTTAATTGGATTATTTTTTGGTGTTGAGTTGTATAAGTTCTTTATATATTTTGGATATTAACCCCTCATTGGAGCTATCACTTGCAAATATCTTCTCCCATTCAGTAGTTGCTTTTTTGTTTTGTTGATGTTTTCCATCACTGTGCAAAAGGTTTGAGGGAGGTGGGTAGGGGGACGGGTGAAATAGATAAAGGAGATCAAGAGTACACTTATGTTGGTGAGCACTGAGTAATGTACAGAATTGTTGAATCATTATATTGTATACCTGAAACTAATATATAACACTGTATATTTTACTTAAATAAAATAGTAGGGGAAAAAAGAATTCAGAGCCAGAACAACAGAATAAAGCTAAAGAGAATAGAAGCAAGTAATAATAAAAATAGCAGAAATGAATGAACTAGAAAACAAAGATATACTAGATAGAATTATCTATGGTATCATACCTGAAACCTTTCTTTAGCTCACAACTTACACTGAATCTATCCATGAACCCTGTTGTCTCTACCTGCAAGATTTTCCAGAGTCTGACCACTTCTCACCACCACCATTACTACTACTGAGGTTGACGCTGCCATCACATCACTTGTCATTAAACTATGATGAGGGTCTGATACCTGTGAAAGCAAAGAGGAAGGAAGGAAGACTGGGGAGGAAGAGTTTCAGATTGCAGTGCAGCTTTGAAAAAAATCTTGGCCAGCTGGATGGGGAGTTCTGCAAAGATTATCCTGTGCTGGCCATAATATGCTCAGTCATAGGCTGAAAGGTGCCTGGGAAGCGCATAGCCTCAACTCAAAAACAGCAGGCCCTAAAGGAGCCTGCAGCTGGAAGTTGTCAAATAATTGCACTACTTGAGGCAGATTCACTCTGGAAGAGAGATATGAGTGGTGTACTTTCATGTCTACCACAGTATCCATTTCTTTTTGATCTTGTCAGGATGAGGTTTAGGACACAGTACAGGGCTCAGCAAACTATGACCCATGGGCCAAACTGAGCCTGCCACCTGGTTTTTTAAGTAAAGTTTTATTGGAACTTAAACCACACACACTTATTTATTTCTTGTTCATGGCTGCTTTTAGGCTACAATGGCAGAGATGAGTAGTTATGATAAGACTATATTGCCTATAAAGCCTAACAAAGAGCCCTTTGCAAAAAAAGTTTGCAGACCCCTGATTTAGTATATATTTAGTAGTATGCAAGGCACTACTTTGAAGTCTTTGAAGGTTTTTTTTTTAAACTATTTATTTATTTATTTTGAACAAGAGAGAGTGCGCACACAGGGGAGGGACAGAGAGAGGAGAGAGAGAAGTCTTTGAAGTTTTATAAGTTAGCCATCTTTTAGGAAGGGTAAAAAATGCACAAATACTTGTGACGTCTCACAATTTCTATTCCTTATACTACATGTAAACTCTGGGTGTATAGAAGGAGGGATTTAAGAAAGGCAGTTCTATGTTCTTACTTGGGCTTTTAAAGGCTTATTCTGGCTGCTTCATGGAGACTAGTATAGAAACACAAAGATAAAAGCAGGGATACCTTTCAGGAAGCAACTGGTCTAGTCTAGGCACGAAATGATGGTAGTTTGGGTTAGGATGATACTTTTAGAAAAGGAAAGACAGCATTTTCTGTGATGAAAACTAGATGGATTGAGTAGTATGACAATAAAAATTTTGTTTTTGACATGTTGAATTTGAGGTATCTAAGTGGAAATATCAAATTAAATGTTAGATAAATGAAGCTAAGGTTCAGAAATGGTCGAGTTGATGATGTAAATTTGGGAAATAGTATATAGGTGCTACTTCAAGCTATGACTAGATGGAATCATATAGGGTGAGAATATAGACAGAGAAGTGTTTCTTACAAGCAAACTTTGAGACACCAACATTAAGATGTTGAGGAGGGGAAGAGAAGTCAGAAGAGGACTCCAGTATAGTGTTTTTACAAACAGGCAGTGGACAACCATGTGGAATGCTGTTGAGACTAAGATGAGGTAGGACAATGGTCCACTGAATTTGGCAACATGGAGATCACTGGTGACCTAAAAAATAGGCGGGATTTTTTTTTAATGTTCAGGAGCAGACACTAGAGTGAAATGGGTATAAGAGAGAATGGGAAGTAAGGAAATGAAAATAGGGTAGAGGCAACTGTTTTGAGGCACTTTACTGTGAAAGGGAGTAGAGAAACTGGGGTTAGTTGGAGGAAGTGTGGGGTTAAAGGAAATACCAGAGCCTGTCTGAAGGTTTTAAATTAGGGTGGTGACTCCATTAATGCTTTAGGAAGACTGATCATCCTTATCTTCTGTTGCAGAGTAGAAATTACAGGGAGACCATGGAAGGTGTGTGCCCTTTCCCCACACTGGGTTCTACGTGTCTTCTCCATCTGGCTGTTCCTGAGTGAGTAACATGTTTCTCTGAGTCATGTGAGCTCCTCAAGCCTATTAATGGAACCCAAGGAGGTGGGCATGGGACCCTCCGTTGGAAGCTCAGTTTCAGGTTATTCTTTAAAAAAAAAAAATTGAGGGGGGGCAAGATGGCAGAGAAGTATGGAGCTCTGTAATTTTCACTCACCCACCTCTATCAAACTATGAAGGACTGAAGCCACAATACTCTGATCTACAAGAGTGGGAGGAAAAGACACAGGGTCCACATAGAAGGGAGCCTCAGAGCTGCATGAGTGAGTGCGAACTGGTTGAGATAAAAACGGGCCGGGACCGGAGGCTTGGAGAGGAAGGAGCCCCCCTTCACACAGAGCATCGGAGAGCACACAGAGCTGCGGAGAGACAAGGGGAAGAGAAAGAGAGGCTGAAAACGCTCATAGGGCTGTCTCTAGAGAAGAAAAAAACCTCGGCGCAGGATGGAGAGGGATCCTATCATCCCATCTCTAACTGCAGGGTGCAGGGAGAGAGATTCGTCCACATTAGCTGGCGCGTTTTCCTTGGGCTCGGCGCCCCAATCCCAGGCGACACCAGAAGAAACTGCTCCCCTACCCCCCCCACTTGATCCATGGCTAGGAAGCCGCCCACCTGTGGGAGTAGATCTCATCTCGGATGGTAGCATTAAAGTGCGTGAACTAGGATTTAGAAAAGAAGCGTGGCTTGGAAAACACAACTTGGCCTGCCCGCGGCACAGGGAGATTGGACCGAAAAGAGTGGGTTGTTATGCTTGGTTCGAGAAGGGATTGGGGTGCAGCCATTCTTCTCCCCACAACCACCAAGTTGGGGCCTCGGGGAGCAGCCCGCAGGACCCACAGTGGAAGTGAGACCTACCTACACCAAACCATGCCCATCCACGCTGGAGAGCTGCCTTTTTCCCCCTCTTTTTCTCGTTTTCCCCCCTGGAGCCCTGTAAAGACCATAATTGATGGATTGCCATGATTAGATCAATGATCAATTCTTGCTATTCAGATATATTTTCCCTTATCTCATTCTTATCTCTCCCCTATGCTGGTTTTTTACAATTTTAGGTTGTCCTTTGTCTCTTGCTGTTTTTGTCCCGCCCCCTTTTTCTTTTCTTTTTATTTTCTTTCCCCTTTTGGTTTGCTTGTTTGTTTGATTTCTCTGTGCATTTGTGTACTTTTGTTCCCTGTGTGTTTGTCTGTCTGTTTTCCTTTTCAGGGCTACCACAAGACACAAGCAAAAGTACACATGGTGGAGAGTCCCAAATATCACTGAGTAGGGAAATAAAATAACCAAAGGCACAACAAAAGAAACTGAGAGACACCATTAAAAGAACACTTCCTGAACTGACAGGCCGTGGACAGTCAATGAGCCTCCATTAATAGAGCAATACTAACAGGTGCAGAGTGCATAACAAGCTTTTAAAACTGAGAAGAGGCAGAAAGTTAGCCAAAATGATGAAACAGAAGAACTCTCCTCTAAAGAAATTCCAGGAAGAAGTCACAGCCACAGAACTGCTCAAGACAGATATAAGCAACATAACTGAGCAATAATTTAGAACAGTTGTCATGAAATTAATCGCTGGGCTTGAAAAAAAGCATGGAAGTAATCAGAGAAGCTATTGATACAAAGACTAGGGACCTTCAAAATATCTGTGACTAGTTAAAAACGCTACAAAAGGTGCATTTTGGAGGCTGCCACCACACGGATTGAAGAGGCAGAGAGGAGAATAAGTGAGTTAGAAGACACAGTTATAGAAAAAGAAGTCGAGAAAAAGAGAGAGAAATTGATCCAGGAGAACAAAAGGAGAATTCGAGACCTGAGTAATACAATCAAACGGAACACTATCTGTATCATAGGAATTCCTGAAGAAGAAGAAAGAGAAAAAGGTCCTAAAGGGGTGCTTGATCAAATTATGGGCGAGAACATCCCCAATCTGGGGAAGTAAACAGACATTGAAATCCGAGAGGCACAGAGAACTCCCCTCAGACGTAGCTTGAATCGACCTTCGGCACGCATATCATAATGAAACTGGGAAAACATAAGGATAAAGAGAGAATTCTGAAAGCAGCTCGGCATAAAAGGGCCCTAACATACAAATGGAAACCTATCAGAATGGTTATAGACCTATCAGCTGAAACTTGGCAGGCAAGAAAGGAATGGCAGGAAATCTTCAATGTGATGAACAGAAAAAGGATGCAGCCAAGAATCCTTTCTACAGCAAGCCTGTCTTTCAAAATAGAAGGAGAGATAAAGGTTTTCCCAAATAAAAAAAAGTTGAGAGAATTCATCACCACCAAACCAGCCCTACAAGAAATCCTAAGGGGACTCTATGAGGGAAATGTTGCAAGGAATACAAGGTACCAGAGACACCACTACAAGAATGAACCCTACAGAGAACACAATGAGTCTAAACCCATATTTTTCAGTAATAACACTGAATGTAAATGGACTAACTGCTCCAATCAAATGACATAGGGGGGCAGAATGGATAATAAAACAAAATCCATCTATTTGCTGTCTACAAGAGACTCATTTTAGACCAGAGGACACCTTCAGATAGAAAGTAAGGGGATGGAGAAATATCTATCATGCGACTGGAAGTACAAAGAAAGCCGGAGTAGCCATACTTATATTGGACAAACTGGACTTTAAAGTAAAGGCAGTAACAAAAGATGAAGAAGGACATTATATAATAATTACAGGGTCTCTCCATTAGGAAGAGCTAACAATTATAAACATCTATGCGTTGAATTTGGGAGCACCCAAATACATAAAACTAGTAATCACAAACAGAAACAATCTTATTAATAAGAATGTGATAATTGCAGGGGATTTTAATACTCCACCTGCTGCAATGGATAGATCAACCAGACCGAAAATCACCAAAGAAACGATGGGCCTGAAAGACACATTGGACCACATGGAGTTTACAGATATATTTAGAACTCTACATCCTGAGGCTATGGAATTCACTTTCTTCTCAAGTGAGCATGGCACATTTTCCAAGATCACATACTGGGTCATAAAGCAGTTCTCAATAAATATAAATAAATTGAGATCATACCATGCACACTTTCAGATAACAATGCTATGAAACTTGAAATCAATCAAAGGAAAAAGTCTGGAAAACCTTCAAAAGCATGGAGGTTAAAAACCACCCTAATAATGAACGATTGGGCCAATCAGGCAATTAGAGAAGAAATTTAAAAATATATGGAAACAAATGAAAACGAAAATACAACAATCCAAACTCTCTGGGATGCAGCAAAGGCAGTCCTAAGAGGAAAATATATTGCAATCCAGGCCTGTTTCAAGAAACTAGAAAAAAGTGCAAATTCAAAATCTAACAGAGGACCTAAAGGAACTAGAAGGGGAGCAGCAAGAGCACCCCAAACCTAGCAGTACAAGAAAAATCATAAAGACCAGGGCAGAAATAAACAATATATCATCCAAAAACACAGTTGAAGAGATCAATGAAAACAAGAGTTGGTTTTTTAAAAAAAGAAAGAAAATTTATAAATCTCTATCCAGGCACTTCAGAAAGAAAAGCAAGAACAACCACATAGACAAAATCATGAATGAAAATGGATCTATTACAACCAATCCCTCAAAAACACAATCAATCATCAGGGACTACTATGAAAAATTGTATGTCAACAAACTGGACAACCTAGAAGAAATGGACAAATTCCTGAACATACATGCACTACCAAAATTCAAACGGGAAGAGATAGAAAATCTGAACAGACCCATAACCAGTGAAGAAATCTAATCAGTGATGAAAAATATCCCAACAAATAAGAGCCCTGGGCCAGATGGCTTCCCTGGGGAATTCTACCAGACATTTAAAGCAGAGTTAATACCCATTCTTCTCAGGCTATTGCAAAAAATTGAAATAGAAGGAAAACTTCCAGACTCATTCTACGAAGCCAGCATCACTTTGATTCCCAGACCAGACAGAGACCCAACAAAAAAAGAGAACTATAGGCCAATATCCTTAATGAATACAGATGCAAAAATCCTCAACAAGATACTAACAAATAGAATTCAACAGCATACAAAAAGAATTATCCACCATGATCAAGGGGGATTCATTCCTGGGTTACAGGGATGGTTCAATATTAGCAAATCCATCAATGTGATACATCACATTAACAAAAGAAAAGATAAAAGTCATATGATCCTGTCGATAGATGCAGAAAAAGTATTTGACAAAATACAGCATCCTTTCTTAATAAATCCCCTTGAGAATGTCGGGTTAGAAGGAGCTTACATAAACATCAAAAAAGCCATTTATGAAAAGCCCACAGCTAATATCATCCTCAATGGGGAAAAACTGAGAGCTTTCCCCCTGAGATCAAGAACACGACAGGGATGTCCACTCTCACCACTGTTGTTTAACATAGTGCTGGAAGTCCTAGCATCAGCAATCAGACAACAAAAGGAAATAAAAGGCATCAGAATTGGCAAAGATGAAGTCACACTTTCACTTTTTGCATATGACATGACACTCTACATGGGAGACCCGACAGACTCCACCAGAAGCCTACTAGAACTGATCCATGAATTTAGCAAAGTCGCAGGGTACAGAATCAACGTACAGGAATCTGTTGCATTTTTATACACCAATAAGCAAGCAACAGAAAGAGAAATCAAGAAACTGATCCTATTCCCATTTGCACAAAAAACCATAAAATACCTAGGAATAAACCTAACCAAAGGTGTAAAAGACCTGTATGATGAAAACTATAGAAAATTTATGAAAGAAATTGAATAAGAAACAAAGAAATGGAAAAACATTCCATGCTCATGGATCAGAAGAATAAACATTGTTAAAATGTCATTATTACCCAAAGCAATCTACACATTCCATGCAATCCCAATCAAAATTGCACCAGCATTCTTCTCAAAGCTGGAACAAACTATCCTAAAATTCGTATGGAACCACAAA
>CM053579.1:38416671-38436366 GCA_028646485.1 Cryptoprocta ferox | reverse complement strand
GCCTCCTTGACCTCAACCGCAGCAATTTCCTACTCAACACATCCCCAAAGGCAAGGGAACTAAGAGCAAAAATGAACTCTTGGACCTCATCAAGATAAAAAGCTTCTGCACTGCAAAGGAAACAATCAAGAAAACTAATAGGCAAACGACGGAATGGGAAAAGATAGTTGCAAATGACATATCAGATAAAGGGCTAGTGTCCAAAATCTGTAAGGAATTCACCAAACTCCACACCCAAAAAACAAACAATCCAGTGAAGAAATGGACAGAAGACATGAATAGACACTTCTCCAAAGAGACATCCAGATGGCCAACAGACACATGAAACGATGCTCAGCGTCACTCATCATCAAGGAAATACAAATCAAAACCACACTAAGATACCACCTCACGCCAGTCAGAGTGGCTAAAATGAACAAATCAAGAGACTATAGTTGCTGGCGAGGATGTGGTGTGAATGTAAACTGGTACAGCCGCTCTGGAAAACAGGGTGGAGATTCCTCAAAAAATTAACAATGGAACTCCCCTATGACCCACAATAGCACTGCTGGGGATTTACCCAAGGGATACAGAAGTGCTGATGCATAGGGGCACACGTACCCCAATGTTCATAGCAGCACTTTCAACAATAGCCAAATCATGGAAAGAATGTAAATGTTAATCAACTGATGAATGGATCAAGAAGATGTGGTTTATGTATACAATGGAATACTACATGGCAATGAGAAAGAATGAAATCTGGCCATTCATGGCAACGTGGATGGAACTCGAGGGTGTCATGCTAAGTGAAATAAGTCAAGCAGAGAAGGACAGATGCTATATGTTTTCACTCATTGGTCCAACAGGATAAACTTAACAGAGGACCATTTTGAGGGGAAGGGAGGAAACAGAGTTAGGAAGAGGGAGGGAGGCAAATCATGAGAGACTCTTGAATACTGAAAACAAACTGAGGGCTAAAGTGGGAGGGGAAAAAGGGAAGGGGGTAAGGGACATGGAGGAGTGCACTTGCGAAGAGCACTGGGTGTTATATGGAAATCAACTTGACAATGAACTGTAAAAAATAAATAAATAAAAATAAAATAAAATAAAATAGAAAAGAAATTACAAGGAGAGATCCAGATGAGCGACAAATACAGTCTCAACTAAGGTAATGGTATTGAGAATGGACAGTGGGGGACAAATGCATTCTTCAGTGTTTAGAATTGTTACCTCAGCTTATTTATTCAGAGGTTTATATGCATCAGCCACCCTTATCTTGATGCATTTCATTCTGAAATGTTTAATTCACTTAGAGAAATTTTTGTCTTTTCTTATAATGCTTGAATTAGGACTAAATGTTGGAGATGGAATAAAATTAATAAAGCTAATTAGTCAGCTCTAATCACGTCCCATGCAGGCTGCTATATTGCCTTTTGTTTTGTTACTTATATGTTAGGATCAGAGAGACTGGAGTACTATTGCTGTCTTCTAATTTTTAGCTGTGTGATGCTGAGAAAATCATCTAGATTATTGTGAGGACTATTTGAGGTAATATTTTTAAAAAATGTTTCAAGCAGGATTTCCATTCTGGCAATGGTGATCTAGAACAATCCTCCCATTGAGGAAAATTATGAAAAGTGTGTGTGTGTGTGTGTGTGTGTGTGTGTGTGTGTGATTATTCATTGCTCAAAGCAACCAAGAGCTTTGGAAGTCAAGATCCAAAGGGCCAAGAAAAGGCAGAAACTCAGGGATAAGTCTGGCATTTGGGGGAAAGTTTTTGCACAAGGCTTCTGTTGATTCCAGAGTATACTGATGAATGACTGAGAAGCCAAGCAGTGCTTTAATAGCTTCAAGGGTATACAAAAGCTGTAGTCCAGGGCTCACCAAGGAGAAGAGGGCCTAGCAACTCCACCCAAAACTCTTAGTTGGCACTTCAAAAAGGCTACATCATAGGGATAATGGAAAACTGGAAATAGACTTATGTTTGCAAGATTTGAAACGTACCTTCCAATAATCTCAGTCTCTGAAATTGGATTAAGATAATACTAGAAGACTAGGGACTCTAGTCACTTGTAAGAAGGCTCTCTTGGCTGGGTAACTTCATTCTAGGGTTCAAATTATCTTTAGTAACTGTTCATGTACAGTGTTTACCATTCATTAAAAAATAACCATATGTAAGAGAAAATGAAACGTTGTTAACAAAACCCAAGAAAAGCAAGACAATAGAAACAGAAACATTTCATATATGAATATTTCATATAATGGAGTTAACAAGTACAGACTTTACAATAACTATCCTTGGGGCACATGGCTGGCTCTGTTGGTGGAGCATGTGACTCTTGATCTAGGATCTAGGATTAAGTTGTAAGTTCAAGCCCCATATTGGGTATAGAGATTACTTAAAAATAAAATCTTTAAAAAATAACTATCCTTAATATGTTAAAGAAGAGCAATGGCAAGATTCAGAGTTTAGGAAAAAAAGACTTGAAATTGAGCAAGAGACTTGAACAGGTGCTTCACAAGATCTCCACATGGCCAATGAGCATATGAAAAGGTGCTCTACCTCATTCGTAAATAGGAAAATGTAAATTAAAATGATGAAATACTACTATGTACTCTTCCAAATAGGTAAAATTAAAAAGACTGACAGAGGCACCTCGGTGGCTCAGTGGGTTAAGTGTCTGATTTCAGCTCAGATCATGATCTCAAGCTTCATAGGATAGAACCCCACATCAGGCTCTGTACTGACAGCGTGGAGTCTACCCAGGATTCTCTCTCTCTCTTTCTCTCTGCCCCTCCCCCACCCTCTCTCTCTCAAAATAAATAAATAAATATATAAAAAGACTGCTAATACGAAGTATTGGTGAAGGATGTGGAGCAATAGGAACTCCCACATGCTGTTTGTGAAATGGTATTTTGGTGCAACCACTTTAGAGAAGAGCTCGGCATTATCTATTAAGGGTGCAAATATACATGTGCTGTGACACAGCAACTTAAACTTTGGGTATATACCAACATATATATATATATATATATATATATATATATATATATATATATGCATATATGTACCAAGAATATTCAGAACCACGTTATTTGCAACATCCCCAATTGAACACAGTCCAAATCTCCATTAATGGCAGAATGGAAAAATTAAAAATGTATTATCTTCAGATAATAGTATACTATACCATGCAGTATAACATAACTACATGGATCAATCTCACGTTTCAATGTGGAACAAAGGAATCAAACACAAAAAGAGCACCTTATTGTATGGTTCCCTTTACATGAAGTACAGTATTTCATAACCATTTAGATTACCTCCTGTCAGAGCAGAGTACAAATACAGCATTGTCATTTCAGGGTTTGGTTTCCAAAAAGGTCTTATTCTAATATTATTCTGCTTTTTTAAGGTGATATCTTTTCCCAATAAGTATGTAAATGGAATTTTTTTATCTTTAAAACCTCTATGTTATAGATGGTGGTTAATAGAATTCTGGACAAGATCTAGGTTTGAATATGGGCTAATTATGTAATCTACTCTCCAAAACTCTATTTCTTCATCTCTAAAATGGGGCTAATAATAGTATTTACCTCGGGGTGCCTGGGTGGTTCACTCGGTTAGGAATCTGACTCTTGATTTCAACTCAGGTCATGATCTCGAGGTTCATGGGTTTGAGCCCCATGTCGGGCTCTGTGCTGACAGCTCAGAGCCTGTAGCCTGCTTTGGATTCTGTGTCTCCCTCTCTCTATGCCCCTACCCCATTCATTCTCTCTCTCCCTCTCTCTCAAAAGTAAATAAATAAACATTTAAAATATACCTCATTTCAAAGACTTAGTATGAAAGAAAAATATAAAATATCTCAATAATATTTCTATATTGCTACATGTTAAAATACTAATATTTTGGTATGAATTAAAATATATGACTATAATTAATTTTACTTGAGTTTTTTACTTTTTAAATATGGCTCCTAGAGAATAAAAGCCATACATGTGGTTAAAATTGTATTTTCATTGCACACAACCTGCTCCGGTGGCTGCATGCTAAACCATGGCTTTTGCTTGAACCAGAGATTAAGCAGATGTTTAACACTGGCAAGAGGCTTGCAGTTTGAGTAAGAAGGATGTAAGAATCAAATATTTCTTTCTAAAAGTACATTGTAATTAACTGCTATGAAAGAGAATGGAGACTTCCTAGTGTGTTCTGTAGCAAGGGGAACATTTAAGCTGGTCCTTAGAAAGATTAGTAGTGAAGGTGAGAAAAGGGAAAACATTGGTACATTTGGAAAAAGGCTAGTGGTCTAGTTTGGGGAATATGATAACAGCAAGGAGAGTAGAAGAGGCTGGATAATTAAGTGAAGACCAATTCTAATAGGCCTTGTACTGGCCCAAGGATTTGGGACTCTATGTTGTTAATTCTAGGGAGCTATTCACAGGTTTCAAGGAAAGATGTCATAAAATGACTTGGCTTTAGGAATGTTAGCCTTCCAGCTATATGGAGTAGAGATGGGGTTGGAGAGGAGATGAAGTTGGAGACAGAAATACTGGTAGTAGGGCAGAGTTAGGAGGCTTGTATCAATAATTCAGGTGAGAGGCAATGAGCACCTGAGCTTGATTGGTGGCGGTAGGAATTAGGAAGGCATTGGTTCAGTTTGAACAGTACTGCTGAAGTAGAATTATTAGATTGGGCAGTAGGTTTGTGCAAGTCCTGGAGAATGAGTCAAGTATGATTCAATGAATGCAAACAAGTGGGGTTCCCCAGTTTTAGGGACTGATAAAGCAGGTCAAATGGGTCAGGGTTTCTGGATTGTAGACATAACATGACATAAATGGCTAACATTAGAGTCCAGGCTGGCCCAGAGGCAAGTGAAGGCCAGTGGGAAGAGGAAGAGAGGGAAGAAGAAAGGCAAGGCTTCAATCTTCGGGACCTGGGGAAGCCACTTCCCTTTTTGGCTTCAATTTTCCTATCTGAAAAGGGGAGATTGAATCAGATGATCCTTAAGTGTCCTTCCAAGGCCAATATTCATTCTAAAGTGTGTGTTGGGGGGAACCTGAGTGACTCAGTCAGTTGGGCGACCGACTTCAGCTCAGATCATGATCTCGCGGTTCGCGGGTTCAGGCCCCATGTCAGGCTCTGTACTGATAGCTCAGAGCCTGGAGCCTGCTTCTGATTCTGGGTCTCCTTCTCTCTCTGCCCCTCCTCCATTCATGCTCTGTCTCTCTCTGTCTCTTAATAATAAATAAATGTAAAAAAATAAAAAAATAAAGTATGTGTTGGTAGTACAGACATAGTATACTCTACAACAGTAGGGTATAATAAAATTACCTTAAGTACCAGACCTATTTTGTTCTTGAGATCTGTTTCTATTAGCTGCCTTTTCCCCCCTTGAACTTGTGATCAACTCTCTCCAAAGTTTTCTATCACGACAAATTTATAGATGCTAAATTTGATGAAAGGGAGAGGAAATAAAGGAGAACTTGTGGAATATTTAAAGATCATTTAAATATTTAGTTGCCTGAAAAGGTACAGTGAGTAACATACAAGGAAAAAATATATAACTTAACTACAAGGAATTACTGAACCAAAAGTGGTTAGCATCAGCTTGAAGCTTTGAGACCTTTCCTTCTTATTGATTCTAAACAGAATAAATCTGTAAATGATAATAGTTCTCAATTTATTCTGTATTTTTTAAAGAATTTTTTAATGTTTATTGATTTTTGAGAGAGAGAGAGAGAGACAGAGCGTGAGCAAGGAAGAGGCAGAGAATGAGGGAGACATAGAATCTGAAGCAGGCTCCAGGCTCTGAGCTGTCAGCAGAGAGCCTGATGCAGGGCTCGAACTCACGAACCGTGAGATCTGAACCTGAGCTGAAGTCGGATGCTTAACCAACTGAACCACCCAGGCACCCCAGGAGTGCTCAATTTAAGTTACTTCCAGCAAGTGCCACTTTTCAGGGCTTGTCAGACATCATGCTGCTCTTTCAACCACACTTTGCTTGTACAAAGCAAATTAATGTGGATAGAAACAATTGCAATTGAGGACAATATACCATTGTATCTTTTCACTGCATAGAATTGCTTT
Organism: Cryptoprocta ferox; assembly: GCA_028646485.1. Classification (NCBI taxonomy): domain Eukaryota; kingdom Metazoa; phylum Chordata; class Mammalia; order Carnivora; family Eupleridae; genus Cryptoprocta; species Cryptoprocta ferox. Next base: position 38,430,299 of record CM053579.1, on the reverse strand, counting down.
TGACTGAAACAATATTAATTACATGTATAATGTGGTCTATGGTTTTTTACACAGAAAGCCCTGCTGGAAAAAAAAAAAAAAGATGATCCCAACATTAGGTCCCACTCTGTCAGACTCCTTCAGAAGTTGAGGAGAGAAGATACAGGCCAAGAAAGTGAAGCAGATGCAAAAAATATTTCAGCAGGGAGTGATCCACAAAATACCTCTTCCTCTAAGAATTTCACAGGTCTCAATAGAGAACAAGTCCTTATCAAAATTGTCAAGTGGGCAGCTAGATAAAGTGGAGGAAGAGTAGAATAGAGTGTTGTCTTCGAGGCGAAGGCAGAGAAAGTTGGAACAGTGTGTCTTTGTGGTCCAGGATGTTATAAACAAATGACCATGAAGCTGAAGCACTAGGAGACAGTTAGCATTGTCATCCAATGCCCTTATAGCAAAATTAGGTTGCCACACTCATGATGTCTTATAACCCTTACTGTAGTATTTATCCAGTGGAGTCTAGGAACCACCCATGTCAGTATCAGAGATTGGGGAAAACTTTTTCAAAACATGATTCTCTGACTCGAAGGCTCCATTCCACATCTACTGAATTAGAATTTTCGGAGGTGGGGCCTAAGAATATGCACTTTAATAAGCTCCCAGGTGACTTGCATGCATACCAAAGTTTGAAAACTATTGCCTCACTACAGAAAAATCCTAAAATACATATCATGTCATATGTGGTGCTTGGCACAGTGATGATGAGTGAATTATTACAGAGTAAGCAATGCTAATACATGATTGGCTTTTATATTACTGGTCCAAAGCCAGGTTTTCTTTTCCTTCTTTGTTAATTTTTCAATATCCCTGAACAATATCAGAGTGATAAGCTGAGAAGACTGGGCATAGGCAAAGAACACTACCTTCTTCACAAAGAAAACTGAGACAATATGTCCAACTCCCTCAACTTCCTTCTTGCCTTGTTCCCATTCTTTTTTTTTTTCTTCAGATTTTTTAAAACTAATCTCTACATTCAACGTGGGGCTTGAACTCACAACCCCAAGACCAAGCATCACACGCTCTACCGATTGAGTCAGCCAGGCACCCCACCTTGTTCTCACAATTAAGTGGAAGATATTCAGTTTATTACCATTGTGATAGTAACTGCAGATTTTTCATAGCTGTCCTTTAACAGATTAATGAAATTACTTTTTTAAATGTTTGTTTATTTTTGAGAGAGAGACAGAGACAGAGCACGAGTGAGGGAGTGGCAGAGAATGAGGGAGACAGAATCCGAAGCAGGCTCCAGGCTCTGAGCTGTCAGCACAGAGCCTCACATGGGGCTTGAACCCATGGACAGCGGACCACAGAATCATGGTTGGAAGCTTAACTGACTGAGCCACCCAGATGCCCCATAGATTAATGAAATTTCCATTCTTAGCTTACTGAGTTTTTATTTTAATTCAGAAATGGAGGTTGAGATTCATCAAATGCTTTTTCTGCATCTATTGAAATGATCGAATGGTTTTTCTTTTTTAGTCTGTTAATATGGTAATTACACTGATTTTTGAATGCTTAAACTTTGTGTTTCAGAAACTCTTGAAAGATTCCAAAAGAGACAATGGCCTCGCTCTGGACCTAACTTATTTGCTAAGATCATCTCAAAAGTTAAAGATTTTTTTTGTTTCTTCTGTTGTGGGTGGTGATTGTTTTTTCTTAAGTTTATTTATTTATTTTGAGAGAGAGAGAGAGCACGCAAGCAGGGAAGGGACAGAGAGAGAGGGAGAGGGAGACTCTGGAGCAGACACCTCACTGTCAGCACAGGGCCCCATGTGAGACTTTATCCCATGAGCTGTGAGATCATGACCTGGGCTGAAGTCAAGTCAGATGCTTAACCGACTGAGCCACCCAGGTGCCTCTGTGGTGATTGTTTTTTAAAGAGTGACATTCCTGGTATTGATAGACTGAAAAGCTAACAGGATTTGGGGCAGTATAAAAACATAAGTGTTTTGTGGAACTGTTTATCATATATCTCATAATCTGTGTTTATTGTATTTCTATTTTGTTAATTCTATTTCAAGAGCGATATTGTCATGCCTATTTTGTGTTAGTCAGCTTTATTTGTTTGTGCTACAGGAGGCCGGTGATCTTAGGACCAAAAGAAATGATCTCTTAGTAAATTAATCCACTAGTAAATTCTAAGTACCACCCCAATTTACTATCTGAGTATCTAAGGAGATAACATTGCAATTTATTTATTTGCTCTATCCGGTGCTTGGTAGGTGACATCCAACTCTTAGCTGAAGAGGTGACAAAGTGCTAGACATACCAGATTGGCTGCTCTTAGAAAGTTTACTTTATGTAGTAGGTGTCCTGCTGTATAGTAGCTGATGTCAGTTTGCCCACTTTATTTAATGGCTCCTCTTTTTCGTAGTTTGCCAAGCCTCAATTTTAGGCTAACAAGTAAAGCTAGCAGTAAAGATGGCTTTAGAGTGGCTCCTCCCACTGAAAAAGATTTCATTGCTGAACCTATTTTTCAAATTTATCTGGCTTGCTTCTCTTATTATTCTCCATTCCTCTCCTCAGGTCTCCTGTATACTCAGTGCATGTGCCAAGGGGAGAATATTTGGTAATGACTTGCTATAAATACCTAGCATTACTGGCTATGAAAATCATATTCAAATTTTTTTAACTGTTTGTAGTTCCCTGGATTGGTGAAAACATCCCAGAACACTTAGTAATAAGGAGCAAAGGAGGAAAAGTGACATTGTTCTCAGCTGGGATAATTTGTTTTTCTTTTTGGTGGGGTAAGAGTGCTCAGTCACAAGGGTGAATGGGTAGAAAGAAGACATAATTAAGTACTAATAGTACTATAGGAAGATAGATTACTACTGTATATTCAAATAACTTAAAATTTTCTATTATCTAATTAGTTTTATTCTTCAGGAACTTCTTAAAAGGAAATAGTAGCAAAATAGTAATAAGTGTGGGGTGAGATAATTTGAAAGATACCTAGAGAGCTGCCAGAAAATATTCTAAGAGTAGAGGGTATATACCTGTTTTATTTTTGGAGGCAGAAGGGAGGTAGGAGGTAAAGAAAGATGTTGCTATGTGTAATTAGTAAAATCACCCATTTTTCTTTCCTCCTGTATCAGTCAAGTATTGCTGAATAACAATCAAGCACGAAATCTCAGTGGGGCACAATAATTATTTATTTCTTATATGTCAATTAGGGTTTGTCTGATCTAGGCAGCTGGGTTGGGAGGCTATGCCTCAAGCCATAGGTATGACTGCGGTTGGCTCACTACTGCTGGTTGGTTCTTATATGCTCCAAGTGTGTTCATTCTGGATGTACTGGTTACCCAGGGCAGGCTCTTGTCCTGGCCATGGCAGAGGCACAAGAGGTAAGTGGACAAAGAATCTGTATAACATTTCCCAAAGACAATATACAAATCATCCATAAGGACGTGAAAAGTTGCTTAACTTTCCCTGAGTCATTAGGGAAATGCAAATCAAAACCACAATGAGATGCCACATCACACATGCAGGAATGGCCAAAATCAAAAAATTAGATAATAGCAAGTGTTGGTGAGGATATGGAAAAATAGTACATTGCTGGTGGGAATGTAGAATGGTGTAGCCACTTTAGAAAGCATTTGAGGGGCTCCTGTGTGGCTCACTTGGTTAAGTGCCTGACTGCAGCTCAGGTCATGATCTCATGGTTTGTGAGTTTGAGCCCCGCATGGGGCTGTGTGCTGACAGCTCGGAGCCTGGAGCCTGCGTCAGATTCTGTGTCTCCTTCTCTTTCTGCCCCTTCCATGCTCGCTCTCTCTCTCTTTCTCAAAAATAAACATTAAAAAATTAAGACTTTGAGGAAATGGTTAAACAGAGTACTATATGAGCCAGTAATTCCATTCCTAGATATATACCTGAGAGACTTGAAAACATCTATCCACACAAAATCTTATATACAAATGTTCATAGCAGCATTATTCAGTATAGTTTTGGAAATGTGGAAACAACCCAAATGTCTGTCAACTGATGAATGGATAAATAAAATGTGGTATATACACATAATGAAATATTATTTAGTCATAAATAGGAATGAAGTACTAATTCACACTACAATGTGGATGAACCAAAGCTAAATCTAAAAGGCCTGTCACAAAGAACCACATATTGTATGATTCCATTTATGTGAAATGACCAGAATAGGCAAATCCATAGAGGCAGAAAGTAGACTAACAGTGAGCAGCTTCTGAAAAAGGAGCATGGGGAGGATGGGGAATGCCTGCTAAATGATACAAGGTTTCTTTTTCAAGTGTTGAAAATATTCTAAAATTGATATGGTGATCATTGCACAACTGTGTTTTTACCAAACATCATTAAATTAATCAGACTGTATATTTTACATGGGTTAATTGTACGTTATGTGAATTATTTCTCAATAAAAAGTGTATACATGTACACACATGTAAAAACATGCATTGTCTTTTTAAAGTTATTTTTAAGTTTTATTTATTTATTTTGAGACAGATAGAGAGAGAGCAAACATACGTGAGCAGTGGAAGGGCAGAAAGAGAGTGAGAGAGAGAATCCCAAGCAAGCTTGGTACTGTCAGCATAGAGCCTGATGCAGGCCTTGAACTCACCAACCGTGAGATCATGACCTGAGTGAAATTAAAAGTGAAATCTACTGACTCAGCCACCCAGGTGCCCCAATAAGCATTGCCTTTTAAAGTCTAGGCTTAGAACTGGCACACTATCACTTCTAACTATCTTCCATTAGTGAAGGCAAATCATATGGCTGAGCCCAAATTCAAAGGGAAAGGAAATATACTTGGCTTTTAATAGGAGAAATTGCAAATTCATGTGTCAGTGGATATGGATGCAATGTGGAGTAAAGAATTTGTGTCAATAATTTAATCTAATACATTTCCCTGGCCTTTCCTCCCTTACTTATTTTCATATTTATTCATATTCTAGGACTAATTCAAAGACTAGAACAACTGATCATTACCTTATTGTGATATTCAATACAGATAACTGAAAACAACACTTAGATAACTTTACATCTTTTCCCTTTCCTTTTGAAGATTGCATAAAGATCTATGTTCCTTTAAAAACCTTTAGTTAGACATTATTTTCTTATACTTGACTTTTGTCTGCAACATTTTTATTTTATAAAGAATCATGTTCTCAAGACATTTCCTCCAGTACAATACCAGTTTTCAAGAAATAAAAACAGGTATAGCTACCTGCTATACAATACTTAGGGCAACTTGATTGTAGTATTTCTCACTGTAATAATTCAACTGAGATTTTTAACTGATACTTCAAATAAAGAATGTAAACACCCTTGCTGGACAGTAAGAGTAGATTTCAGGGAAAAGGAGCCTGGGTAGCTCAGTTGGCTAAGTGTCCGACTCTTGATTTCAGCTCAGGTCATGATCTCGCAGTTTGTGAGTTCAAGGTCCACATTGGGCTCTGTGTTGGCAAGTGGAGCCTGCTTGGGATTCTCTGTCTCCTACCTCTGCCCCTCTGCCCCATGTTTTCTCCCTGTCTGTCTGTCTGTCTCTCTCTCAAAAATAAACTTTAAATAAATAAAAACCATCTGCTAAAAAAAATAAGAGTAGATTTCAGGGAAACCCAAACTCTTTGGTTGCAGTGAGATTTAAATAAGTGTATGAGACATAAAAGCATTTCACGAGAGTTTATTTTTACTTTATAAAACATTTGCACTTCCCGTTTTTGTCATAGTAAGCTATTGTTCAAATATTAGCTGAATCCATCTTACGCTAGTTAATCTGTATTTCTCTCTACAATGTCATGAAGAGCCTCTCATGATAACAAAGAAGAGATGCTTCAGAAATAAAAAGCAATAAAGGTTAATTCTGAATCCGGTAATATGTAGCAAACTTTTGAAATGTGTATATCTTCGCATCCTGTAATTCTGCTTCTAGAAATTTATCCAAATGAAATAATCAGAGTTCAGCATAGACCCATTGTGTTATATGTATTATGTTGATTAATATGAAATTGCCAATATTTAACCATTTTCGACCTATAACAACAGCAATTATGTATGTTTCAATGTAATATAAAGATGTTCATCACAGTATTAATTATGATGAAAATAACTGGGGATAACTGAAATGTCCAACAATAAGATACTGGTTAAATAAATTATGGCAACACATATACTAGAATTCTATGAAGCCATTAAAATTATAATGATTTAAATGTATTTTTATTGTTACCAAATGAGTATGTTCATGATATATTACTGAGAAAAAATAATATTACAAAACAGAACTTATAATATAATTCAATTTTATTAAAATTATATATATTTACATACATATCTATATTTATATGAAGTGACTAGAATAATATACACCAAAATATTCATAGTTATTCTCTCTAGGATTGTATTTTTAATTTTTACAGTATTTATTGGAGTTATCTGTATTTTTTAATGTTTGATTTTAGAGCATAATTTTAAGTTATGTAAAAATCAATTCTATAAGAAAATCATAAGTTATGATCATTTGTGGTAGGAAAAGACACAAACAATTTTGTAAACTATTTGTTTGAACCCAGCTTCCTTCCTTCCTTCCTTCCTTCCTTCCTTCCTTCCTTCCTTCCTTCCTTCCTTTTCTAATTACAGCAACTTGATTTGAGGGTTTTGTTTTATAAAGGTCAACACAGAAGCCAAGCTCAGTCACATAGGTGGTAAGGGAGGGATAGATACACTGTGGGTGGCACAGGAGACCAACATTCTGTCTTCCTGAAAACACCAACCACGTGGGATGTAATGGAGAACAGGCACACCCATGGAATGTGACAATACATCCCAGGACTGGGCTCCTACAGTCCTCAGTGCACCATGAGCACATGGCACCTTGAACAGGCCCTGGAGACAGGGAGCTGAAACCTGGCATTATTTTAAAGCATCACGCACAATAAAATACTTGCATTTAGGAAACCCTATTTTCAGCTTGTAGCACTCGAAACAGGTGATGGTGCACATACAGATTTTATGAGGTATCCCTGAGCTACTTTGCTTGATCAGGTGAAAATATCGTTGCCATTATTTTTACAACTTTTGCATTATAACATAAAGGTTAAAGAGCAATTCATTCATGGTGTATTCCATTTTGGGGGAAAATATCATATAGATAATTGATCCAATAAATAAACTAAATCTTTCCATTTACTACCCATAAACTCACTCACACACCCCCCCCATATTTAAAGAGAGTAACTAACTTTCTTATCAAGAACTATTATATTTTTATGTTTAAATTAGTTCATACATTTGGGACTGAAAGGGCAAGGTTTTTATATTTTCAACTGAATTTAATATTATGTTGGATAATGTCACAATAGAAAAAATACTTTAAAATATATTAATCAGCCCTTGACTTATATTTCAATTCCAAAAGAAAAATATTTATTAACTTGGTTGAACATTGATCTTAATAAATTTTGACTTGAAAATGACTTGTGAATTCAAGGAGACTGAAAAATTCAAAATGGATTCATTATTGTCACTAATGACATGTGACAAATTTTTAATCACAGAGAAAAGTTTTATTTGTCAACATAAACAAAATAATAAATGCATTTGCTAATTCTTCCTATACAATCAGCATTCACTAGGGTATTGGTTTTAGGTGCATATGTCTGTGTGTATATGTGTGTATATAAATCTTTATGTTTATATGTATATAAATACCTACATTTAGATCTATCTATCTTCCTATATGTTTGTGTAGGTTGTGTGTGCATGTGTACTTATGTATATGATTGCATGTAGATGTGTGTTCATGCATGTGTATTTAATATAAAATGTCATGTTTATATGTATATGTTGTGTACATATGCATATCAGCCCAAGGTGGAGAATGCTTTATGACCATTCAAAACCAACTTAAATGCCAATATACTCATAAAGAGTCCTATTAGTAATGGAAACATAATGTTTTTTTCTGATTTTTGATAAGCAGGATAAAAAAAATAATGATCCCATTATACTTACAGTATACTTGTAAGGCATTTAAGCTTTTAAACTTGCTTTGATCACGTTGCTAGACAGAGAAAAGTAGAATTAGTTCCTGTTTAAGCTGAAGTGTGTTTATTCGTCATATCTCACTTTATAACTACTAGCTCTGATAGATTTGGGGTCCCTAAGTGTTTTTCCATCTTCCTTTGGGCAGCCATTTGCAGATCGGCTTGTCCTTTACAAATCAACAGGTAGATTTCAGGCATTAAGGCTGCAACATAAACATGAATGAAAATAATAATCCAACACTAAGTAGGTACATGTTGGCTGGATATCTGCCAGTACCAACAAGAAATTGCCAAAAAAGAAGGCCACAAGTGACCTTCCAGAAGCCTAGGGCTAACAGGAATCTGGGGATATTGTACTGCATGTCCATGGGGCTGTGGTGAAAGTATACTACCTTTCAGGTTAATTTCCTCTGCCAGCTTCTTACATTGAATGTGTTTGGGCAGGGCCCTGGAGAAATGCCCAACCTTTTATCCCAGACATTGACTTACCATAGGAGTCAACAATTACTCCACGGTAGAAACCATTACTGTCTCTCAAGAAACTAACAAATTGTAGGGGTTTTCAAACCTAGACTCCCAACCCTTAGGTGAGCCTAATTCACTTAGGCTAAAACTTGGAGACAGTCAAGTTCTGTCCTACAAGATGCTGTCTTTGAAAGGAAAGAGAGACAATAGTTCTATTATGCTTGACTGGTCGGGAGAGCTGGGAGAACAGAGTCATGTCTCTGGTGGGAGGCGCTCTCTAGGCCTTCTACTGGCCACATGTGAACTTGTGGGTTCCTCTCAGGTATGCTGTGTAGAATGCTCCTATATTTGGTTCCTTTGGGAGTTGGTTTCCTCACTGTCATCTCCCGTCCCTCCTCCAGAATGACTGTGTTGCTTCAGCTCAATTGTTGGAAGATGCTGGTTTCAGTTCCTCAGTATTCTTTTTCAGCATTTTCTATACTCTGACATCATTTGACTCATTGCCCACTTCACATTCCAGGAACCTTAGGTAGATGTCCATGTGAAAAGTCAGGCAGATAATTCTATTTTGTGACTTAGGGTAAAATAAGACTCTTATTCTCTCTCCAGTATCTCTGTTCCCCTTCCCCCTCCCCAATACTGTCACTTGTACAGAACAGATTGTGTTCTGCCATTGTATTTCATTATTTGGAAGCCACCTCCCTCCACTTCCCCAAATTGGACCATCATAAGTAATCACAAAAAAGATCCTTTTCCCCCAAGGTGTCATTAGATCTAGACCTCTTTTGGGTAGGTTCTATTCCCTATTGCTAGCAGAGTCTAGGCACTGTTATACTGCTAGAAAAGCCCTGAGGCTGTGGCCTCCATCCCTGAACATACTATTGCCAGAGAGTTTCCTAAAACATGGGCCTCCTCTACTCAAAAGCCTTCAGTAACTCTCAATTACCAACAGAATGAAGACAAAACATCTTAGCTGGGCACTCAAGGCCTCCCCAAAGTTGTTTTGTATAATAGTGTTATTTCTCAAATACTGTTCCCAGCCCCAACATTGTTCCCCTTCTTCCCACACATGATTTGAACTGCCTTGCATCTGTTTTTTTTTCAGGCTGCTCCACCTGCTAGAAATTCTCTGCCCACCATCTTTGTCAGTTGAAATCCCATTTATCCTTCAATGTTCAAGTAACTGTCCTCTCTTCTCTGAAGCATCCCCTTATCTCTTCATTCAAAATAAGCACTTCCTTCCCACGACCTTCCAATAACATTCTTTAACAACCCTGGCGGTACTTGCCTAATTCTTACTGGCTATTGTCTGCTACTGCAGGGCAAGGACTAAGTCTGCATTGTGTCTGTAGCCTCCATAGTGTCCATCACGGTGTCACGGAACAATGGGTCTCCATTTCAGGCCTGACAAGGCTCTACATGATCTGACTTTTGCCTGATACCTTAGCCATATTTCCAGCCACTTTTTTCTGCATCTTCACTGGCCTTCTGTCAATGCATCAAAAATGCCAAGTGCTTTCCTACCTTGGGGCTTTTGCCTACACAGTCCCCCCTGCCTGCTATGCTTTTCCATCTATTCTTCATCTGGTTAACTCCTGCTCATCCTTTTCACCTCAGCTTAAAACATTACTTCTCAAGGAAGCCTGCCCTGACCTCTCAGAAAAAAACAACAACTATACATTGTTGCCACCAGACATCTCATAAGCTTGTAGTCATAGGAGAAGAAATGAATGATGGAGAGTGGAGGTCTTAAAACAGACCCACCGTTTCCTTCCACTCCATGACTAGGAAATGCACAGTAACAGCCACTCTTGGGCTTTAGTCAGGAATGACTACCTTGGGTTTTAAGGATACACAAGACCTGCTCCTTCACTAGGGTGCCCTGTTCTTCCCAGCCTAATTCCTTGCTCCTTTGGGCATAATGTTTCTTAAGACTCTCCCAAATCACCTGCTTATCATTGAGAAGAGGAGCAAAATGTGTCAGAAAGAAGGGTCAGGTCAGATGGAGCCTAAAGTTTCATTTGTTATTGCAAGGCCTCTTGTCTTGGAACCTCATGATGTCTTAGTCCTCAGTGGTCACTGATTTGCGATCAGAACTATGCAATAAGAGTAAAGGATAAAGTTAGAGAAATTCAGGTAGGAGTAGAGGGTGGAAAACAAGGCATATATAGGAGCAGGACTTATAATGAGGCAGATCAGTGCAGAGTTATGGCATTCTAGTTTTATTGATTCTGGAAGGGCTTTCCATCACTTTCTAGTGCTTCTGAGTTGTGAACATTGCCTAAAATTAGCCTTTCAGGCAGAGGTTACAAATTGGCCGTTGCAGGCTGAATCTGGTCCTCAGACTTGTTTTAGTTGGACACCGCAGTGTTGATAAAATATATTTGAATTAGTTGCCAACATTTAAAGATTGGAAGATTTCATATAAATTTTTTTACTTTTGGCTTCTCTTGAAAAACTGGAAAATCTGGCAGCCCAGCCCCACATTTCCATCTAGCAACAGTCTGCTGGAGCTGAGTGTGGCCATCCCCTTTGGATGAGACCTATTCTTCCTTGGTTCTTCACGGTCCCCATCTGGTTTGCTTCCCTCATTTGTTACCTGCCTGGCTCTGTAGGCATTGGAGTTTGCAACCCTTGATAGTTTTATAAAAATTTATTATGGAAAAATATGAAACATATACAGTAGCAGAGAGAATCATAAAAGGAGCCCCAAGCACTCATCACCCAGTTTCAACAACTGTAATTCATAGCCAATCTTATTACATCAGTGCCCTCACCCATTATCCAACACTCCTATCCCCCACCCCTGGATTATTTTGAAGCAAATCCAGACATCATATCAGATATCATATTATTTTATCACTAAATATCTCAATACATATCTCTAAAAGACAGACTCTTTTTGTAAACAGAACCATAGTTTCATTATCACAGACAAAATATTACCAATTCTTTGTTATCATCAAATATCAACTCTGCTAACTTTTAAAAAACATTTATTTATTTGAGAGAGGAGAGAGAGAGAGAGAGAGAGAGAGAGAGAGAGAGAGAGCACATGTGTGGGGTGGGGAGGGGCAGAGAAAGAGGGGGACAGAGTATCCAAAGCAGGCTCTGTGCTGACAGCAGAGAACCCAATGCGGAGCTCAAACTCACAAAACCATGAGCTCATGACCTGAGGGGAAGTTGGACGCTTAACTGACTGAGCCACCCAGGGGCCTCCACTCTGCTAACTTTTTAATTCTTTTCCGTGTTATTCACCTCATCTGATTTCCTTTCTCTTTCTTTGGGGGGAAATAAGAATAGGAAGTTGGTCTAGGAAAGGGGGATGGGAATAGAAATATGAATATGATATTCTGATCTCTAGAAAGTAATAGATGGAATGATTCCTTATGTCTACATAACACATTTATATCTTTATATGGGATCTGCTGTCATAATTTTATATGAAACAACATAGATACAGAAGGTTAAGTAGCTTGTTCAATTACAGAGATAGTAAAAGAGCTGTGACAAGAACTCAGACCACCTGATTCCCATCCAGGCCCCTTTCTGTTGTGCCACATATGAAAGGTGACATGGCAGGTTTATAATGTGATGATAGCAGACAGTATGGAGTAATAGCAGTGAAGATTTTCTGAGTGCTTACTCTGTGGCTAGGGGTTGTGCTGGGTACCTAAGTTATATTATTATTATTATTTATCCCTCTTATCAGTTCTCTATTCTTCCAATCTTATAGAGAATAAGTTGCTGAAGACATAGACATTAAGTAACTTTCGAGGAACAAACACTTGGAACAAACAATTGGCAGAACTAGAATTGGAAGCCAGATCATTCTAACACTAGCATCCCAGTGCTTTACCACTGTCTTAAAACTTGACAGAGCAAAGACTTTGGAATTGGACAAACTTGACTCTGAATCTTAGCTTTTATTTACTTTGTGACTGTGGGTAACAACTTCCTCATCTTCAAGTAAGGATAATAGTACCTAACTTTTAGGGTTAATGTCATGATCAAACAAAATCATCCATTTAAATTATTTAGCTCATCACTTGGCACAGAGTAAAGGCTCAATAAATGAAAGCTACCAAGAGGGGGTGGTTAATAATAGTACTATCTCGACCAAAGAGCCCAAGAAAAAAGGAAATTTTATTCCCTCTCTGACCAGCTCCTTAGACTACTCCCATTTTATGTAATCCTAACACGTGGTTCATGATTCATGTTTTCATACATTTTACATGTGAAATAAAATTAAAGTATACTTTATACTTTAAAATGAAAGAGCTTTCTAATACTAAAGATTTTAATTGTCAGAGGCACAATAGATTTGATGTGGAAATTCCAAATTCAGTCTGCCACAAGCTGGATGGACTTTTGGCTTTTCATCCTAAAAGCTAACTTATCATATACTCAAAAACAAGTGCCTAGTGAGGCCAGGAAATATTTTCTGGACTTTAAGGGAGCAGTGCATGTTTGGGAAAGTCTTGGCATGGTGTGACATTTTTACAAATCTAATCAACCTGAGGCAAGGCTATAATGGGAGTGTGATTTCAAGCTCCCCTGTCCCATTTACCCCATCTCTGAGTTCCCCAGTGTTTTTTTTAAAGTTTATTTATTTATTCTTTTTATTTAACTTTATAGTTTATTGTCAGGTTGGTTTCCATATAGTACCCAGTGCTCTTGCCCACAAGTGACCTCCACCAAGACCATCACCCCCATTACCTTTCCCCCCTCCCCTTCCCCCCTCAGTTTGTTTTCAGTACTCAAGAGTCTCTCTTGTTTTGTCTCCCTCCCTCTCCATAATTCTTTTTCCACCTTCCCCTCCCCATGGTCCTCTGCTGGGTTTCTCCTGTTAGACCTATGAGTGCAAACATATGGTATCTGTCCTTCTCCGCCTGACTTATTTCGCTTAGCATGACACCCTCAAGGTCCATCCACTTTGTTATGAATGGCCAGATTCCATTCTTTCTCATTGCCATGTAGTATTCCATTGAATAGATGAACCACATCTTCCTAATCCATTCATCAGTTGATGGACATTTAGGCTCTTTCCATGATTTGGCTATTGTTGAAAGTGCCGCTACGAACATTGGGGTACAAGTGCCCCTATGCATC
>CM053579.1:38379677-38416171 GCA_028646485.1 Cryptoprocta ferox | reverse complement strand
TCTGTGGCTGTGACTTCTTCCTGGAGTTGCTTTAGAGGGGAGTTCTTTTGTTTCGTCATTTTGGCTAGCTTTCTGTCTCTTGTCAGTTTTAAAAGCTCGTTATGCCCTGTGAACCTGTTAGTATTGCTCTATTAAAGGAGGCTCATTGACTGTCCAGGGGCTGTCGTTTCAGAAAGTGTTCTTTTAATGGTGTCCCTCGGTTTCTCTTGTTGTGCCTCTGATTATTTTATTTCCCTGGTCAGTTATATGGGACTCTCCAACATGTATACTTTGGGTTGTTTTTTGAGGTATCCCTGAAAAGGAAACAGACTAGCATACAGGGAACAAAAGCATGCAAATGCACAGACAAATCAAACAAACAAGTAAGGCAAAAGGGGAAGGAAGTAAAGGAAAGGAAAGGAAAGGAAAGGAAAGGAAAGGAAAGGAAAGAAGAGAAGAAAAGAGAGAAGAAAAAGAAACTAAAACAAAAAGAAAAAGAAAAACAAGGTGGGGACAGAGACAGCAAAAGTCTGTGGGCAGTCTAAAAGCATATAACCAGCCAAGAGGAGAGATAAGAATATGCTACGGGAAATATATCAGGATGGCAGCAGAAAAGAAGGAGAAGCAAAGAAAAAAGGAAAGAGAAAAAAAAAGACAACTCCCCTGTGCGGATGGGCATGGTTTGGCGTCAGGTCAGGTCTCGGGGTGGGCTGCTCTCTCTGAGGCCCCGCCTTGGTGGTTGCAAGTTCCCCAGTGTTTTAAGGATGGAGGCAGAAGTACAAAAAGTGTTCAGGCAGGAATAAACAAAGTGGTACAGAGTGTACCAAGCAGAAGCAACTAACTTCTAGAAGGATGTCCCTCCAGTGTTCTGGGGACACAGAACAGGCAGGGGCCAAGGCCAGGCCTGCTAACTTTCACTGGCCTCAGTGAAAGAGGGTTAAGGGCAGAGAGCACCTGTGTAAGGGGACTCCCTTGCACAGCTTTAACCTGGCTAATGTTTAGATTCCTATGGCTGCTGTAATGTATTCTCACAAATAGTGGCTTAGAGTGCACCTTTATTATCTTACAGCTCTGTAGGTTAGAAGTCCAGTATGAGTCTCACTAGGCTCAGATCAAGGTATCAACAGGGCTGTGTTTTCCCTTGTGGAGGCTCTGGGGACTAATATGTTTCCTTGTTGTTTCCAGCCTACATTCTTTGACCCATGACACCTTTCCTCCATCTTCAAAGCCAGCAATGGACATTTGAGTCCTTTTCACATCTCATCTCTCTGACCCAATCTTCTGCCTTCTTCTTTTACCTTTAAGGACCCTTGTGCTTACATTGGACCCACCCGGATAAACCAGATCATCTCCCTATTTTAAAGTCAGCTGATTAACAACCTTAATTCTATCTTCTACCTTAATTCTCCATTGCCATGTAACATAGCATATTCACTATTCTGGGGAATAAGACATGAACATCCTTGGGAGGAGGAATTACTCTGCTTACCACAGATACTGACTGTTACAGAGAGAATTGGCCCCTGTTATTGAAAACAAAATAGATTAGGGGGGTCTGGGTGGTTTAGGAGGTTAAGCGTCCGATTCTTGGTGTCAGCTAAGGTCATAATCTCACAGTTCCTGGGTTCAAGCTCCACGTTGGGTTTTGCACTGGCAGTGCAGAGCCTGCTTGGGATTCTCTCTCTGCTTCTCTCTCTTTCTCTCTCTCTCTCTCTGTCTCTCAAAATAAATAAAAGAACTTTAAAAAAAACAAAATACGTTAAGGGCGGGTGTGAGTTTTCAGCAATACTGACAGAATATTTAAGATTCAGGTGTTTTTTGTAAAATGACCCACTATGGATTTGTTCTTAAATGGAAAGACAGCATATTTGTAAATATGACAATTTGCTCCCAATGATTTTCTAAATTTGACACAATTTCAGTTAAAAAGGAAAAATATGGGGGCTCCTGGGTGGCTCAGTCAGTTGAGCATCCAACTCTTGATTTTGGCTCGGGTCATGATCTTTCGGTTCATGAGTTTGAGCCCCATATCAGACTTTGTGCTGAACTTGAAGCCTGCTTAAGATTCTCTCTCTCCATCCCTCTGTCCCTCTTCCCAGCTCTTGCATGCACACTCACTCTCTCTAAAACAAAAAAGAAAGGAAAAATATACAAGAAAACAAAAAAAATAGTCTAAAGAGTAAGAAGTGAAGATTTGTCTTATCACACATTAGAACAAGCTATATAAAACAGTAATCTTTAAGACTATATCTGCACACAAAGATGTTTAGTAATTCAACAAATAGCTACTGATTCCTCATCATCAGAAAAAAGCATAAATGAATGACAGTATATGAATGCAAACATGAAAATGATCAGTGTGAAGACTATGATAAAATGTGGAAAATATTTATGAAATATTGTTAAATAAAAAATAGAGCACACTATTGGCTATCCCCCATGTGGAAACAAACAGTTGGTCATAGGGTGAGATTAAGAGGTAAATTTTGTCAGATTGTGAGATTTGAGATGGGGACTTGGGGGAAACTTACAGTAGGAATGTATGCAGTGGGGACCCCTACTACTTGATTTTTGTGAAAAAAGACTGTACATTTTTGTATTGATTCCCTATAAAAGCCAACTTTGCAAAAATGGTCTACACGCCCCAAGGTTGGTGGGTAAGCCCTTTAATCTCTGAGAGAACACCCCCTTCTCCCACCTGCCCTCTGCCCTCTGAGTGGCTGTGGCCCATGCTGCTCTTACCCGGTTTCCAGGGAGCAGCCTGTGCTTCTCAATGGGAAGTTAGGGGAGGCCAGGACACACAGGCAAGCAGATGCCGGCGGTCAGTGGCTTTTTGCATGCGGAGGGCAGCTCCTGTGATAGCTCAGCTCAGCCCAACCCAGAGGAAGGCATCATTTTCATTTACAGGTCACTACACTGATCCTTTTTATGACGGATTTAAATCGTGTGTCATGGACTACGGGAGCATTCATCTTACATTCACTACCTTCTCTTTGCAAGCAGAGACCTTCTAGTGGCAGAGGCCTTCAGGCAGAGCAAAAGAGGAGGCAGGGTTCCGGGGGGGTAGTGGGACTGGGAGAGGAGGGGGTTGGAGCAGCTGGGGTGGGGACTTTTTTAATAGTTTGTGTCCATTTGAATTTGTAGGCCCTTGCCAGTTATGGCACTAATTGTTGAAGGGATTGAAAAGAATTAAAAAAGTTTTTAATCACCATTTGTTTTTGAAAGGATTTTTAAAAATTAATTTCTTCCTTAATACTTCTTAGTCAATACAGATTTGGTCCTGATACCTTCCTGGGGCACCAGCTTGGTCAATATAACACCTGGATCTCCTGGCATTCTTCTCTGATGATGAATTGCTCTTGCTTTTTATATGAAGATGTTTCATCAAACTATTTAATCAAACAGATTAACCAAATATTTCCCTAACCCCTCACTTAGCCAATTTTAATTCCACATTGGAAAAATTCTGCCATAAGTGGACAATTGACCTCACTGGGAGCAACTCAACAGCTGGTGGGTTGTTCTTTTTTTTTTCTTCCAAGATTTTATTTAAATTCAAGTTAGTTAACATATACTGTGGTATTGGTTCCAGGAGTAGAATTTAGTGATTCGTCACTTCCATACAACAGCCAATGTTCATCACAAGTGCCCTCTTCAATGCCCAATAAACAATTTGGCCCATCTTCCCACCCACCCCCCCCTCCAGCACCCATCAATTTGTTCTTTATCATTAAGAGTCTCTTGATCCATTCATCAGTTGAAGGACATTTGGGCTCTTTCCATGATTTGGCTATTGTTGAAAGTGCTGCTATGAACATTGGGGTACATGTGCCCCTATGCATCAGCACTCCTGTTTCCCTCAGGTAAATTCCTAGCAGTGCTATTGCTGGGTCATAGGGGAGTTTTATTTTTAATTTTTTGAGGAACCTCCACACTGTTTTACGCAGTGGTTTCATCAGTTTGCATTTCCACCAACAGTGTAAGAGGGGGCCTGTTTCTCCACCCTCTTACACTGGGGCCTCTTCACCAGCATCTCTAGGCTGCTGATTTGTTCATTTTAGCCACTTTGACTGGTGTGAGGTGGTATCTCAGTGTGGTTTTGATTTGCACTTCCCTGATGGTTAGTGATGTTGAGCACTGTTTCATGTGTCTGTTGGCCATCTGGATGTCTTCTTTGGAGAAGTGTCTGTTCATATCTTCTGCCCATTTCTTCACTGGATTATTTGATATTTGAGTTATACACCACTTCTTTATTCATTCATCAGTCAATGGGAATTTATACAATTCATAATTTTGCTATTGTTCATAGTGCTGCTGTAAGCATTGGGGTTCATGTGTCCCTTTGAATGGTGTCTATTAATCCTTTGGATAAATACCTAGTAGTGCATTTGCTGGATCCTAGAGTAGTTCTATTTTTAACTTGTTGAGGAACCTCCATACTGTTTTTCAGAGTGACTGCACCAGTGTGCATTCTGGTGGGGACATTCTAATGTCCAAAATAAGCACCTAATGAAATGGATTGATGTGACCATTTCAGGATATTTTCAATCTAAAGATCTCATGTGCATGGGTGTGCATGCATATGTGCACATGTGTGCAAGAGAGAGAGAGGGAGACAGACAGAGAGAGAAGAGCCAGTGAATGACCTGGATAGAGCATTTTTGTGAGTGCTCTGCTGCACACCAGGTCCCTAAGGGAGGAGGGTATTTAGGTTTTTGATCCATTCTGAGGTATTTTTGCATATTGTATAAGGTAAAGGTCCACTTTCATTCTTTTGCATGTGGATATACAGTTTTCCCAGCACCATTTGTTGAAAATACTGCCCTTTTCCTATTGATTGGTCTTGGAACCCCTTTTGAAAATAATTTGACTGCGTATATGTGATGCATGGACTACTTTTATAACTATTGTCAGATAAACTATGCTAATAAAGTTTTAAAAACACACTAAAATAGGCACAGTTTGAAAACATTGGATTCAAAGGAGGAGTTGACCACATTCATGCTCTGATCTTGCCCTGGTTTTTAACGTATGACACTTCCAGATTCCAATGATACTGTGTGTTCACAGACTGCTTATCATTCACCGCGAGAAAGGGAGATTACTTTCTCTTTTTTTTTAAGTTTATTTATTTTGAGGGAGAGAGAGAGAGAGCGCGTGCGCGCAAGCGATCAAATGGGGGAAGGGCAGAGAGAGAAAGAGAGAGAGAAAACCCAAAGGAAGTTCCGAAAGGCCAGTGTGAGAGCCTGATGCAGGGCTCAAACTCACAAACTGTGAAATCACAACCTAAGCCAAAGTTGGACACTTAACCGACTAAGCCACCCAGGTGCTCCCCTTTGTCTTTTAAAAAAGGACAGCTTAAAACAGAGAAAAGGGAACCCATTTAAATGGTGCAGCAGGAGAGCAAATGTAAAAAAAATACAGGTTGATACCTAATAAATTTGTCTTGTTAATATTTGTCCTGACATATCGCATGATGATATATTGAAGTAAATCCTTAAAGCATCAGAATGCTCAAGAAATGGGATTATTCTTCTTTTTAAATTTTTTAATATTTACTTTTGAGAGAGAGAGAGAGCAAGTGGGGGAGGGGCTGAGAGAGAGAGGGAGACAGAATCTGAAACAGGCTCCAGACTTTGAGCTGTCAGCTCAGCGCCCAATGCAGGGCTCAAACCCACGAACTATGGGATCATGACCTGAGCTGAAGTCTGACGCTTAACAATTTGGCACATTGTAAACCCTCAGAAAATTTTAGCTGTTATCGTCATCACCATTTGTTATTGTTAAATATAAAGCACTAGCGTGGGTGCAATGAGGCATCCAGAAAATAGAGGAGATTCAGTTGGAAGCTTTAGGCACTAGTGTGCAGGTAAAGAAATCAAGAATTGTATCTACCAATGGTTAAGTTTCAGCGGGATGCCATAAGTTATGAAGGCTCTGGTCTAATAAGTGATCCATGCCTGAGGCCTATAAAGATTTAAGGAGAGAATGTAATAGCTAGGTAGGCAGGATTGAGAAAGAGGGGAATGATGAAAGGAAGATGAAAAGACAGCAGAGAAGCGGTCAAGCACTGAATGACCCAGCTAGATGAGGAAAGGGCACACGGGCAAGGCACAAGCAGAGGTTTAGGGTCAGAAATGAGCATGGCATGGGGCATTTGGTTGACTCAGTCGGTTAAATGTCTGCCTCTTGATTTTGCTTCAAGTCATGATCTCATGGCTCCTGGAATCGAGCCCCATGTTGGGCTGACAGCATGGAGCCTGCTTGGGATTCTCTCTCTCCCTCTCTCTCTCTCTGCCCCTCCCCCGCTCATGTTCTCCTCACCCTCAAAGTAAATAAATAAACTTAAAAAAATGAGCATGACAGTTTCTGTGTTTCTGCTGTGAGGTTGTAGTGTCTCAGAGTCATCATTCTGGGATCAAAATGCCTTACTCGGATGTGAGTAGGCAATTACACTGAGTCTGTGCCAATCCCTGGGACTTTCTTTAAATGGTTATACAAAGTACAACACAGTGAAAACAACAGGGAAAAAAAGCCCTAAAATTAAAAAAAAAAGAAGGAAAAAAGGGAAAGAGGAAAGGTGCCTCCTTAAAAAAGGGAAAGAAGAGAGGTGCCTGGGTGGCTCAGTAGGTTAAGCGTCTGACTTCCTCTCAGGTCATGATCTTACAGTTCTTGGGTTCGAGCCCTGCCTCGGGCTCTGTGCTGACAGCTCAGAACCTGGAGCCTGCTTCGGATTCTGTGTCTCCCTTTTTCGCTTGTGCTCTGTCTCTCTCTCTCAAAAATAAAGAAACGTTTTTTAAAAATTAAAAAAAAAGGAAAGAGGAAAATAAGACTTTCTCGGCAATCTGCTTTTTCCTGCAATAAGTATACAATCCTGGTAAACTGAACCTCCCTGAAGATATGGTTTTATTTAATTGAGATATGGGTGTATAACATTATGAAACTTATCAGTTCTGTGGGAGGACAAGCTACACTTCTGCAGCAGTCCCTGAAATGTTGTGGGGGAAGTTGTTAATAGAGTTATTAAAAATATCGTTTGAATTTTGCCTGTGGATTGAAGCATTCTCATGGTTCTCAGGGGAGGTGATGTTAAGGAGGTGTAGGATGAGGTGAGGGGACCTTGATTTCTGGCCTTGGTTTTGCTTGTTACTCTTGGACAGTGACCTCATAACTTGTAAAGATGACTTCCTCATCTTCATCCCACATGTTTACTAGGATCACAGCTTGTATCTAGTCTCCTTATTTTCTGTTTGGAATGAATGGATTAACCACTCTCTAAAACAGAGTTATGAGGCTATAGAATATGTTTGTCTATGGAAGAACAGACTTGGCAATGGGATGTCTGAAGTCTAAGCCTCTGTGTTAAATAAATAGAGGAACCAGTTTAGCACACTGAAGTATCTTTCTGACTCCCAGCTGGAGATGAGGTTTTGAAATGGTATGTGGGCCCATGGAATTCACTGGACATCCTTGAAAATTCCTTCTGGTTAAAATGAAGAAATAGAATCCTCGGTGTTTTTTGAGGTGCTGGGGCTGGAGACCTGGGTCAGGGGCAATCACATAGTAGGACCCCTTCTCTTTCCTGACTTTCCTTCATGCCTCATGAATATTTTAATCCTGGTGAGACCCCTTAAGGTGATCAGTTAAGGGGAAGTAGAGATGAAGAAAAGAGAGAGAGCAGCTCCATTGCTTTACCTTGAGATGGCGACTATGGAAGGGGACTGATTTGCATATAACCTGAGTTCTGTTTTTCCTTTCTTCTTTTTTGTAAAGCCCAGCTGGCCAGGGCCACCACCTTGTGCCCCACTGGCTACCTCCCAGGGACACTACCCAGTGGACAGTGTTCACTGACTACCTAGCTTCCTCCCCCACAACGACATCTTTGGGCCCAGCCATGGACATGGATTTCTTTCTCCCCTGGGAACCCATAGCCTCCTTTTCGACTCCTGACTTTAAAATATCTTTTGCTTCATCTTTTTATCTTCCTTGTTCAAGGGGAACTGGTCAGAGACTATTCTTTGGTCCCTATCCCGCCTCTTGTTTTTTCCCTAAACCAAGAATCTTGGGCCAAGAATACAAAAACTGTGCTCCAACTCTGTAGTTCTCTGAGGCCCTACTTCTGTCTGGGGGCTATGCTTCAGAAGGATCTAGGTGTATCAATTATGCTGCCCATGCCTGTATGCCACCTCTTCCATCACTTGTGTCCCCTTGTTTGTGAAGCACAATAGAGTGTGCTTTCAGAAGAAATCTTTTGTATTCTTAGACTAAAAATATTTGCATGTAAATGTTGGAAATCCAAACAGTCTCCTTAAGATCTACACTTTGCATGGGGAGGCATACAGACCATTGGGGTGTATTTGCAAACTAACTTTACACCATTGCATCTTGTGTCCCTGCCTCATAGTATTGTGGTGACATCTGAGAAGGAGAGAGTGTGACATTGATCAAGGCAAAGCATAAATAACCACATTTCAAAATGAATACTAATTGCATCATGACAGTTTCCAAACTATTAGCCTACTTTACAAAAAAAGTTAATTCAATACAAGCCCGGAGCTGGCTGTTTCTTATGTGTTGTGCTGCCAGTTGGCAGGCACAGCTTTGCAAGAGGACTGGGGGAAATGAGGGGTTTTGTAGTGGAAGCACACTTGGCCTTTTGTGAGGAGGGTACAAAGTGCATCACTCTCTCAAGCCCCTGCTGTTCAGAGTTCAAGAGTGGACACCAGGATACTGCATGTCTTCAGGGGAAGTTTACTACTTTTCCTAGAGGTAAAATGGCCCAGTGCCGAGACTTGGGGAGGAGCCTTGAGTTTGTAGCCCCTTGAAGGAAAGAGTTCTGGGAAGATGGAGATTAATAGCACTGAGGAGCAGCCCTTAGCTGGGAAATCCTGAGACGGGGAGGGCATGGCCATACAGAGCCTGGCCTTCTCCAGGATGAACTGTGCATGCTACTTCAGGCAGGCCATTCCACTGCTCAGGAGAGCCTGTGTTCCCACATTTGTAAGATGAAGGGGATGGGCTGGATTACAGTGAAAGCCTCCTCCAGTTCCAGTAGAATACCAGTGTCTTTTCCTTTAAACTGAGTGTCCCTCTGAAGAAAGGCACTTTGCTTGGAAAGGTGGCATGAAGTGATGGGACTGGTCCCCTGTTCCATCCTTTTACTGCAAGAATTAAGAATGTCTGTGTCATTTGCCAAATTGACATGATCTTGTGTGAAAATACTTTGAGGAAAAATGAAAAAGTGCCTGCTAAGAAGAGGAGCTATCTGAAGCAAGGGCTCATTCTCTTTTGGACATCTTATTGCCTTGACTAAGTGGGAGGGAGCATCAGAAAAGCCCCCAATAAAAATAATTTTGGTCAGCATTCTTAGAAAGAAGGGTGTGTGATAAGGGTTATTTTATGATATCAATTGCCTCCAGCAGGTGTCCACTCAAGGTCTGAGAACCCCAGTTTATGAGCTATGGGATTCAAATTAGACAAAGTTGAATTTACCAATAAAAAAGATTCAGGGAATAACTCTATTATTGTACACCATTATTTAATTTTCAGATTTTTACCAATTCCTAAAGTCACACCAGCACCAAATGACTGGGTGGGAAAACACATATATCCATATGTGCTCAGAGCATGTCCAATTTTAGGTAATACCCCATGATCAGAACTCAAATGTCTGATTATTCTTTTGAAAACAACTCTGATCAAACTCTATTCCTTTATTTTTTAATGTATTTACAGTAGTTCTACTCTTTGTTTAAAAAGTCACTTTTCATACCCATTTTAAAAGAGAATCCTTGTATGCTCATCTAAAGAATTATTTCTAGTCCCTTCCTTCCTTGCCTTTTCTCCCTTGGTACTTGTCTTCCCAATGATGGCTGGAATTTTGATTCTCAGGTACTTCCCAGCTAGATCTCCAAGGTTCTGACTAGATTTGTTTGAAACAAGATCCAGGTTACATAAATCTAGTTTTAATCAAAAAAGCTTTGTTGCCAGGGAACTTGGGTGGCTCAGTTAGTTGAGCAATCATCTCTTGATTTCAGCTCAGGTCATGATTCTGGGGTTGTGAGATTGAGCCCTGTCTCAAGCGTGGAGCCTGCTTGGAATTCTCTCTCTCCCTCTGCCCCTCTCCTCCATTCAAGTGTGTGCTCTCTCTTTCAAACTAAAAAAAAGACTTTATTTCCCCCCAGATACTTCATATCTTGTTCTGTTTGACCATGAAAGTTACTATTGTGAACGCTTCCTGTCACGTGGTCTTCAGTAAGAAAAAAACTTTAGAAAAAGCATATTATTACTGTAAAATGCTGAACCTCCTGTATTCCTCCTGAAATTGTGATTTTTACAGTTCAGCCCAAATTACAATCTATAAAGACCGTCTATCTCAGATAAACCTGTTTGCTAATAGCCAGTTTCTAAATATTTTTTTTATCAAAATAATTTCCTTATATTAGAATACATTAATTTCTGATCAGGGCACCTGGGTGGCTCAATCGGTTAATTGTCCGACTTCTGCTCAGGTCATGATCTCGCATTTCGTGGGTTCGAGCCCTGTGTCGGGCTCTGTGCTGACAGCTAGCTCAGAGCCTGGAGCCTGTCTTCGGATTCTGTGTCTCCCTCTCTCTCTGTCTCTCTGTCTGTCTCTCTCTCAAAAATAAATAAAACATTAAAAAAATTTATGATCTATGCCTTAGGGATATTTGAAATGCACTTTAAGAATAATGCTCTTTGTGGGATTATTTTAAAAGACCTCTCCTTTTTAAAGCCTACGCCAGGGGAACCTAGTATTTGCAGACATGTTTTGCCTATTTCCTCTGTTCACATCCTGCCTCCCTTCCTTAAATCATCTGGCACTTGAAAGAAGTAGATATAATTTTCAAAATAGTATATATTACTCTTGACCCCACCTACTTATGGGAAAGGACGTTCACCTTTTCACACAGCTTGAGTCAAAAAACATGTTCTATGTTTGTGGGTGTCAGACTGCATATGAGCGTTAACTGCAGGATTTGTGTCCTGGGTACTGTTTGACTTTGAATCTTAGGGTGGCAGGGCTGGATGGGGTCCTTGAACTTTTATTTGTACAGATCCTGTATTTCCAAGAGGATTTACAGCATTCAGAGACCTGATGTTTAACAAGAAGGAAAGTGGTCAGTGATGGAAGATAAGAATGGTTGTGTTTCAAAATTACCCAGTGAGGTATGCAGATGCATTCCTGGATGTTCCTCCCTCCCAATCACCTCCTGGCTGCAGAAGACCTATGTTAGATACAACTGCTTTGCTGACCTTTGCCATCTATATGGGTGAAGGGAGGGAAGAAAGGAATGAAAAGTATTGGATAACACTGCAAAAATTGTATGTTTTTGCAAGAAAATAAAGCCTCACTTAAAGCTAGGAACGTGGAACTGCTGCAAAACCTCTTTGGGACCTCCTCTCTCCCCAGTCCACCTCCCATGAAATTCTGGTGTCACTGTGATACCCTTGTCTAAAGTCACTGGAGTCATTTAATGACTGTGGTCATAAAATGACCATATACTGATAGGGATTTATGAAAAGCAAAAGTTCTACTGAAAAGAAAGTGATGTTTTAGGAATAGTGGGCCTGGCCTCCTCCCTCCCATTTTAGTTTTTATTTTCCCCCTGGCAGTTTTGCATGAAGGCAGCATGAACAAAGCAAAAGTGTGCTTCTTTTCAGTGAGTGCTAATTCCGGAGCATTGTTCAGGGGCCCATTTCTTGGATGTTGAAGGTGACAAAATATACTTGAAGGTGTGACTGCCTCTAAGCTGGGGAAACTACAATAGGCTCTCTTGGGCTGGGGGTGGGGATAAGAAAACAGAGAACAGCCCCTTTCTGACCTTAGTTGAGCCCCTTCTTGTGTTTGTGAACCAGAATGATTCATATTTCTCTATCACTTCCACAAAACAGAGAACAGTGAACAGAATTTGGAGTTTGGCTGCCACAGTCCCTTACAGCCCTGAGTAGCCTCTTAGGAAGTTTCCCTTAGAGTCCATGGCTGTTGACCTCCCTGTCATGAATAAAACACACTGTTCTCTCAAACTCACCCCTTCTCATCTTGCACAGGGATGTGCTCCAAACAGGGCAAGGTGGGGCTGAGGATTGTTGGGGAGGGGGCAGATGTGGAAGGAAAACATGTGGTCAGTGTATACCAGCATGGGCACTTGGAAAACTGCCATGTGCATGGCCTATTGATGGTAACTCAGGGATATTATGTTATGAAAAGAGACCAATTTGACATTCTGTATGAATGCCATTCCCTTAGTAATTTGCATGCATACCTTGCTTATCTCATTTGGCACTCAAAACCAATATATTGATTATTTGAAACTTTATTGAAAATACTTTATTGAAAACATACTCTACAAGAACAACAGGCACTGACTTTGTTCAGTTATTCATTTAACATGTATTTGAAGAATTACTCAATATTGTACTATTCATGATTTATATCTGGCAGAAAAAAACACTTCAGAAAAATTGTCATAAAGACCATGCTTTAGAAAATGGGGCCTGCGAAATAACCATTGATGAAACGGGCCCATGCCATACCTACAGGGGCCAGAGCAAAGGGAGGCTCAGGTGGTGGGGGTGGCATAGGTATCATGGGTGGCCCGGGTGGCAGAGGTGGCCCAGGGGGCCCAGGGTGCAGGGGTGGCCCAGGAGGCATAAGGGCCCGAGGCACCAGAGGAACACATCTGCATGCCGGGTCCAGAACAGGGATTGCATGATAAGGCCCATCAAAGATTACCCCCACAGGAGGGCCCAAGGCAACAGGAGCCAGATTTCTGAGCATCATTGCCCTCTGGTGTCTTCTCCACTTGGCCCTTCTGTTTTGAAACCAAACCTTTGATCAGAGGGGCAAAAGGGAATGGTTTAGTACACTGAATAGTTAATGTCATAATAGAAAACACACAACATGCAATGCTGCCACTGAACTTGTAACCTGTAGTGGGAGAAGTATTTCCTTATTGCTAAAATATCTTGGGAAAGTAAACTGCATACCTCCCCTCAGCTAACCCCATGGCTAGTCGAGACTTGGGCACACTGATTTGTCTCTCTTCCAATTTTTAGTATTCTTTTATGTTTTTTCCCCAGGTCTTGGACACAGATGTAACTGATAAATTGCACTGGTTCCCTGGCAACAGGGGAAAAAAGACATTCAACTGTCATCTGTCTGGCTGCTTCACTCCCTCCTCACCAGGGGTAGTGTCACCCTGGGTATGGGGGAAGCTGAGAATGGTATAAAGGTGGATCTGATTAAAATCATATGGACAGGAATGACCCCCTTTTCAAAAAAAAAAAAACCTATCTGCAGTCTGAACTAATCCATTAGGAACACAGTGCAGTTTTGGACAGATAGGTTTCCTGTAGTGATATTTAACGGATCATTCTCCTAAACCTCCTAAGAATTAAACAGGTGGTATGCCAAAGGAGGCCTGATCAGGAGGTCTCAGGGACTGCTGGGACAGGAGAGTTGCTGAAGCCCCAGATGCTGCGTTGGTAATTTAGCCTTTAGTGTTAAGGAAAGTTTAATCTAACTGAATCCAAATTCACTAAACTCAAAATCCTTTTCCCCAGATAAGAGATTGGGCACTCCATTGTCACTACTGTCAATTTTGCAGGCTCCCATCTGCCTTACCCTCCAGACCTTCCTGGGCTCAGGAGAAGGTCAGGTCATTCAGCTCTAGTTATAGTTTTAGGATACTGGACAGAAGCTGCTGTTACCCAGAGGGGTGGGGCACATTTGGTCTTCCCAGCTCCATTCCTTAAGTAGAAGACTCCAACCCCATCACTCATTCCTAAGGCAGGAAGGTCCAATCATGCATTTTAAGAAAATGTTCAACAGCAATGTGGGGGTAGGGGTCATAAAGGAGGCTCCTCCCTGAGTGTTTGCCAAATATTAACAAGCCAACATACAAAAGAGCTGTCAATTAGACTTTACTGTTCTTGTTATACTAGTTAATATGATTTTTATTGTATTTAATCCTTTTGGAAGTTCCCAAACTGAAATATCTTAATTGAGACAAAGGGCCTCTTCTCTCTGTCTGCAGGCATCTTTTCTCTTCTCTGTCTTAGGATTTGGGGTCCTTCTGCTGCATGAATATATAGTCTGAAGATGGCCAGTATAGTAGAGTTCATTTTGGAGGGATTCGAATATATCAGTGGTCAAATCTCCCTAAATATAACCCAAATCTGGCAAGTTTTGGTATGGGCCAATATTAGATCCATATTTCCAATACTGATTTCATAAAATAGGTCTACTATACTTGCAACAAGTGGGGGTGGGGAAGCATCTATTAAGTTTCTTGGGGGAAATTCATGCTGCAGAGCTTGAAAATATAGGAGAACATAGTCATTTTCCTTTTTTGGATTTTCTGGCTCCTTTCCCCTTCAGAAATCCAAAGAGAGGGCAACATAAATCCAGGAAGGGGGAAAAGCTACTTAGGAAACTTTGTTTTTCTTTTCCTCTGAGATTACCTTGAGGGGGCAAATACTTCTTTGATATAATTATGATTTTCTATGACCTCAAACGGTCACCATTTGATCCCGTGACCAACAAATTATTAATGACTTCCTGAAAAGTATTTTAAATTAACACATGTAAGAATCTGGTCTGAAGTGAGAGCACCCTGAAAATCAAATTCCAGAAAGCCCACCTTTTCAAAATAATGTCACCAAAAAGGAAAGAAAAATTCTTAGATGCTAAAAGTTCCTCAGAGAATATTCATTTACACATTTCGTAGTTTCATAAAGTTGAATTTGTGAGGCATCTGCAAACCATATATTTGAATGTATACAATACTTCTGTAAACTTTCACCCCTTCTTAGGTCAGTGGGATTTTATTAAAAATTGCTATCTTTTTTGGTTCCATTCTTTAAGACAATTTTCCAAAGTTTGCAAACCTTTCCCCATTACTAACATAATCCCAATATTTTAGCAATCTTTTTGGGCTGATATCAAAGTCTTCCAAAAAGTTAAAGTTTAAGGCTTTCATTCTCTATGTTGCTTTAGAAAACACTTAAAAATGGCAGGAGGACCAGGGACCTGGAATTTTAAGCTACCTTCCCACTCCAGTTTCAGTCTAACTAAACATGCTACTCATGCACTGTGTTCTGTGTGTGAATTACTCCTTCACCCCAATGTCTGCATACTTATAAATTTTCTCATTTAACCATGAGCTTATGCCTGATTTTAAATATTTCAATAACTTAGTACTGTTGAACCTTCTTATAATCTAGCTCTTCAGTGCATTAATTTGTATACTTCCCAGGGAGGATTAAGCCACAACATTATTATATATAAAAATATTCCTTTAGGGAAGACTAACATCCTTCCTGAAAGATACCAGTGTAAAAGGGGATGAACTTAAGTGTGTGTGGAGGGGGGTGGGGAGAAGTGTGCTCTATTTTTTTTCCTTTAGGAAATCATATTTCCTCTGGTAATGGGCAATTTCCAGAAACTTACTTATCCCATTTCCCACCCCCAAGACACTCAATGTTCAAAACTTAATTATTAAACATGGAAAGACAACAAAACACACCAACTTCACAATACCCAGAACAAAATCTCAACTGTGTTTTAGAATGGCTGCCCTGCCAAGTGGTCTTTTAAGATTTACTGACCTGCACTTTGGCTTCAGTCAAATTCAGGCGTCCTGCAATCTCTTCTCTGAGGGAGGAAAATTGCAAATGTTCAGTATTTAAAATGAAATCTATCACACACATTATTTCCATCTCCCGTCCCAGTGCAGCTTGCCCTAACACAGCTTGAGGCTTGCTTTAGGGAGTTTTCCCACGGACAACTTATCTGTACTAAATAAGATAGAAAAATGTAATATATGTGAAAGTTTCTGGTAGTGTGTCTGTTAGTTGAGTATGACTCCATCCATTTTTCTGTTTGTGGAACATCAGAGAATAATCCTGGAAATCTTTTCTTGGGAGGTACCTCCGTGAAAATAAATAAAATGCCAAAAGCCTTTAAAAGCGGAGTTTTGAACCGGAGTTATTTCCAGGGTTTATTGTAAAGGGAGAGGGGAATTCTCAAGGAGGAACTCCAAACAGTCGGCTCAAGGGAAGTTCTTTTTGTGCTCTTTGGAGGGCGAAGGCTGAATGTAGCAGAACCAGAGAAAACGCCCCTAAACCTCACACCAACTTGTCCTGGTCCCCCATTCCTGTCGGGGCCAAAGAGGCCTGCCCCTTCGTGCACTACGGGTATCAGGACCACAAGGGATCCCGGGAAGGCAAGCGAAGGGAAAACCTCGATGGCTTTTAAACGCTCAAAACTCTGCAGCCTGGAACAGCGCTCCACGTGGCAGGACTGAGACTAGGGTGAGGAAAGCGAGGTGCTCGACTCGAGCCCAAAACTAAAGTGCTCGAAAAAAACTGAGCAAGCACTATATATATATTTTAATGCAATATTCAAAATATAAAAATTAATGCGAAAGACTCATGATGAACAAATTACCCAAATTTTAAATAAAAGCACGATCAATCTGACCCTCTCTTACTTGCTTCACCCTAGTTCCGCTCCGGTCTTGTAGCCCCGCAAACTCTCTGCAAGAATTGCCCCAACGCCTGAGAGCAAGGACGGATCCTGGCGTCCTCAACCCCTCTAAGCGGCTTTTGGCTTAGGAGAAGGGGAATAGGGTCCTGGGAAAGAGCCTAAGATTCCCCGGGGTGGGCCTGAGCACCCTGCATGCCTGCGGAGCAAACCACTTACCGCGTGAACACGTCGGGGTACTGAATGCGATGGAAAATGTCCTCCAGTTCCTGCAGCTGCAACTGGGTGAACGCAGTGCGGTAGCGGCGCTGCTTCCTCTCAGCGATCAGTGGCCCCACCGCGGCCGAGGTGACCGGCGCCTCCAGCTGCTGCGGCGGTGCCAAGCCTCCGCTGAAGCCGCCCTCCGGGTTTTCGTCGTCGAAGGGGTTCGGCTCTCTCATGCCAACGTCGTTTACTGCCGCTGCTCCGCGCTTAGGTTTGGAAGTTGTATTCTCCTCTCCTCCCGTTGAAAGCAACGAGGCCAAGGTAGGCTTCGTCTCTGTGAAAGGACGAAAGCAAAAGAGAGACCGGAGGGTAGGAACCCACCGGACGTGGACTGGAGGGGCCGTGGGGTCGCGATGGAAGATAGTGGCGACAGCCCCGCAGCGTCCCGCGCACCCACCCCTTCCAGGGAAAGTTCCTCCCCTGGAGTTTGCCAAAACACCTGTCCCTGTCTAGGCACTGACCATTGTGTTCTTCCTCCTCCCTACCGACTCCCACGCTGCGGTAGCCCACGTCGTAGTGGCTGCACCCCTGATTATGCTCCATGTCCGAAGTGCTGTCGATGAAGCCTAGGGCATACGTAGACTCTTCGGTGGGGTCCGGGGCAATCCCTGGGTGGCGGCAGGAGCTGGGACGAAATGCCCGGTGGGTTGTTTTTCTGGCTCCCGTACTTCTTCAGGCACCGAGGCTGAGGCTTGCGCGCCTTATATGGAGGGTACGTTGCCTTCCACAGGTTCAAAGTGTATGCGCTCGTGTCGGTTAGACGTCCTCTGTTAGCGTTCACGTTACCTTTAGTTGGTGTCAGTGGGATCTGGCGGGGGCACGCTCGCTGCCAGGGCGTGTTAGAAAACAGGGCGAGTGTTTGTAAGAGTGGCTGGTAGTGGACATACTTGTGTGGGGAGCCTTAACTCCAACTTGCAATTTAACCGACTACTCCCAACTCCGACGAAATATCTCATTGGAGGATGGGGCTGTGCTAGATCGAGAACGCCGTTTTTGGTGGAGGGAGGCAAAACTTCACTGTCAGTCCAGGAGTTCGCGGAGAAATGTTTGTAACATATTCCTCCGCTCAACCTTCGATGTTCCCAAGACTGCAGAGGACGCGGTGT
This sequence comes from Cryptoprocta ferox, assembly GCA_028646485.1. Taxonomy (NCBI): domain Eukaryota; kingdom Metazoa; phylum Chordata; class Mammalia; order Carnivora; family Eupleridae; genus Cryptoprocta; species Cryptoprocta ferox. The sequence continues at coordinate 38,398,312 of CM053579.1, read as the reverse complement.
GCCTTGCTTCCTCGGGGGGAAAAGACAGAGATAGGGCTGGCTGGAGAAAGAGCGGAGCCCTCAGCAGCCCAAGCACGCAGAAGCTAAGTTATTAGTCTGTCCTGCAGTGGGCTCTGAGCGCGGCATACCTCTCCTAGGACTTGGTGAATGATGGATAGGACTGTCTGGTTCTGTTCCATTCACACCCAAAGTTGTTCCATTCACACCCAAAGTCCGCTTATCTGGCTAGTGATTAAGACGAAATGATTAGCTTGGAGGCTGGTTGCACTGGGTTTTTGCGATTAGATCCCACCGGGATTTCTGGGAGGGGTAGTTTGTAGTTAGGTTTGCAGAGCAATACGGGTGCTCTGATGCACGCTGCAAGAAACCCAACCTGCCTCTTGAAAAAGCTCCAAGGACTTCAGATATTTAGTAATGAACCCATGTCAGAGTGCAAGTGTACAAACCGGCCAAGTGCTTAGTGCATCTAAGAATGCCTAGGCTGCACGGGCTCCTTCCTTCAGTTCCTGGGACACGCAGCATTTGCTGTGCTTCTTATGGCACCCCGCTTTGCAAGGCGCCTGAGAGCGCGCCTTATTCCGGGGCCAGTATTGTAGCAGGCGCCTAAAGCGCACCTTGTTCTCTGGCCAGTATTCCAGGCCTCGGAAGAGTTCCCACCTTCCTCACTACTTCTCTTCCCCTTTCCTTTAATACAATTATATTTCAGAGCTGTTTTTCTCTACTAATGTGACAAATAAAAAAGGACCAGGCCACAATTGAAAGCTCATGGTTCTTCCTCCAAAAAGTGTTTGCAGGTGCTCCAGGATATGTTAATGTCCTTCATATTTAAGAATAACTTTTAATAATGGGCCCTCTGCTTGGCACTGTACACAATTTACCCTACTTTTACTTTTGCAACCACCATTTTTATCATCCCCATTTTTTACACAGAAAACTGAGCCCTAGGGAAGCCAGGCAATGTGCCCAACCATGGTCATACCAGAAAGTTTGACTACAAAGTCTGTGTACTTTTCACCATATCACTGCAGTCTTATTTCAAAACAATAAATAATGGTGAGGTTCCAGGCAGGAGTGGAGGAGGGGGAAGGAGAACATTGGGCAGAGTCTTAAAAAAATTCTGAGTGCCAGGGGTCTCATCCTCCTCCTGCACTGGTTCAGGCCTCTTTCCTGTTGCTGATTCTCCCGAAGCCAGATGTTTGGGATCCAGGAGTGCTGGGTTTCTCAGCCCATCTCTTCACTTTTGCTCAACACTGAGGGGACACTAATGGGATCAGGGTGCTATATGCATTGGCTGCTGAGCTGGTTCCTTTTTTTAAAGTTCATTTATTTTGAGAGAGAGAGAGAGAGAGAGAAAGAGCAGAGGAGGGGCAGAAAGAGAGGGAGAGAGAGAATCCCAAGCAGGCTCCACACTCAGCATGGAGCCCAATGCAGGCTCGAACTCATGAATCTGGTTGGGGGTCATGACCTGAGCTGAAATAAGAAGTTGGATGCTTAACCAACTGAGCCACAGAGGCGCCCCCAAGCTGGTTCCTTGAAGACACAGGAGGCAGAGGTGAGATGATCTGCCCTCATATCAGGGCTACAATAGGACTTTTGTGGACCCTAGGCACTTTTCCCTTCTTGGGCCCCTTCCTCCCTAAAAAATTTTTTTAATGTTTATTTATTTATTTTGTGAGAGATGGGAGAGGGGCAGAAAGAGAGAGAGAGAGAGAGAGAGAGAGAGAGAGAGAGAGAGAGAGAGAGAGAGAGAATCCCAAGCAGGCTCTGCATTGTTAGTTCTGAGCCCTATGGGTATGTGTGTGTGTGAGGGGGTTGATCTCAGGTGCAGTGAGATCATGATCTGAGTGGAAATCAAGAGTCCAAAGCTTAACTGGGTAATCCATCTAGGTGCCCCTTCTGCATAAAAAAATTTTAAATGATATTTTACAACTAAGTTGGTATAAAGATAAATGTAATCTGGCTTGGATTACATTATTTTTTTCTTTTAATTTCAAAAGAAATTAATGGATTTTCCTAGGCTTCTAAAAGTGTGGTGGGCCATGGGTACTGTGATTACTGTGACTAATGGAGAAATTGCCCTGTCTCACATTCCCAGAGATGGCAGGTGGGAAACCAGCTAATAAATGGTTGACTGACCAATTCATTTTCCAAAAGATGTCAAGGGATGGCAACTCCACAGCCCCTCTCTGACTTTAATCAAGATATTTCTTCCTCAGGGTGGCTCTTGCTGAGTTCTGCTGGCCTCCTTCTCTTTGGGCTAGATACCTGGTGGATAATTTTGGCCTGGGATGAGTTATTATACAAGAGATCCATACATGTTTTAATCATGGTGTGCAGTAGCTTACCTAGTGTATTGGTAAGAGCTCAGGTGTGTTTTCTCACATTGTGAATTTCCATGGTTTACTCCAGTGTTTTCTAAACCTCATTTAAGTGTCTCTTGCTTGTTTTGCTCTTGTAACTATGAGTCAAGCATAAGATTACATGATTTGTCTTTAAATTCTGCCTAATTTCTTTGACCACTGTGACCAGAAAGCTTGTAGAAATGACTGGGTACAATGAATTGGACACCGTGCCTAAGGATTTCTTTACCTAGGGCACCCCGGGCTCAAGCCTCAAAAGGACTGCTCCCAGGGCATCTGGGTGGCTCAGTCGGTTAAGCATCTGTCTGACTCTTGATTTTGGCTGAGGTCATGATCTCACAGCTTGTGGGATGTCGGCTCCATGCTGAGCAGGGAGCCTGCCTGGGATTCTCTCTGCCTCTTTATCTCTCTGCCCCTCCTCCCCTTGCTCTCTCTCAAAAATAAATAAATAAACTTAGAAAAAAGGCCTGCTCCCTACCACTGCATTTTTTAACAGAGATCCTTCAGAGGGAGGCCTTTCATGACCATCTTGATCCTTACTGTGATCTGGGAAAGTAATTTGTGTTCAGTCTACCTTATGGTGAAAAAAATGCACTGTGCTAATTTACCATTGGCTTTTAGCTCTTTGCATTTCTGATTCAATTCCCATCTCTTACAGAATGTCTTCCCATTCCATCCAGCCCACAGTGCTCTTGTCTTATGAGCTCTCACAGTCCTTGCAGTTTAAACTCTTTTTAGTTTTTTTAATGTTTATTTATTTTTGAGAGAGAGAGCGAGAGATAGAGAGAGAGAGAGAACAACGGGGGGAGGGGCAGAGAGAGAGGGAGACACAGAATCCAAAGCAGGCTCCAGGCTCAGAACTGTTAGCACAAAGACTCCTGCAGGGCTCGAACTTTGAACGGTGAGATCATGACCTGACCTGAAGTTGGATGCTTATCCTACTGACCCACCTAGGCGCCCCCAGTCTGAACTCTTTATTTGTGTCTTATCACACACCACCTGGGTGTGAATTACCTCTAAATGTATACAGACACAAATGCAAGAATGTGTGGGTAGGTAAGTATATTGATGTATGTTTCAATTTTTTGAACAACTTGTAAACTCTTTCCACTTCATACATTTCTTAGTGTTCTGCAAAGCAGGGCTGAGTACATAGCAGGCTTTCAGTAAGGATTTGTTGATTGGTTGGCAAATATGGAGAATATGAGTAGGGGTGGCTAGTCTTGTACAAGGCCAAGACTGCAGATTTCTAGCTGAGTTTGTCCACCATTGCCTCCAGACTCTCATTTTCCTCCCAGCTCAGGTGGCATTCTGAAGAGACAAACCCTGAGGTGACAAAGTTCTTCCTAGGAGTGATCTAGGATTTACATGACACTTTTAGACGTAGTTTGAGAGACTAGTTAGTATTACATTCTCCTATCTGTCTGAGGAAGGCTTTGGAACTCCTGTCTGCTTTTGAGAAGGCTCTTCTGTCCTGTCCCTTTATCCTTCTTCACTGTTATCCTCCTTTTCCTTCCTACAGTGTACACGTGCACGTGTTTGTGTGTCTATTTCACAGCTCAATGTCAAGTGCTGTGTACAAGGGCCACAGAAGTGAGCAAGACATGGAAAGAAAGACCTGAGATTTTAAGATAACATGGAACAAGACAAATGCCACAAAGAAGAGCAAAGAAATCTTATGGCATTTCAAAGGAGGGAGAGGTTGATATTCAGTAGAAATCTGAAAACATATGGAAGAGGTGAAATCTAAGATGAATCTTGAAGTATGGTTGGTTGTTTTTTCTTATTTGTAAAATATAATCTTTTTTCTTCGAATTACAAACGTAATGAATGGTTGCTATGATAAATTTGGAAAATATAAAGAAGCCAAAAATAATATAAGATAAAATAAGTTCACCCATTACCTTGTCTATCATTTAGAGGTGATATTTCAATTTCATTTTTTCTACACTTTTTTACAATTTTACTTTCCATTTAGCTACCTGATATTATATTTTAGTTGTCTAACATTATATCAGAAGTATTTCCTGGGGCACCTGGGGGGCTCAGTCAGTTAAGTGTCTGACTTTGGCTCAGGTCATGATCTCACAGTTTGTGAGTTCGAGCCCTGCATAAGCCCTGTATCAAGCTCTGTGCTGACAGCTCAGAGATCAGAGCCTGGAGCCTGCTTCAGACTCTGTGTCTCCCTCTCTTTCTGCCCCTCCCCCTGCTTGTGCTCTCTCTCTTTCTCTCTCTCTCAAAAATAAATAAACATTAAAAAAATAAAAAGTGGAAGTATTTCCTATACCTTAAAAATGTTTAGGGGTTGCCTGAATGGCTCAGTAGGTTGTGTGTCCTACTTCAGCTCAGGTGATGATCTCACAGTTCCTCGGCTGGAGACCTGCATCCGGCTCTGTGCTGACAGCTCAGAGCCTGGAGCGTACTTCAGATTCTGGGTCTCCCTCTCTCTCTGCGCCTCCCCTGCTTGTTCTCTGTGTGTGTCTCTCTCTCAAAAATAAATAAACATTTAAAAAATTTAAAAAATGTTTAAAGCTTTGAATAAATGATAACATAGTAGTCTGTTATTCATTCATCCATTTTATCATTTAATCATTCTACCAATATTTATTGCCAACCATGCACACCATTGTATTTCATTGTCAAAGTGCCTGACACTTTTTGGTATTTGTTGAATGAATGAATGAATGAATAGTTTTCAGCACTATGCTAGATCTGTAACAGCTTTATTTTTTGGCTTAAACATTTTTATTTGAATTCCAGTTAGTTAACATGCAGTGTTCTATTAGTTTCATGTGTACAATATAGTGATTCAACAACTCTATACATTACTCAGTGCTAATCGTGATTAGTGTTCTTTAATCTCTACCACCTATTTCACTCATCCCCCACTCACCTCCCCTCTGATAACCATCAGTTTGTTCTCTACAATTAAGAGTCTGTTTCTTGAGTTGTCTCTCTCTTTTTTCTCCTTTCCTCATTTGTTTTGTAACAATTTTCTTAACCATTTTCTCTCATGTTAAACATTTATGATCTTCTTTTCCCCACCTCTTATCTAACCAGTGCATTTTTTCATATTTTAAAACACATATTTTGTTGTATTGATTGAGCTGTATATACATCACACAATTGTTTCAATTACTATACTTTCATAATATAGTTTTTGCTTTTTAAAAAATTTGTTTATTTAAATTCACATTAGTTAACATACAATACAGTATTGGTTTCAGGAGTAGAACCCAGTGATTCATCACTTAAATATAACACCAAGTGCTCATACCAACAAGTGCCCTCCTTAATGCCCATTACCTTACACCTCCCTTCCAGCAACCCTGTTTGTTCTCTGTATTTAAGAGTCTCTTATGGTTTGCCTCCCTCTTTGTTTTTATCTTGTTTATTTTTCTTTCCGTTCCCCTATGTTCATCTGTTGTGTTTCTTAAATTCCACATATGAGTGAAATCATATATTTATCTTTCTCTGACTTATTTCACTTAGCATAATACACTCTAGTTCTATCCACTTGTTGCAAATGGCAAGATTTCCTTTTTTTTGATTGCTAAGTAGTATTCCATTGTATATATATACCTCTAACCAGTGCATTTTTGTGTATGAATTATCTGTGGAGAGAATTTCAATGGCTAAAGTTCAGAGAGATGGGGGAGAGAGTCTAGGAAGATAGCTCAAAATGAAGATGACACAGAAAGAGTGTATTCATGGGCCAATTAATAGTTCAATTTGGCTGGATATGAGCTAGGGGGGAAATGGGAGCCAGGGCTGAAAAGTGATAATCATTCTTCACATTTGTATAGCAATTCCTGATTTAAAGAGTGCTTTTGTGAACATTAGTTTACATAATCCTTATGGAATTATTATTTCCACCTTAAAAAATAAGAAAACTGAGATTTAGTTAGTTGCTTAAGTTTGCAAAGCTAGTAAATAGTGGAGATAGAATTGGGTTTTGAAATGTATGTTTGGAGTTTGGGTTTTATCTTGAGAGCAATGAGGAGTCATTGGATGGTTTTATTAGTATTATTATCATTATTATTATTATTATTAGTAGTAGTAGTAATTGTAATGTAGTAGTGGTAGTAGTATTAATTAGTCTAACTTTTTGTTTTGAAATAATTTGACTCACAGAATTTTCAAAAATAGTAGTACAGAGAATTCCTGTGTACCTTTCATTTAGTTTTCCCAATGATAACAACTTCTGTAACTATGGTACATTTTCAAAATCAGAAAATTGATATTGGTCCAATGCTACTAGTTCAGGGTTTGTCAACCTTGGCAATATTGTCATTTTCAATTGAAAAATTCTTTATTGGGGGGCTTCCTGTGATGGTAGGGTGTTTAGCAGCATCCCTGATCTCTATCCACTAGATGGCAATAACAACATCCCCCTCCCCCATATCACTTTTCACAACCAAAAATATCTCCAGACATTGCCAAATGTCCTCTAGGGATGGGGAATACCATTGCCTATGTTGAGAACCACTGCATTAATTCAAGTACCAAACTTAATCCGATTTGGTGTGTGTGAGTGTGTGTGTGTGTAAAGTTCTATGACATTTTATTGCTTATATAGATCTGTGTAACCATCATGCCAATCAGGATACAGAATTGTTCTATCAACCCCCCAAAAACTTCCTGGTATTATACCTTCATAGTGCCCTAACTCCTGCCATCCACTGATCTATTATCTATCTCTATAATTTTGTCCTTTCAAAATGTTATGTGAGTGAAATCATATGTATATAACATTTGATACTGTCTTTTTTTTCTAAACTCATTAAAATCCCCTTGAGATCTATTTAGGTTGTTTCTTGTATCAGTAGTTTGTTCTTTTTTATTCCTTAGTAGTGTTGCTTAACCATTCACTGGTTACAGACATTTGGGTTGTTTCTGGGTTGCTGTTGTTGTTGTTGTTATCAATAAAGCTGCTGTGAACATTCATGTTTAAGGTTTTATGTGAACATCAGTTTAATACCTTTGCTCTAAATCCCCAGATATGGGATTTCTGGGTCTCATGGTAGTTATATGTTTAATTTTAAAATAAACTGCTAAACAAGTTTTTCAGGGTGGCTATACAATTTTACATTTCTATCAATACCATTAATAGAGTTTCCTTGCATCTTCACCAACATTTGATGCTGTCACTTTTTTTTCTTAGCCATTCTTTTAGGTGTGCAGTGATTTCTCATTGTGGATATCTCATTAAGAAAATTTGTATTTTGGGGGCACCTGGGTAGCTCAGTTGGTTGAGGGTCCAACTTTGGCTCAGGTCATGATCTCCTGGTTCAGGAGTTCGAGCCCCACATTGGGCTCGCTGCTGTCAGCCTCTCAGCACAGAGCCCGCTTCAGATCCTCTGTTCCCCTCTCTCTGCCCCACCCCTGCTTGCACTCTCCCAAGAATAAGTAAATATTCTTTAAAAAAGAAAATTTGCATTTTTATAATGGCTAATGATGCTTTTCATGTGCTTCTTTGCCATCTGTATATCCTCTTTGGTGCATATCTATGCATGCTTTTTGCCCATATTGCAAATGGATCGCTTGTTTTTACTGTTGAGTTTTAAGAGGTCTTTATATATTCTAGATTCTTTGTCAGTTATGTGGTTTGCAGTTATTTTCTCATCCGTAGTTTGTCTTTTAATCCTCTTATCAGGCAGGGAAAAAATTGTTTTAAAATTTTATTTTATTTTTCCAGTTTTGTTGAGATATAATTGATATACAACCCTGTATAAGTGCAAGGTGTACTGCATAATGACTTGGCATACATATATTGCATAATGATTATCACAATATTAACATCCACATATAGTTACAATATTAATTTTTTTCCTTGGAAAACTTTTAGGATCTACTTTCTTAGCAACTTTCAAATATGTCACACAGCAGTGTTAATAATAGTAATCATGTGTACGTTACATTCCCAGTACTTATTAACAGGTAGAAATTTGTACTTTTGACCACCTTCATCCAATTAAAAGCTTTTAGTTTTGATGAGGCCCAGTTCATCAATTTTCCCTTTATGGATCATGTCATATGTAAGAACGCTGCTTAGCTCCAGATCCTGAAGACTTTCTTCTGTTTTTTTTCTAAAAGTTTTATAGTTTTATGATATACATTTAAGTCTGTGATCCATTTTGAGTTAATTTTTATATGAAGTGTGAGGCTTAAGTCGAGGTTCATCATCTTGCCAATGAATATCCAGTTGCTCCAGCACCATTTGAATTCTTTTGCACCTTTGTCAAAAGTCACGTGGGCATATTTGTGTGGGTCTATTTCTGGCATTTTTTATTCTGTTTCTCTTATCCATACATTTGTTTCTCTGCTAATACCACATAGTTTTGATTACTGTAGTTATTTCTGGAATTCAAGTAGATTGATTCTTCTCGCTATATTCTTCTTTTGCAAATTTGTTTAACCTATTCTAGTTCCTTTGCCTTTCCGTATAAGTTTTTAAATTATCTTGTCTATATTTACAAAAATCTTGTGTGGATCTTGATAGGAATTGTATTAAACCTCTACATCATCTGGGGAGAATTGGCATCTTCCCTGTGTTGAATCTTCCAACTTATGAATACTATATGTCTCTCTCACTGAAGGGTTTGAAGTAGAGTTGTAACATGATTTGATATGCATTTTCTGAAAATCATGCTGGCTGATATATGGAGAATGACTTTTTGAAGGTGGAACCTGTAGAGGCAAGGAGACCAGCTAGGAGGCTGTTGCAGTCATTTAGGTGAGAGATGATGATGGCTTGGACCAGGTGATGGAAGTGGAGAGAAGAAACTAGCTTTGGGTTTATTTTTGAGGTGGAAGTAATAGAATTTACTGATGGACTGAATGTAGAGATTGAGGAAAGGAAAGTGTCAAGAATAATTCTGGGGTTTATGGCTTCAGCCAGAAGATGACACCCCTTATTAAGAGGAATAGGGGAAGGACCAAATTTCAGAGAAAGAGGATGAATTCCGTTGTGGATGCTGTGAGTTTGAGGTGTTGGTGAGTTTTCCACGTGTTTATTATATCTAATAGGCAGCTGAATATAGAATCAGAAGTTAAGGGTAAATTACCACTCTAGATATTGATATCTGTATTCAAACTTGCCTTTTTTATCATTTTACTTAAAGCTGGCTAACCTTGTCACTCAAGGATAGAAACTTAACTTCCAAGGCCCCAAGAATCTGCAGAGGTTACTGTCCCCATCTTTTAGCTCATAGGTGGGGGGTGGAAAAGGAAAGGGATTTCTAACCTGGTTTATTGAGGGCTGGGCAGTAATTATATGATTGCCAATGCAGATGAACATGAAGAAGGCATACAGAAGATGAATTCAAAATGTATGTGTACCCTTTTTAAAATCTGTCACTGAAGTATTTACATTGCATGTGCTTAATGAATAGAGCTAGTATTTATTTCTGGTGAGAATGACAAGAAATGCCTGAACTTGAGTTCTGTTTACCCTTTTGGCGATGATGGTGTTTTGAGGAAGACAAGGTGGAAATGAGAACTGTAGCTCATTTTAGCTCTGCTCTTATTTACCCCAAAGGGAAAGATATGGGAAATATACTTCTTTTCCAATCAATAGGGTACAGGGTTCTGCTATGGAAGAGCCAGAGCCATGAGCTGGGATCTATGGATGGTTTGTTACAGGCAGGATGAATTACAGGTTTGGGACTTCTAAAATATGTTCTCTGGTATGTATATTCCAAGTGCACATTTGTTCAGCTGGAACCATTTTAGAATGCTGCCAACTCTGGGGAACTTCTCTCTAGTGGTGGGAGGGGGCCTGTCTGGCATACGAAGATCAGATGGAAGCTGCATGAATTCTGGCAGTGTTCCCTGGAGTATGTTCATCATACCTGTTGGCACTAATGTGAGGGGTTAGCTTCCATTTGGGGGCTGTAATCCCTCTTATTACTGTCTCCTTTTACCACTCCAAGTCTGTTAAATATGGTAGTCTTATTGGAAGGTTAGCAAGAAGCATCTCCTCTTCCCATTCACTAGTGTTTTACCCATACCATTAAAGAAAGCATTTCTTAAGCTAACTAGGCAATTCATTTATTTTAAGCATTTGTGTTGTGCGATCCAGGAATCCCCTAGTGCTAATTCAGATACATTATCTGGTTAGCTTTGCAAGGTTCAAGATTTTATAGTATGGATAAAATGGGTTAAAATAGAAAAGAAAAAATAAAGGTTTGTTTCAGTGTTTTAATGAAACCCATAACTTTATCTCTGGACTGGTGGGACACCCAGCCCCAAAGCCCTGCTTAGGTTTCTATGAGGCAGGGAGAATGTGGCCCTGGTCTCACCAGTAAGTGTGAGCCACCTTTCCCTTCTTCCTGGCTTTGAAGTATGTGTGTACTGTTGTTCTTCATTACAGGCAGGCTAGGCTGATGCCTAGGTAGTGAAGGGTGCAGGAATAACAGTCTGACCTAAGGTCCTCCCCTGCCCAGCAGGCCCACCCCAGGGGCTGGAATTTCCACCATAGTAGTACTCATTTGGAAGTGTGAGGTCCCCAAATATGAGTCACTTGAGGGCCTCATTCATTGACTCTTGCCATTTCAAATACCATGAGCACCATTGTTTTCTTTTTTCTTTTTAAAATTTTTAATGTTTATTTATTTCTGAGAGAGAGTGGGGAGGGTCGGAGAGAGAGGGAGACACAGAATCCAAAGCAGGCTCCAGGCTCTGAGCTGTCAGCACAGAGCCCGAAGTGGGTCTCGGACCCACTAACTGCGAGATCATGACCTGAGCTAAAGTCAGGCACTTAACTGAGCCACCCGGGTACCCCAGTACCATTGTTTTCTAAATGTTGTCCTTTAAACTGATTTTAAACAGAGCCATCTTTTAACTACCGCCTTGTACTAACCCATAATATCCATGCTATCATGGGTTTGATGTACTAGTTATACTCTTGCCAAAGCAGGCCTTTGAGGCAGTAGCAGTGGGCTTGGCCTGAGGGTCCAAAAGTCAAGCTCCCTCCTTTTTCACAGTGATGGACACAGGAGCTCCTGGAATATGTATTTCTAGGCAAGCTTTGCTATTGAGACTTTATCTCAGGGTCCACTCAAGAAGAGTGTATTTGGCAGGAATTTGTGGTTCTGTGACATATCTTCCAGTCGCTCTGAGACAGAAGGTTATACCATCCGTATAAACATTTGTGACCCCAGTTAGGTTGACAAATGTCTCCATTGGCAACTTTCCACTCTGCTGGGTTGCCACATGTCTGCTGGAGTGTGTGTGCAGACCTCGCAAGTCACCTCCACAGGGGCTCTACTTGGGCACATATGGGGTCCTTCTTGTTGGCTTTTTCCTCCATAAGGGGTTGATTGTGAATGGAAACCAGATCTCCTTGGAGTGACACATACAGCAATACATACAGCTATCCAGATGGCCAGTATCATACGGCAATAGTTCACTCAGGGCACTTTTTCCATATGGTATCTTATTTTTTTAATGTTTATTTATTTTTGAGAGAGAGTTAGTATGAGCAGGGGAGGGCCAGAGACAGAGGGAGACATAGGATCCAAAGCGGGCTCTGTGCCAACAGCAGAGAGCCCAATGCAGGGCTCAAACTCATGAACCATGAGATCATGACCTGAGCTGAAGTTGAATGCTTAACCAACTGAGCCACACAGGCACCCCTCCCACATGGTATCTTAAAGACCTCCCTTGGTCTTTGATACCTGTCTTGTGTTCTGTCCTCTTGGAGCTACACTCATGAAAGCCTATTAGTTCAATTAACACTCAGTTCTGTCATAATTAAAGGTGCTAAGTTTATATATTTGCAAATGTTTACAATGGAACCAGGGGCTTCTGGAGACAATGCCTTTTTTTTCTTTAGGTCTGTGTTTCCTAAAGAGTGGTATGAGAGATAATTTTGGGTGGTGTATTGAATCCCTTTCTAGAAAAATCAACTGAACAGTGAACAACCCATGTTCTTGTTTCTAATTTGAGCACATTTACTGGTCTCAGTTTCTTCCCTGAATTATGGCTTTTTAGTATCTCCCTATAGAAGGCAGTATAGTGCACTAGATACGTGTGGGAGCTTTACATTAAACAAACTGGATTTTGAATTCTAGCTCCACCACTTACTATTGAGATGAAGAGGTAAGTTCCATTAACCTCTTTGAGCCCTAGGTTCTTTATCTGTGATGTGGGGGTGATAATGGTCTTTATATCATAGAGTTTATTGAAGATTAAATCATATGCAAAGCACTTAGCATAATGCTTGGCACATAGCACTCGCATCATGTTATCTATAACAACAACAAAAACAGTAATTTTTATTCTTGGGATTTTTGTGCCTTTTTGAGTGCTCATTGCTGACACTGCTATTCACCTGTTGTTTCATCTTAAATTACAAACTGAACACATCTTTTGTTGGAAGGACCCTATGACTGGCCCTGTACTTCCAGCTTCTACCTATGTCCAGACATTGAGTTGTGCTGGGCTTGATAATAGACAAATTTCCTGTGCAGGGAGAAGGGGCCATTGGAAAAGGTTGGTGCCAAGGCTGCAGTTTGAATAGGCGATCTGCCAAGCCACCCCAGAACTGATCAGGGCTTTGGATCTCCCTCTGCTGAACAATTAAGCTTCTGTCCTAGTTTGGCCTTATGTGTAGTTTGCTCTAATTGTAGAATCAATTACAAGGCTAGAATAGAAGGAGCTGACAAGTGGGAGTATATAATGTATAATTATGAAAACATACAAATATATGGACACATACTGAGGGCTTCTATAATTCCAGCTGTCGAGTTAGGAAGAGAAGCCACAAAGACAAATACAGCCTGGTTTTTGACAAAGGAGACAGATGTGTGAGCAGACAAATGTGAATGGAGTGCTAGGGACTTGTCCTGAAGCCAGTGGCAGCACAGCAGGGGATGGGCGGAGAGAACTACTAGACAAATCTACTGGCTGAGGGGAAGAGAAGGTCTATAAAAAGGAAAGGCTTCACAGAGGATGATGACCCTTAAGCTCAGTCCTGAAAGATAAGCAGTGTTCTCCTGTCAGAGAGGATGGAGAGGGCAAGAAAAACTACAGGGACCTCATAGCTTGGCTTAGCCATAAATGCTGTGATAATTTACATCCAGTTCTGAGGCACGCTGTGGGTGTTTTTGTTTGTTAACATCACATTACTTTCAGGCATAAAAGAATATTCACTCTGTGAATCTTGCAGGCATACTTGTTTCAAATTAATTGTAAGTATAAGGTGTAAAATGTGGAAGATTTTAGTACGGAAGCAAGTACATTCCCAAACATTGACTTTGGCAGTATTTTAACTATTTGCCTTCCTGTACTTTTAAAAACGCGATTTGGACTGGGACTTAAATAATAAAATGATGTTACAGAGTTGAATGTGTGATAGGCATTTGCCAGCTTCAGGTGGTATGTTACTTCATAACTCGTTTAAAAAACATCACAAACTTTGGGACGCCTGGGTGGCTCAGTTGGTTAAGCATCCAACTTCAGCTCAGGTCATGATCTCATGGTTCATGAGTTTGAGCCCCGCATTTGGCTCTGCGCTGGCAGTGTGGAGCCTACTTGGTATTCTCTCTCTCTCCCTCTCTCTGTCCTCCCCCACTCATGCTCTTGCTCTCTCTCTCTCTCTCTCTCAAAATAAATAAACATTTTTTAAAAACAACATCACAAACTCACAAAACTGCATTTACTCATTTACTTATTCATAATACACAGTATCAGAGATGTATGAAGTATAGGGACCCCAATGACAAGGGACAGTTTTCTTAATGAAAGAGGCACACCTCCTGCTTTCCAGGAGTTGGTAGTCTAGAACATTTCACCATATGGCTTCACCATTTTGGGTGAATGAAGGCATTCATTGCTTTGCCTCACTGGGGGGAAATCTCAACAGATTGTGGCAGCGTGGACTAGGGAGTGGAGTTTGGAGCAGAAGGAGACCAGCCTCGGGCACAGAATTTGATGGATAATTTCTGAAGTTTATTCACATAGGCAACAGGTTAAAAAGGTGTTGGCCTAAATTAAACTTTTTAAAAGGCATCTAAAATCAGGTGTATAATTATTGAATGAATAAATGGATGAGTCTACAAGTTTTTAAATGGGTAATTTAAGGTATGTATCGATAATCAGTATCTCTTAAAACAAATGGTGGACACCAGATGTTTTGAAAGAACATTATTCTAGGAAATGAGTGTTCCCTTTGATAGACTTAATTAAATTTATTTATTTATTTTAATGTTTATTTATTCTGAGAGAGAGAGGAGAGAGAGAGAGACAGAGAGCAGGGGAGGGCAGAGAGAGAGGGAGACACAGAATCCAAAGCAGGCTTCAGGCCTCATGAACCATGAGATCATGACCTGAGCTGAAGTCAGACACTTAACCGACTGAGCCACCCAGGTGCCTCTGATAGATTTAATTTCATGACACCACCAATTTCTTCAGAAGTCTTAACTGCCAACATTGCTCTATCACACCCAGATTTCCTCTCTGCTTTAAAAGAAAGGAGATTTCTGCTTTTAGAGGTTAGAAGAAGGGCAACTACAAAAGTGTCAGCAATCTTTGCTTTACAGTTGTATTACACATTTTTTTAAGGTTGTGATAACCCTGGGGATTTGCCAAGTCCCCTAGTGGTGACTGTTCCTCACTCCAACTGCTTTTCTACCTTCCAGCCAGCACACTTCTAGAATTCACTTTTCACTCTGGAAACTCAAATGTTCCCCCCAATTCCTACAAGTCCCAGGCTCCCTATTCCCTTGCTTAGCTGGATGATAACCTAGCTCCCTTTTCGGCACTCAAGGTATGATTTTTGGATGGTAATAAAAGTTCCCGTGGTCCCTCACATTCTTTTCCATCAGCTTTGAGGCTTGAATTTCTAATCTGAGCCTAATCCTATAGTTTAAGACATGGATTCCTGCCAACATTCAAATCTCTTTTGAGAGGGGCATATTCTGCTATCATGATTATCACCATTATCAGTTTCTTATGCTGTCACATTCTGCTATGGTGATTACCATCATTATCAGTCTTACACTGAGTGGCATTGAGTGCTTTGGGTAAAACTATGGAGTAAGGTGAAAGGGACCAAGAAGGCCCTGGATAGCTGGAGAAGAGAAAGGAGTGTAGGGGTGTAGAAAACACTCTGACAGTAAGGCAAAAGGGGGCAGGTAATGAGGCAGAAGACAATGAAGCTGAACTCCGAGGACAACACGGTTTTCTAAACGTCAGAACTACCACTTCTCTTTTCTACCCCATCAGCAGTCTGCAAAGGGGCCTGAAGACACCTGGGACTCCTACCTCCCACACACTTCACTCAGTGCCTGGAAATCCCACAGTTAGAAAAAGTAATTTTAGCGCGCCCTCAGGTGGTCAAATGAAATACTGCGGCAATGGCTTTTGATAGAAGTTGGTGCTGTGGACAAACATCTGGGAATAGGCACTGGTACTGGCAAGTTGGTAGGCACCCGGCAGGGCAACCTGTGCGGAGATAGCACTTTTCCCTTTAGGGTGCCAATTCTCAATCTTACTGGTGTAGCAGCTCCGGAATAATCTTGCCAAGTTTATTTTGGACTGCTTGCATCACCTCCTTCTCACGTGCTGCGTGGCATAGGTCTATTTTTGAAATTAAAGTGAACTTAAACTATTTCTTAGATTTAAATATTATTAAGTGTTCCTTAAATTAACCGGAACCACATTTAGAGACACAAAAGATGATTTGTGTATGGATTTCCTATCTAAAACATGCTGAAGCAAAATGGATGAATAACCACAGATATTACAAACATTTTTATTTTGGAATAACCAGATTTATAGAATAGTTGCAAAGATAGTGCAAATAATTCCCATATACTCTTCACCCAGCTTCTCCCAAAGTTAGCATTTTAGCACATTTGCTCTATAATTCTCTCTTTAATTATAAATATGTATATTTTTTCTGATCCGTTTGAGAATGTTACAGACATGAGGCTCCATTATCCTTAAATACTTCCATGTGTATTTTCGAAAAACAAGAACATTTGTTTATATAACCACAATACAATGATCAAAACCAGGAAATTAACACTGATACAGTACTATTTCCTAGTCTTCCAACTTGATTCAACTTTGCAAAGTGTGCTACTAACATCTTTTATAGAAAATATATAGGGTGGCTCAGTCAGTTGGGCTTCCGACTCTTGACTTCAGTAAGGGTCATGATTTGTGAGCCTGGCAATGGGCTCTGCGCTGACGGTGCAGAGCCTGCTTGGGATTCTCTCTCTCTCTCTCTCTCTCTCTCTCTCTCTCTCTCTTTCTCTATCTGTCTCAAAATAAATAAATAAGCTTAAAATAACAGAAAATATACATAGAAAATACACGGTATCCAGTATCACTCATGGCATTGCATTTAGTTGTGTCTGTTTAGTCTTCTTTAATGTAAAATAGTTCCTTAGTCTTTCTTTGTCTTTTATTCCCTTGGTGTTTTTAGAGTACAGGCCAATTATTTAATAGAATGTCCCTGAATTTGAATTTGTCTGATGTTTCTTCATAATGAGGGTCAGGTTATGCACTTGGGGCAGGAATATTATAGAAATCATGTTACATCCTTATCAGTGCACATAATGTTTCTTTGTTTTGACCATAGGTTTTGACACACAGATGTCAGAATAATTAATGTTGAAAATTCCACATGCAGATAAGGTCAGGTTTCTTTCAGGCTCATGGGATCTTCACTTATGGGGTGAGAAAAAAGCAAGGAACCTGGAGAAACCGTGCCCTCTCCTCTTATCAATCTAGGAATGTTTTATGGAGGGACTGGGATTTCAGAAACTTTGGGCTGAGACAAGGTGTCATTTTTTCCAGAGGAATGTTTTGATTCATGAGGATCTTGATTATTGAGTGCCCAGGGTATTTTTGTTTTTGTTGTTGTTGTTGTTTTCCAATCTTCGAGAATCAGAAGCTAGGGTTACTGAATTTTAGTCTCAGCTGTAGTTTAGTTACTGTGTGACCCTGGAGAACAGCCAAATGATCCCTTTTTGGGGTACCTAACCTGTGAAATGACAGTTATTGACATGGAAGTAGAGTGCCTTGGAAACTGGCTAGATAAAGGAGTAGAGGACAGGAGTTCATGAGCCAGATTCACATGGCACCTAACTAAGCTCCTTGTCTCTCTAGAATCATTTTGGCTGCTGTAATAGGATTTAATATGTTTCCATACTGTTCTTGACTCTGGCTAGGGGATGCACAAATACTGGACAGAAAAAAAACCCCTCCTTTATATTATAGTCATTTATAATGGAAATGCAGATTTGAAACCAATCACTGGATATCAGCCACTAATAAGCAAGCTTCAACCTTCCACTGGGTAACTGGAGAAGTTCTATAGTACTAGATATTTACAGGTAGAAATGTCAAGGGATGCTTTTTAAAATAACAGCAACAGTCATTACCTCCTAGGTTTCAGTGTATAGCTGCATGTGATATTTTTTGCCTTTCTTGTTGAATTTTTTTCACTGTTTGGGATCCTGTAAGTTTGAATTCCATTAAAATTTATTTTAAAGTATTTTCTGAGCTGTGACTGGTGCCATAGAACTGCATCGACCATTACGTAAAGATGTGGACTGTTTTTGGCCACTGACGTTTTAAATGTCATAACAGCTTGACTGAATATTTGATTTCTTATAAATGTGCATTCTGGCACTATATTTATAATCTTGAACCTTTAATTTTCCGATGTTGTGCAATGTTTAATCAGGTGTGATTGACATAATGAGATGATGTCATTTTCCAGTCTTTGCACAAATGTTTTCATAGTTTATTTTTTTTTTTCTTTTTTTTTTTTTTAAACTTTATAGTTTATTGTCAGGTTAGTTTCCATATAACACCCAGTGCTCTTCCCCACAAGTGACCTCCACCAAGAACAACACCCCCCCTTTACCTTTTCCCCTTCCCCTTCCCCCCTCAGTTTGTTTTCAAGATTAAAGAGTCTCTCGTGTTTTGTCTCCCTCCCTCTCCCTAACTCTTTTTCCTCCTTCCACTCCCCATGGTCCTTTGTTGGGTTTCTCCTGTTAGACCTATGAGTGCGAACATATGGTATCTGTCCTTCTCGGCCTGACTTATTTCGCTGAGCATGACACCCTCGAGGTCCATCCACTTGGCTACGAATGGCCAGATTTCATTCTTTCTCATTGCCATGTAGTATTCCATTGTATAGATGAACCACATCTTCCTAATCCATTCATCAGTTGATGGACATTTAGGCTCTTTCCATGATTTGGCTATTGTTGAAAGTGCTGCTATGAACATTGGGGTACATGTGCCCCTATG
>CM053579.1:38349872-38379177 GCA_028646485.1 Cryptoprocta ferox | reverse complement strand
AAGAGCCTAAATGTCCATCAACTAATGAATGGATCAGGAAGATGTGGTTTATCTATACAATGGAATACTACACGGCCATGAGAAAGAATGAAATCTGGCCATTCGTAGCAAAGTGGGTGGACCTCGATGGTGTAATGCTAAGCAAAATAAGTCAGGCAGAGAAGGACAGGTACCATATGTTTTCACTCATAGGTCTAACAGGAGAAACCTAACTGAGGACCATGGGGAGGGGAAGGAGGAAAAAGCGGGAGAGGGAGGGAGACAAAGCACGAGAGACTCTTGAATACTGAAAACAAACTGAGGGCGGAAGGGGGAGGGGGAAATCGGAAGCAGGGTGATGGTCATGGTGGAGGTCTCTTTTGGGGAACAGCACTGGATGTTGTATGGAAATCAACCTGACAATAAACTATAAAGTTAAAAAAAAAAGAAAGCATGCTAGTTTTGGTCAAGTGCTTTTTCTGTACCAATAACAGGATCGTTTGGTTTTTATCTTTTCTTTTTCTGTGTGATGTATCACATTAATGGATTTGCAAATATTGAACCAGCCCTGAAACCCATGAATGAATCCCCCTTGATCATGGTGGATAATTCTTTTTATATGCTGTTGAATTTGATTTGCTAGTATTTTCTTGAGGATTTTTGCATATGTATTCATTAAGGATATTGCCCTGTAGTTCTCTTTTTTTGTTGGGTCTCTGTCTGGTTTGGGAATCAAAGTGATGCTGGCTTCGTAGAATGAGTCTGGAAGTTTTCCTTCTATTTCTATTTATTTGGGATAGCTTGAGAAGAATGAGTATTAACTCTCCTTTAAATGTCTGGTAGAATTCCCCAGGGAAGCCATCTGGCCCCGGGCTCTTATTCGTTTGGAGATTTTTGATAACTGATTCGATTTCTTCACTAGTTATGGGTCTGTTCATATTTTCTATCTCTTCCCATTTGAATTTTGGTAGTGCAAGTGTGTTTAGGAATTTGTCCATTTCTTCTACGTTGTCCAGTTTGTTGGCATATAATTTTTCATAGTATTCCCTGATGATTGCTTGTATTTCTGAGGGATTGATTGCAATAGATCAGTTTTTAATTATTGATTTTGTCTATTTGGGTGCTCTGTCTTTTCTTCTTGAGAAGCCTGGCAAGAGTTTTATCAATTTTGTTTCTTTTCTCATAAAACCAACTCTTGGTTACAGTGATCTGTTCAACTGGTTTATTTTTTTTTTTTGGATTGTATATTGTTTATTTCTGCCCTGATCTTTATTATTTCTATTCTTCTGCTGGGGTTGGGGTGCTCTTGCTCTTCTCCTTCTAGTTCCTTCAGGTGGGCTGTTAGATTTCGAATTCGTGCTTTTTCTAGTTTCTTGAAATAGGCTTGGATGGCAATGTACTTTCCTCTTACGACTGCCTTTGTTGCATCCCAAAGAGTTTGGATTGTTGTATTTTCAGTTTCATTTGTTTCCATGTATTTTTCAATTTCTTCTCTAATTGTCTGATTGGACCAATTGTTCTTTTGTAGGGTGGGTTTTAACATCCAGGTTTTTGGTGGTTTTCCAGACTTTTTCCTGTGATAGATTTCAAGATTCATAGCATTGTGATTTGAAAGTGTACACGGTATGATCTCAATTCTTTCACATTTACTGAGGGCTGGTTTATGACCCAATATGTGGTCTATGTTGGAGAATGTACCATGTGCACTCGAGAAGATAGTGAATTCCCTAGCCTCGGGATGTAGAGTTCTAAATATATCTGTCAAATCCATCTGGTCCAATGTGTCATTCAGATCCATTCTTTCTTACTGATCTTCTGTCTAGTTGATCTATCCATTGTTGTAAGTGGAGTATTAAAATCCCCTGCAATTAACACATTCTTATCAATGATTGTTTCTGTTCGTGATTAACTGTTTTATGTATTTGGGTGCTCCCAAAATCGGTGCATAGATATTTATAATTGTTAGCTCTTCCTGATGGATAGACCCTGTAATTATTATATAATGCCCTTCTTCATCTCTTGTTACTGCCTTTACTTTAAAGTCCAGTTGGTCCTATATAAGTATTGCTACTCTGTCTTTCTTTTGTCTTCCAGTCGGATGATAGATATTTCTCCATCCCCTTACTTTCAATCTGAAGGTGTCTTCAGGTCTAAAATGAGTCTCTTGTAGACAGCAAATAGATGGATTTTGCTTTTTATCCATTCTGCTACCCTATGTCTTTTGATTTGAGCATGTAGTCCATTTACATTCAGTGTTATTATTGAAAAATATGGGTTTAGATTCATTGTGTTCTCTGTAGGGTTCATGCTTCTAGCGGTGTCTCTGTTACCTTGTATTCCTTGCAACATTTCCCTCATAGAGTCCCTCTTAGGATTTCTTGTAGGCCTGGTTTGGTGGTGATGAATTCTTTCAATTTTTGTTTATTTGTATCTCTGTATCTGTATCTCTCCTTCTATTCTGAATGACAGGCTTGCTGGATAAAGGATTCTTGGCTGCATATTTTTTTCTGTTCATCACATTGAAGATTTCCTGCCATTCCTTTCTGGCCTGCCAAATTTGAGTAGATACATTTTAACTATTCTGATAGGTTTCCCTTTGTAATTTAGGGCCCTTTTATCCCTAGCTTCTTTAAGGGTTGTCTCTTTATCCTTATATTTTCACAGTTTCTCTATGATATGTACTGCCAAAGGTCGATTCAAGTTATGTGTGAGGGGATTTCTCTGTGCCTCGTGAAATTCCCCAATTTTGGGAAGTTCTCGGCTATAATTTGTTCAAGTACCCGTTCAGCACCTTTCTCTCCTTCTTCTTCTTCAGGAATTCCTATGATACTGATATTGTTCCATTTGATTGTATCACTCAGTTCTCGTATTCTCTTTTCTTGCTCCTGCATCAATGTCTCCTTTTTCTCAGCTTCCTCTTTCTGTATAATTGTATCTTCTGATTCACCTATTCTCCTCTCTGCCTCTTTAATCTTTGCAGTGGCTGCCACCATTTTACTATGCACCTCATTTATAGCATTTTTTATTCATCACAACTATTTTTAGCGTCCATAGTCTTTGTAGCAGTAGTTTCTCTGATGTCTTCCATGCCGTTTTCAAGCCCAGCGACTAATTTTATGACAATTGTTCTAAAGTCTTGCTCAGTTATGTTGCTTATATCTGTTTTGAGCAATCCTGTAGCTGTCACTTCTTCCTGGAATTTTTAGAGAAGAATTTTCTGTTTCATAATTTTAGCTAGCTTTCTGTCTCTTGTTAGTTTTGAAAGCTTGTTATTCACTCTGCACCTGTGAGTATTGCTATATTAAAGGAGGCTCATTGACTCTTCAGGGCCTGTCCTTTCAGGAGGTGTTCTTTTAATGATGTCTCTTGGTCTCTCTTGTTGTGCCTTTGGTTATTTTATATCCCTTCTCATAGTGATATTTGGGACTCTCCACCACGTGTAATTTGGCTTGTTTCTTGAGGTAGCCCTGAAAAGGAAAACAGACAGACAACACACAGGGAACAAGAGCACGCAAACGCACAGACAAGTCAAACAAACAAGCAAACCATAAGGGGGGAAAAGGGGGGGGCAAGACAAAAACAACAAAAGACAAAGGACAGCCTAAAAGCATAAAACCAGAAATCCCAGCTACAAATAAAGAGCAGGGTGGAGACAGTGCTGATGGAAGAGCATATACAAAGAAAGAAGTGACAGGGGTGGGGAAGAAGTGAAATTGGACATTGACCAGGCAGAGAGACTAAAAGGCTTAATTCAGAGAGGGAGGATATGGTAGGAGGTGTGGAGACAAAAATGAAGACAATGTTACCCAAAGAAACTATATAGTCTGATTATTCCAGAGAAAGAGAGAAAGGAAGGTAGCGACAGAGGTGTAGATTATGCATCAAGAGAATGTATTAAATGTGACTATTTAAGCAAACCAATGACCAGAGTGCCCAGTCCAGCAGAGGGGAGAAATAAGAATGAGATAAGGGAAAATATATCTGAATAGCAAGAATTGATCTCAAGTTAATCACGGCAATGCATCAATGTTGGTCTTGCCTGGGCTCTGGAAGAAAAAAAAGGCAGCTCTTCAGCGTGGATGGGCATGGTTTGGTGTAGGCAGGTATCGTCTCCACTGCGCGTCCTGGGGGCCACTCCCTGAGGCCCCAGCTTGGTGGTTGTGGGGAGAAAAATGGCAGTGCCCCAATCCCTTCTCGAACCAAGCATTGCAACTCACTCTTTTGGGCCCGATCTCCCTGTGTGGCAGATGTAGCCAAGGTGGGCGGAGTTTTATTTCCCAAGCCCGGCCTTGTTTCCAGATCTTAGTCCGGGCACTTTAATGATACTGCCCAATATGTACTCCCACAGGCCAGGCGGCTTCCTAGCCGAGTATCGAGTAGGGGGAGTAGGGGAGCAGTTTCTCCTGGCACAGCCTGGGATTGGGAGCCTAGCCTAAGGAAAGCACCACAGGTAGAGAAAGGATTGTTTGGCCATGGAGGCAGGTATGACCTTTTAGGCGCCCAGATAACAAGAAACCACTATCTCAACATTCCCCCACCTGGAGACCTTCAAGGGAACCATTCATCAAACCTTTCCACCCTAAAAAACGGACAAGTCCGCCCCGGAACAAGAAACAGCTACCAACAAATCACCTTACATAGACATGTCAATACTTCATATCCTCCCAGCCAACGCCATAAAAACGCATTACCCCACTCCCCGGCGCGACTTCCCTGGCCCCTTTCTGTATGGACCAGAGAACCTCCCCCGAGAGCGCTCCCAGTAAAGGCTTTTTACTTCCACATCTGGCCTCGGTTTCTGCATCGCGTTTGCTACATTACATTTGGTATCTAAACCTGGGGGGAGTTTTGAGTCCTGACTTTGGCTGGGGGTCACTCCTGTCCCTCAACAAGGACCTCACCTCTCCAAATATTTTAACAGGGTAAGAGCTTGTATAAAAGGCGTGTGTGTGCGCGCGCACGTGTGTGTGACTCCACCGGATTTTCTCCTACAGAGTCTGACTGGGCTCCAACCTGCAGT
This sequence comes from Cryptoprocta ferox, assembly GCA_028646485.1. Lineage (NCBI taxonomy): Eukaryota > Metazoa > Chordata > Mammalia > Carnivora > Eupleridae > Cryptoprocta > Cryptoprocta ferox. The sequence continues at coordinate 38,374,178 of CM053579.1, read as the reverse complement.
TCCGTGGTGACCTCATAAGACTCAAGGTAGAATCAGGCCCAAGGCCTGATCCGTGTCGGGGGCTTATACCAACCTGCCAAAGCCAAGAGGCACCTAATTCCCCCGCGAGGGGAGCGGCCAGGCGGGCAAGCTGATTGACCCCTCCTCCTTCCTTTGTTCATCTATCCTCGCTGTTTTAAAGGGATAGTTGGCTGATTTCTTCCCTGGTCTCCCACCCTCTGCCGGGACCCCTGTCTGAAAATGCGGCCACGTCAGGGATATCCCCCGTCATTTTTGACTCTGTGCCAGGTCGAGTGGGGAGACGTCCTCAATCCTCCACTGCTCTTTCTCCTCCGTCAGCAAACGGAATTGCAGACTCAGGGATGCCTGTCGTCTGTCTCCATTTGCTGGGTGAAAAGACCATGGGAACAAAGTCTAAATTCGACCCAAAGACCCCCTTGGGTTGCCTTCTTGTTAATTTCAACTGGTTGGGATTTTCACAGTATCTTAAGCTTAAACGCCTCATCTTTTTCTCCACTGAGGCCAGGCCTCAGTACAAACTAGACAACCAGTCTCAATGGCCACCTGAGGGGACCTTCAACTTCCAAATTTTAACGGATCTGGACAATTTCTGTAAGAGGACGGCTAAATGGCCTGAGGTCCCATATATTCAGGCCTTCTGGGATCTGCGCTCTTGCCCCTCCCTCTACTCCTCAATCCCCTACCAGAGAGGCCAAAACCACTCCGTCACATCTCTCCGACCCTCCCAAAATTCTGTCACTTCCCCCTTTCCGCCCTACACCACCCCCATACCCTGGTCCTGATCCCCAACCTCCTTCAGTCCCCTCCTCTCTACAACCTGCCCCACCACTACCTATACCACCCACCTCCATACCCCCTCACTCCTCTACCAGGCCCACTACAACCCCTGACTCCTCACCCATGGCCACCCGGACCCGCTCCCAAATGACCCCAGACCTTAGCCTCCTCTGCCCTCTTAAGGGAGGTCTCTGGGGCTGAAGGCGTGATCCAGGTCCACGTCCTTTTCTCTCTCCAAACCCTGCTATTTTTCTCAACCGCCTCACTGAGGCGCTCACTCAATACACCCACCTTGACCCCACTTCCCCTTACCGGAGCCACAATTCTCGCTACCCACTTCATTACCCAGTCAGCTCCAGACATCCGTAAAAAGCTAAAAAAGGCAGAAAAGGGCCCCCAAACCCCAATACAGGACTTGGTGAAAATGGCATTTAAAGTCTTTAACGCTCGGTAGGAGACGGCTGAAGCCTGTCACCAGGCTTACATAAAACAGAAGGTAGCACTTCAAACCTAGGCCTTGGTGGCAGCCCTGAGGCCGGCAGGCCCCGGGGGCCGACAAATGGGGTCCCCACAAAGTCCACCCCGCCAGGGGCTTGCTTCAAATGTGGCACCAAGGGCCACTGGGCCCGCCAATGCCCCAACCCGGGGACCCCAACAAGGCCCTGCCCGGCCTGCCGACAGATGGGGCACTGGAAGTCAGATTGTCCTTCAGTCAGATTGTCGTCGGCGCCTCCACTCGGGGGACCATCTGACCAGACAGTCCCCTCACTCGAACTCCTCGGGTTGGTGGACGACTGATGAAGCCCAGACTCGGGGACCCCCCTCACTCTCGCCAAGCCCAGGGTAATGCTACAGGTAACGGGTAGGTCCATTTCCTTCCTTGTGGACACGGGGGCTACCTTTTCTGTTCTGCCGTCTCACTCGGGCCCTACTCTCCCTTCACCAGTCTCACTAGTGGGGATTGACGGCACCTCCTCTTGTTCAGTTAAAACCCTTCCACACTCTTGCTCACTCAATGGATTCCCCTTCTCTCACTCCTTCCTTGTTATTTCGTCATGTCCCGTTCCTCTCCTGGGACGTGATCTCCTCCAAAAACTGGGGGCCTCCGTTTGTATCCACCCCCTTTCTGCTCAAACCACTCTCTTACTGATACCTCTCTCTCTCCGGATCCCAACTCTCACATCCCTTCCCTCCTCGACCCTGTCAACCCGTTTGGGACACTTCCAAACCAGTAGTCGCCACTCACCACCAACCCGTCCATGTTCGCTTTAAACAGGGAGCTGGCTTTCCCTTGTGGGCCCAATTCCCCATATCAGAAGCCCATAGATGGGGCCTTAAGCCTATCATTACCCGCCTATTAAAACAAGGGCTCCTTATTCCTACTAACTCTCCTTGCAATACCCCCATTCTTCCTGTCTGCAAACCCTCAGGGGCCTACCGGCTGGTCCAGGACCTCCACCTCATAAATGAGGCAGTAGTGCCCCTACATCCAGTAGTCCCTAATCCTTATACCCTTCTCTCTCACATTCCCCCTTCTACCACACACTTTACCATCCTTGATCTCAAAGACGCCTTCTTCATGGTGCCTCTACACCCAGACACTTACTTTCTGTTTGCCTTCACTTGGGAGGACCCTGACACCCGCACTTCCAGTCAGCTTACTTGGACGGTCTTTCTACAGGGTTTTAGAGCTAGCCCCCACGTTTGGACAGGCCCTCACCAGTGACCTCACGTCCTGTGATCTAGAGCCAAATATCCTCCTCCAGTACGTGGATGACCTCTTACTTTGTAGCCCTTCTCTTCATCACTCTCAAAAAGGGACCACCACTCTCCTAAACTTTTTGGGCGCACGGGGCTACCGCGTTTCTCCATCTAAGGCACAACTATGTACTCCCACTGTCACATACCTAAGAATTTCCCTAACCCACACCTCCAAGGGACTCACAACTGATCACATCCAACTTCTGCGGGATCTCCAACCACTCCAAACCACAGATCAGATCCTTTCCTTTCTGGGACTGGTACGGTTCTTTTGACACTGGATTCCCAATTTGCCATCCTGGCCAAACCTTTATACCAAGCTGCCAAAGAGACCCCCACAGGGCCACTCACAACCCCAACCTTAATTAGACAGCATTTTTCCAAACTCCAAGATACCCTAACCACTGCCCCTACTCTTACTCTCCCCAACCCCTCTCGTCCTTTCCACCTATTCACAGATGAGTGCACAGGAATAGCTACAGGTCTCCTGGCTCAACCACTAGGCCCCATCTACCCTGCCATCGCCTATCTTTCAAAACAACTAGATCCTACTGTTAGAGGGTGGCAGCCTTGCCTCCGCGCTTTGGCAGCAGCCGCTGAACTCACAAAAAAGGCCCTCAAGCTCACTCTGGGAAAACCCCTAACGGTCTTTTCCTCCCATTGCCTCATTGAACTCCTAGGCCATAAATCCCTAGCCCACCTCGGACCTTCTCCAGTCCAACTGTTCCACCTTCTCTTTATGGAAAACCCACATATCACTCTACTGCCTTCCCCTGCACTCAACCCAGCCACTTTCTTACCCACTCCCACCTCCCAGCCTTCTCCCTCACATTCTTGTCCCCAACTCATAGAGGCCCTTACCTCCCCTCGCCCTGGCTCCACAACCAGCCTTTACCACACGCAGATCATATCCTTTTGGTCGACGGCAGTTCTGTACTTGGACTGATGCCTGGCGACGAGCAGCTTATATAGTGGTAACTTTAACTGACACCGTTGAGGCGGCTTCACTCCCAAAGGGAACCACCTCCCAAAAGGGTGAGCTAATAACTCTCACTAAGGCCCTTCAAATCTCTAAAAGACAGAGGGTTACCATCTACCCTGACTCCAAATATGCTTTTCTCATTGCCCACACACACTCAACTCTCTGGCAAGAGCAAGGCTTCCTCACCACTAAGGGAACCCCAGTGATTAATAGCCCCCTCATCTTAAAACTTTTAGAGGCACTCCACTCTCCTAACCTGGTAAGTGCCAATTCTAGGGGCCCTCCTAATCCATTGCCTGTTATTAATGCTGGCTCCTTGCATTTTAAAGTTTCTCCAGGAACGGATCCGTGAGGTCTCCTGGGTCACAGTCACTCAGCTCCTACTGCACCCTTATACCCGCCTCCTGACCGAAATCCCGACCACCGATGAGACCCCACACCGCCCCTCTCCAGCAGGAAGTAGCCAGATTTGAGTCCTCGCCCGTCACACCAAAAATGTCGGGATGTTTGGCCGCAGAGGCAGGTATGACCTTTTAGGTGCCCAGATAACAAGAAACCACTCACTATCTCAACATTCCCTCACCTGGAGACCTTCAAGGGAACCATTCATCAAACCTTTCCACCCTAAACAACGGACACGTCCTCCCTGGAACAAGAAACAGCTACCAACAAATCACCTTATATAGACATGTCAATACTTCATATCCTCCCAGCCAACGCCATAAAAACGCACTACCCCACTCCCGGGCGCGACTTCCCTGGCCCCTTTCTGTACGGACCAGGGAACCTCGCCCGAGAGCGCTCCCAGTAAAGGATTTTTACTTCCACATCTGGCCTCAGTTTCTGCATCGCGTTTGCTACATTACAAGGATCTCTCTCTGAACGCCCCGCAGTTACAGATGGGAGGATAGGATCCCTCTCCGTCCCAGGCCGAGGTTTTTCTCTTCTCCAGAGACAGTTTATAGCAGTTTCAGCCGCTCTTTCTCTTCCCCTTGTCTCTCCACGGCTCTCCTGGGAGGGGGCTCCCCACCTCCGAATTGCGGGTCCCGGCCTGTTTTTATCTTCCCCAGTTTGCAATCATGCACCTATCAGGCTCTCTTCTTAGTGGACTCTGTCTCTTTTCCTCCCAGACTGTTGCGGTTCAGTGTTTTATGGCTTCAGTCCTTTCTGGTTTGAGATGCTGGCAGGCGAAAGAAAAAGTATGGAGCTCCCTACTTCTCTGCCATCTTGTCGGGATTCCCCTATAGAGGGTATTTTAAAACTTCAGAGGTTTTGTCAAGGAAACCCCATGACCTCTCCCATTATTCTCAGCACATGATTTTATAACCAAATAGAAAATGGAAGCCAGGAGGAGAGAATTTCCTACCTGGAGTTTTGAGGCAATCCAGCTAGCTATGGGATGTACAACGTTTCATTATTCCCAGGGCTTAGAGTTTGAAGAATGAGAAGTAGCATAAATGAGACTGGAGAGGTAGGCAGGAACCAGAACATATAGGCAGTTGTAAAATATATTTACCATTATCAAAAGTGTGTAGGTCATATGTAAAGTTAGGCAGATGTGGTACCTGTCTTTTGTCAGTTTTATCTGAGATTTGTTTCCCGGGAAGTTTTGAATGGTAAGACTAAGACTGAAATTGATTAATAGTACTTTTTTTCTGTTTTTATTTGATCTAACGATATGTGAGAATCAATAGTGCAGTTTAATGAATATTTATTGTGCACCTAGTAAGAACCAGGGATTTTCCCCAATGTACTACCTTAAATCAGCACAAATTTGCTTTGAATTGTCATGCTTGATCTTTAAGACCATCATGAGAATATTGCATTTTATTCTATAATATTGTTGAGTTTGTTTTGATACACAATAATTTTGTCCCCTCCCCTCTCGCTCTTTGAGTAAAACGAATACTCGAGGGAGATCCATATGCTTCTTGTGGCTTCTTGCATCCCAAGTTTACTTCCTCCAGTTCAAGAATGTTCCTGGACTTATAAAGGCATCTATCTTACACAGATGGACCTTCTGGAGTCCAGAGATGTCCTGAAACTGAGTCAATGTCATATACCTACCATGTGCCAAGCCAAAATTTGAACTCAGCTCTCCCAAGAGTTGTTTCCAATGCATCATAGCCACTGGAATTTTGGGGATGTCTATAGAAAGCACGGGATTCAACCTTAGACTTCCATGAGCTTATAGCATAACTGAAGACATAAGGTATGATACATGGAGAGATAGCTACCAGTACATGATTGTTTATATGTGGTCCAGCCAATCAGTAATATTGGCCTGAGAAAACTTTTTTGTCACCATAAATGTTTGTTTGGGAGGGGCAGCCCCCAATTTTCACAAATCACTGTGAGATGAAGTAAAAATATAACCAGTGTCTTCTTGGGCAAAATATTTTGCCCTTCACTCCAGGAAGTTGGTTTTAAAGAGCCCATATACTTGAGCCCCTTCTCCAGCCTAAGGAAGTACTGTGTCATTGCTATTTGGAATTATATTTCTTACCCTTTACTCTCCTCCCAGGGACAGGTCATGTCTCAGCACTTTATGGCTTCCTGACAGCTCTTTTGTGATCCAGAAAGACACCAGGTTAAAGGAACAACAACTCTGTCTTGGCAGCCACAAAGATATGCTACTGAGGTAGGGGAAAGATGAATTTACCTTGGTGCCTTTATTTGCATGCCAAGCCCAGTGGCCTGTGGGGCTGGTGGTGAGGGGTGGAGGTGAGTGTCAGGGCTATTTGATGGCCTCTTCAGAGCAATACACAAAGGCGGTGGTAAGTGGTTCAAGCCCAGGGTTTGGAAGAGAGAAGTAGGCATTTCCAGCCTCTCACAGCTATCCTCTTGTTTTGTTAAGCCTGTGTGCTCCCTTTCCACATGACCAGTATGCTTGAGAAGTCTTTTAGCTTTGACTGGCAAGGGTTTGCCATTTCTGGATTTAAATAGATTTGAATAGAGTCTAACAGGGGCAGTTGCATTTCTTTACTTTGGAGAGCTATATTTTCCTTTCGCAGGTTAAAAAAAAATGCACATGAAAAAGCCCTAACTTTGTTATGCTTCAGTCACAGCAGGGAATTTATAGCAAGAGCCCAGCTGTTTGCAGCTCATGCCACATTTTTTGATCCTAACGTAATTGAGCTCACATTTTTGAATCGGGAAATAATATTCAGAGGAGCCGACTTCGGAATTTTCAGATTTCCAGGCCAAGCAACGGGTTCCTGTATCTATTTTGGGCTGCTCTTTCCTCGTACCTTTTCCTCTTCACCCTTAGAGCTCTTTGCTCCTTTACTGGAACTAGGCCTATGGCTGTGCAAATCTCTTTCCGTGCACATGCTGTTCTAGCTATCTTTTTGTTGGAAAAATAATCCCCATGATTTTATACCTTAACTCTTGCCTTGACTACTTAAAACTCTTTTCTATTAATTGGGCTAACATATATGCAAGCAATACCAAGTATAGCTCTCATTTCTTGGGCATGGGACCAGACATTGTGCTAAGGGTTTTATATGTATTATCTCTTTTGATCCTTCTAACAGCCGTTTGTGGAAAGCATTGTTATTGCTCCCATTTTGCAGATGAGGAATCTGAGGCTCAAAGAGGTGAACTAACATCTCAGGGACCCACAGTGATGGAGTTGGGCTTCAAGTCCAGGTTGTTTGGATCCAGAGCCAGTAGTTTCAACCGTGGTGCCACACTGAACTGACCACTTGAAACCGTTTACCAAGTACTAGGTTATATGGGGGATAATAAGGGCAAAAAGACATAGTTCTGGGGGATAATAAGGACAAAAAGACACAGTTGTGTCCCCACAGAGCCTAAGTTGGAGCATAGCAAAGAGCCAGCACCCTCACTTCTACCAACTTTATGAGGTTCTTGTTAGGGTCAGATGATATGGCATGTAAAAGCACTTGGTTCAAGGTAGAGTGGTATATGATGCCAGTTATTGGTATTATATCGGCAACAGCCCAATCCTGAGCCAGTTACCTGCATGTCTGTCAGGGCAGATACAGGAGAGTGGTGCAATGCAAATTGTTAACAACATAGACTTTAGAATCTCTTGTTGAATATGGAACTTCTGCGTATCCTGGTTCGTCTGGCATTTCACACTTTCAGTTTGGCTGGGAAGTTAATAATGAACATTAGTAAGCACCTCTATAGCTCTTATTATGTAGCAGGCACTGTTCTAAGGACTTTATAAATATTAACTCATTTACTTTATTTTGAAAGATTGTTAACATCACAGTCCTAGATTCCTCACTCAGTGCACCCTTCTCCATCAGTGACTAAATCCTGTTCATTCTAGTTCCTAAATAACTTTTAGACCTTTCCTTTCTTCTCCATCTGCAATGCTTTTGCTACTGTTTTAATTCATGTATACATCATCTTTCCCCTCCAGGATCATAGCAGCAGCCTTCCTGGGGTTTGCCATTACTACACTGAACCTCTCAACCTTCCCAAGAAAAGAGAGGGCTTCCTTTTATTGCTGGATTCTTGCTGGTTCGGTTTTCTCTCTGTTATTATAGTGTGCTTAATAGAGCCATTTCTTCTCTTTTAAACTGCCAATCTAATTTAATCTTTAAGAATTTGCTTTCTGCTTTTACTGATCATATGGAAGGGGCTTATTAATTATTGGGAGGAATTATATAGGTTGGAACTCTGTGTGCTGTGAATTATTTCCCCTGTAGCAGCTCAGCAGTGATTCCTGGGTTTCCCATGCGTCTTCAAATTCCTCTCCTCCGAAATGAGGCTCAGGGCTGAATTCACGTCCCACTGGTGGGGTCCAGGGCAGTTTCAGTTTCTGTCCATTTGTTAGCCTATCCCTGCTCTCTGTAAAGGGGTGATGGGGCATGAGGAAATGATACTTGCTGTGGATGAGACTTAGCTTTTCCTCAAAAGACCCCAGTGAGTAATGAATCAGGCCCTGAACATCCTGGAACACTAAACTCAATGCCACTGTCAGCTTCCCTCAAATTACAGTCATTTCCAGGTAATGGCTCAGACTCTGCACGGTTCCCCAAACCATCCAAATGGAGAGGGGAGGAAACCATCCCCAACACCCAGAGTACAATATTGCCATGGAGATTTATTTTCACATTGATTTGGAACATAAATACTGTAAATATCCTCCACTCTGTTTAGTCTTTTTTTTCAGAGCTATAGTTAATAGGCTAACGTTCTGGCTTGGCACTTTATCAAGTTGATAGAACTGTTTAATGAAACCCACGGAGATTAGACAATTTAGTTTAATGGTCAGTTGCAACTCTTGATGTAAGTACATTCCAGCAATTCTGTATGCATCAAATGTCCAACCTGCCAGTGGTTATCAATATCCGTTATCGTTATGCTTTTGGTTGGCTTGAACCATTCATAACCTGTCAGATTAAGCAATTAGGCTGTCTCTACTTGCCAGAAGAAATTGTTTTCCCCTAACTGATGATATTGGTTTTGTGGTTGTGCAGATAAGTACTTGGTCAAAATGTTTGGCGCATTCCTAGCTGGGGAGTGAATCTTTTTGATAGATAAGGAGCAAGAGCTCAAATTCAAGAGACTGAGAGGAATCTTCAGACAATATTTGAGAAAATGTCATTCCAGTGTACTTTATAAAAGTAGCTTAATTATCACTGGTGCTCTCAGTGAGGGATTTCATTTGATGTTTCACCCATGTGGAACCACATGTCTCTATGAGCCCCAGCTAAGCCAGAACATTCAAGTTTGATTAGAAATATGAGCTGTTGGACAAGATTGTGGAGAAATAAGGAGTTCCTTACTTCCTGCCTGCATCTCTCAAACAAAGAAGGGCTGAAACCAAAGGACGCTGAACCGCAAGAGTCTGGGAAGAAAAGAGACAAAGTCCACTAAGACAGCCTCGTAAGGGCGTGATTATGAAGTGGGGATGATAAAAACGGACTGGGACATGGAGGCACGGAGGGGAGGGAGCCCCCTCTGTGGAGAGACGAGAAGAAGAGAAAGAGCAGCTGAAACTGCTCATAGAACTGTCCCTGGAGAAAAGAAAAACTTTGGCCCAGGATAGAGAGGGATCCTATCATCCCATCTATAACACTACGGCATTCGGAGAGAGATCCTATCTCTAACTGCGGAGCTTTCTTTGGGCTGGGCGCCCCGGTCCCAGAAATCCCCCCAAGCTAGACTGTACGCAAGGGACTCAGTCAGCAACAGGAGGAACCACCCCCCTACTCGATCCCCCGCTAGAGAGCGCCCCAGCTTGCGGAGTTACATTTCAGGCGGTATCATTAAGGCACATGGAGTAAGATCTGGAAACCAGGTTGGGTGTGGGACATAGAACACTGCCCACCTTGGCTGCACCTGCGGCACAGGGAGATCAGCCCCAAAGGGTGATTTGCAATGCTTGGTTCAAGAAGGGACTGGGGGGTTGCCATTTTTCTTCCCAAAGCCACCAAGGTGGGCCCTCAGGGAGCAGCCTGCAGGACCCACAGTGAGGGCAAGACCTGCCTACACCAAACCATGCCCATCTGAACTGGAGAGCTGTTTTTTTTTTTTTTTTTTTTTTTTTTTTTTTTTACTGGAACCTGGGACAAGACCACCATTGATGCATTGCAGTGATTAACTTTAGATCAATTCTTGCTATTCAGATATATTCTCCCTTATCTCATTCTTACCTCTCCCCTCTGCTGGACTGGGTATTCTGGTTATTAGTTTGCTTAAACGGTCACATTTAATCCATTCCCTTGATGCATATTCTAAACCTCCCTCGTTACCTTCCTATTTCTCTCTCTCTGGAATAATCAGACTATATAGTTTCTCTGGGAAACATTATCTTCCTTTCTTTCTCCTCGCCACCTTCTACCATATTCTCCTTTTTCTCTCTCTGAATTAAGCCTTTTAGTCTCTCTGCCTGGTCAATGTTCAATTTCTCTTTCTCCCCACCCCTGTCATTTCTCTTTGCATATGCTCTTCCATCAGCACTGCCTCCACCCTGCTCTTTGTAGCTGGGATTACTGGTTTTATGCTTTTAGACTGTCCTTTGTCTTTTGTTGTTTTGTTTTGTTTTGTTTTTCTTTCAGTTTGCTTGTTTGTTTGATTTGTTTGTGCATTTGTGTGCTTTTGTTCCCTGTTTGTTTGTCTGTCTGTTTTTCTTTTCAGGACTACCTCAAGAAACAAGCCAAAGGACACGTGGTGGGAAGTTCCAAATATCACTACGAGTAGGGAAATAAAACAACCAAAGGCACAATGAGAGAGACCAAGGGACACCATTAGAAGAACACTTCTTGAACGGACAGGCCCTGGACAGTCAATGAGCCTCCTTTAATATAGCAGTACTTACAGGTGCAGAGCGCATAACAAGCTTTTAAAACTGACAAGAGACAGAAAGCTAGCCAAAATGACGAAACGGAAGAACTCTCCTTTAATGAAATTCCAGGAAGAAGTGACAGCTAAAGAATTGGTCAAAACAGATATAAGCAACATAACTGAGCAATAATTTAGAAAAATAGTCATAAAATTAATCTCTGGACTTGAAAACGACATGGAAGACATCAGAGAAACTATTGCTACAAAAACTATGGACCTTAAAAATAGTTGTGATGAATTAAAAAATGATAATAATGAGGTGCATAATAAAAAGGAGGTGGCCACTGACTGGATTGAAGAGGCAGAGAGGAGAATAGGTGAATTAGAAGATACAATTGTAGAAAAAGAGGAAGCTGAGAAAAAGAGAGATAAATTGATCCAGGAGCACAAAAGGAGAATCCGAGAACTGAGTGATGCAATCAAATGGAACAATATCCATATCATAGGAATTCCAGAAGACGAAGAAGAGAGAGAAAGGGGCTAAAGGGGTACTTGAACAAATTATAGCTGAGAACTTCCTCAATCTGGGGAAGGAAACAGACATTGAAATCCAAGAAGCACAGAGAACTCCCCTCAGATGTAACTTGAATCGATCTTTTGCACGGCATATCAGAGTGAAACTGGGAAAATATAAGGATAAAGAGAGAATTCTGAAAGGAGTTAGGGATAAAAGGGCTCTAAGATACAAAGGGAGACATATCAGGGTGGTTGCAGACCTATCTACTGAAATTTGGTAGGCCAGAAAGGAATGGCAGGAAATCTTCAATTTGATAAACAGAAAACATATTCAGCCAAGAATCCTTTATCTAGCAAGCCTGTCATTCAGAATAGAAGGAGAGATACAGATACAGAGATACAAATAAACAAAAATTGAAAGAATTCATCACCACTAAACCAGCCCTACAAGAAATCCTAAGAGGAACTCTATGAGGGAAATGTTGCAAGGTACCAAGACACCACTACAAGCACAAACCCTACAGAGAACATAACGACTCTCAACCCATATTTTTCAATAATAACACTGAATGTAAATGGACTAAATGCTCAAATCAAAAGACATAGGGTAGCAGAATGGATAAAAAGGAAAATCCACCTATTTGCTACCTACAAATTCAGTGTTTTATGGCTTCAGTCCTTCTTTGTTGAGAGATGCGGGCAGGCGAAAAGTACAGAGCTCTCTACTTCTCTGCCATGTTGCCTCCTCCCCTCCCATATGTTTTCAATCATAAGTGATACAGGAGAAACTTAACAGAGGACCATGGGGGAGAGGAAGGGGAAAATAGTTGGGGAGAGGGAGGGAGGCAAACCATGAAAGACTCTCGAATATCGAGAACAAACTGAGTGCTGATGGGAGTGGGGGAGAGGGGAAGGGGGGTGATGGGCATGGAAGAGGGCACTTGTTGGGATGAGCACTGGGTGTTATATGGAAACCACTTGACAATAACCTATAAAAGGAAAAAAAATAAAATAATGTGAGCTTTTTTGTATTCTTCAGAAAAAACATCAGGGGCACTCCTGGGGCTTTGCCATTTTGTACACTTTCAAAAGCAAGACGAAGAGGAGAAAAGAGAGGGGAAAATTTAAATTGAAACCAGTAACCCTCCTCTATACTGTTTGCTTCTGGTCTCCTGAATTTTTTGGTTTTGTGACTTTCAATTTCCATTTTCATATTACTTTCTACCTTTGTGCTTTTGTATATCCCAATAACCTCACCTGCTATGCACTCTTTCTCCCTTTAATCAGTTTTCATACAACCATCAACTTGAAGACCTGGCTTGAAAACCCCTTACAAGGAGACCTTCCAGAGTAAGTTTACCCATTCTGATCATGCATTTACTCAAAGTCTTTTTACTCCTATGTCATGATTTCACATTTATTGATGCATTGCTTTTATGCTGCTCTTAAAATTTTGCATTTTCTATTTTTATTTTTCCTAATTACAAAAACAATATGAGTGCAACTCAGAAAACAAAAAAACACATTTAAGGCACAAAGGAGAAAACCAAAAACCACCCATAATCCTGCCACCCATAGATGATCATTTGGTGTATATCATTTATTCATTCATTTGTTCATTCAGCAAGGATTTATTGAGCAAGGATTTATGGCTCTCTTGTAAGTTTTACAAGTATAATAGCAAACAACATGATCACTGTCCTTATCTCCATGGAGATTGGACTCTAACAAGCATTTTCCCATCATCACAAATTAAATATACAGTTACAAATTGTGTTAAATATCATGAAGAAAGAGCAGTGTGTTGTGAGAGTGTATGGGAGGGGGGACTGATCTGGGTCTAGACATAAAGGAATGGTTTCCTGAGGAAGTGACATTTGAGATGAAATCTGAAAGATGATCAGGAAATCATTAGGCCAAAGAGGTTTGAGTGATTGGGGATTGGGGAAGGGAGAGGGGGTGAGATGGAAAGGTCTTTTCAAGCCGAGGTGATAACATGTGGGAAAAGCAAAATATCAGTGACTAGAGAGGATATGGGATGCTCTAGGACAGGGATGGACAAATTACACTTGCCATAACATTACCTGATTTTATAAATAAAGTTTTATCTGAAGGCAGTATGCCCATTCATAAATGTATTATCTATAGTTGCTTTTCTGCTACAACTGTGGAGTTGAATAGTTCCAATAGATACTGTATGGCCTCTTGTAAAGTCTAACATATTTGTTATCCATCCCTTCATAGAAAACATTTGCCAACTCTTATTCTGGGACCTAAAAGAAGACTAAAGTGACAGGAAAGGAGGAATGCAGGAGATGATGAAGCTGAATCTAAGGCAAGGACCAGACAGACCTGCAGGTTAAGGGTTTTAAACTTTGTTCTAAGAACAATGGGAAAAAAATACTGAACCATTTTAAACAGGGGCTTGAAAAGGCCTGTCCTTCTAACACCATACTGGTTTTTAATAGTTTTGTTTCTAATTTGGCAGTTCACCTTGTATATTTTTCTTATTCTTCAGTTATATAATCTTTAATGGTGTCTCTATTGTTTTATAATATGGATGCTGAAATTATGTGTACTCAGCAGTGAACATCCTGTGCATATTATTGCTAATTTCCTCATAATTTCTTAGAAATGGAATTGTTAGGTCAATGGGTATGTGCATAATAGACGCTTTTGTTTCTGTATTTCCATTGCTCCAGAAGTGATATTTATTATGACCAGCAAGGTATGAGAGTATCTGGTCTCCCCACTTTAGTTAGATATTTAATATGTTTGCTAGTTTACACAAGAAAAACTATATTTTAGCATTTCTTTTATATGCATTTCTGTGATTATTAGGGAGGTTAATATTTATTTTCCATAAATGTTGCATTTCCTCTTTTGTGAAATCCTTATTCATGTAATTTGCTTATTTTTCTATTAGGATATTTATCTTTTATTATTGATTTTTATAAGCTCATTACATATTGGGTATATTAACTCTTTGACATCCATATTATAAATATTTTTTTCAAGCTTGTCTTTTGCCTTTACATTTTATTTATGGCATTTTGAAGAGAATTTATAAATATTTATTTAGTTAATAAGTAAAATTTTTCTTTAGGATTTTCTGCTCTTGAGTTATGTTTGGAAGCACTTTCTCCATGCTGAGGTTATGTAACATGCATATATACTTTCTACTAATTTTAATCTGGTTTCTCTTCATATTTTAATCTTTAATTCATTTAGTATTTATTCTGGTAATAGTGTGAGATAGAGATCTAACAGATTTTTAGAGGGGAATCTCTTTTTAGGGGAGAAGAAGAAATATCGCTTAGAAAAATTGGGAACTCTTTGATTAGGAATCTCAAACACTCTATCTGGAAGAAAAATGGTTTTGGGATGAGATGCAGGCATTTGAGATATTCCAAAACCAAACAAGTTTACTTACTGTAGAACAGAATTCTTATGTATGTTTTCTGAAAAAATCACTTCCCCCCTCTAAAATTGGTTTCCCCATCCACTTCCACAACTAAACATCTGCTGCCCTAAAACCTCAAGCCTCATTATATCAAGGACTCTTAAAATGCCTTTTTGTGTGTGTGCGGAAGGAATTTTTGCAGTCTTTTGCTCTTTTAGCTTGTGTGCATTATGAGACATGCCTTTCCAAATAGAACTGTATTTGTGACTTGAAATGTTTCCCTCACTTCTATTCATTCTGTCTTATAGGGGACTCACTGTCCACCACCACGAGAAGAAACTGAAGTCTGAATTCATAGACATCATGATGCCATCTCAAAACATGAATCATGTGGTTTAGAGTCTTCACATAAGCCTTTTTAGTTCTATTATATCTCTAACAGTCTTATCAATATCTATGTGTATATTGCCATGTATTGTATATGTGCTTTATTTTTTTAATTTTTGAGAGAGAGAGGGAGAGGTAGAGCACGAGAAGGAGGGGCACAGAGAGAGGGAGACAGAAGATCTGAAGTGGGCTCTGTGCTGCCAGCAGAGAACCTGATGTGGGGCTGGAATCCACAAACCGTGAGATCATAACCTGAGCCGAAGTTGCACACTTAACCAACTGAGCCACCCAGGTGCCCCTATATATGTGCTTTTATTGTAAGCCATCTAGAATCTCTTTGGATGTAGGCAATGTATAAATTATATTAAAAGTCTGAAATGTGCTCAAAGAATTTCAAGTGAAATAATCTTAAGACAAAGGAAATTAACTTATAACCTTAAAACAATATAAGACAGTAGTTAAAAGCATGTGCACTGGGCCAAAATCACGGCTGCAGAACATACTAGTCATGTGGCCTTGAGCAAATCATTCACTATTCTTCAGTTTCCTCATCTGTAAATTGGAGATAAAAATAGTACCTATCTTGAAGGGCTGCTATCAAAAGACTAAATGAAATAGTGTTTGCACAATGCATGGCAATCTGCACTGTGTTGTTCCAATCTATCAGGAAGTGGAAATTAGCACACAGACCCTGGTGAGGAAGATTAAGTAAGAGTCAAGTTAGATGGTATGTAGGCTAAAAAGAATGAGGAGTAATTTGCACAAATGTTAATGGGAGTTTTATAACCATTAAAAGCTGGGAACAACTAAATAGTGAGATGTGTGTGGCTAAACAAAACCATGCATGTTGATGAGATGGAATACCCCATGTATAGTAAAAATAAAAAAAAATATGGGGACTATATTGATATGTGGACACTTGTATTTGAAGTAATATTAAATGAAAGAGGCAGAATAAAAATAATAGAATAAAAATAATAGGTACACACATAAATATGTGACAATATATCAATACATATGACACTAATGGGAACATAATTTGGATTGATTCCATAGCTAAATGTAGCATTGTTAGGGTTGTGGGGATAGGGTATTTAAAATCATATTTAAAAAACACATTTTTTTCAGGCAGAAAGGAGCCGCCCCTCTGATATTTGC
Source organism: Cryptoprocta ferox (assembly GCA_028646485.1). Lineage (NCBI taxonomy): Eukaryota > Metazoa > Chordata > Mammalia > Carnivora > Eupleridae > Cryptoprocta > Cryptoprocta ferox. The sequence continues at coordinate 38,357,904 of CM053579.1, read as the reverse complement.
TGTTGTACTTTGGGCCTAGGAAGGGGTCACAAGGATATTTCTAGGTGGTCTGGAAGAGGACCTCTGACATTTTCCCATGAGAGCTTGTAGTTATCTGTGTTCAGGAAGTTCATAGTGGGCTGCCATTTGGAAAGGACCCCATTCAGTATCTTTTCATCATCAGCTGGGAATGAGGAGGCCAATTTAGTGGAAAGCTTGGCAAGAATGCTGAGGGAAAAGCAAAGGTAACAGAAGTGGCTCTGATGGGAGCTGTGCAGTTAGAAATGAAGTCTAAACTGAAGCATGGCAAATATCCAGTCTGGCAGATGCAGGGAATATGATCTGGGAGTGTCCAGACCGTTTTACTACAGAAATGCAAGATAGATATGGCAAAACCTCAGACGTAGATAGACTAGGTAAATCCAGGGGACTCTTAGACTAGGGGAGTGGCAGAACCAGGCCCAACGTATGGGAAGTGGTGCCAATAGCAAATGAAGCAGGTAGTTGGAACCCAGAAATTGGCTGAAATATAGGGCAAAGCTTTCCCTACCACTGGGCACCAAAGCTCTGAGGAGAATGGAGATGTCCTGAGTGCCCAATAGAAGAGGGTAGAAGGGGGCCAGAGAAATTCTTGTTCTCTCTTATTAGAAGTGTTTGTTGGTTGTGGTAGTTTTAATTATATGTGCTCAAATTCTTCAACATTCCTCTCTTCAAGAGATGGACCCTAATTTCCTTCCCTTGAATGTGGCTGGTGTCTTGTTTCTAATGAACAGAAATGATGGAATATTACTTCCAAGATCAGGTTATGAAAAGATTTGTGGCTTCTGTCTTGGAGACTCTCCTAGACCACTTACTCTGGGGAAATCCAGCTGTCATGTCATTGAACAGCATTGTGGAGAGTCCCCTTTCGGGAAGAACAGAAGTGACCTTCCAGAAGCTACAAGTGTGAACTTCTCCAACTTCCTTAGATGGCTGCAGCCTTGGCCTATAGATTCAAAGTCCTCACAGACCCTGAACCGGAATCATCCAACTAAGCTGGTGCTCCAGGATTCTTGACCCTCAGAAAGTGGGATATGTTTGTTGTTTGATCTGCTAAGAGTTTGGATTATTTGTTATGGAGCAGTAGATAATTATTAATAGAGTGGTGGCCTGGTGCCTGATCATACTGTGAAAAAGTCTGGCACTTTGTGCTAGTGCTAAGGAACAGCCAAGATGGAATGGGGCAGTGTGGCAGTAGCTGAATGCTTATTCCGAAGATTTGGGATGGGGCTGGGGAGATGGGGAGGCCACTGAGAATTCTGGATGGTAAGTGTTCAGTGAGATACTGTTTTGTGTATGCTGATGAGAGGTGTCTATTTTTCTTCTCTGTGTGGGGAAGTGGTGCAGGAAACATCTCAGCTGGTTGGTCCTACAGTACCAGGGCCAGTAACTCCAAAGTGTGCTGTGATGCTCAGTGCCAAGTGAAGAACTGTGGTTGGAGCTGCAGGGAACAGAGGGAGAGTGCTGTTGAGCCAAAAAGGAAAGTGCAGAACAGATTGTTAAATGAGGGAGACTAAGGAAGTTGAATCTGGAGGCAAAATTGAGTGAAAGGACCAGGAATATGGAGAACAGAATGACCCAGAAAGAGGTGGATTGGCCTGTATTCCTTCCACAGATGTGGTGGCAGATGGCACACGCAGTGGCACACAACAGGAGAGAGGATCTTACATTTCTGACTCAAGGTTATATGCATGAACTAGATCCACTTGGGCCAGGCAAGTTGGGAAATGGAACTTGGCTCTTCTTCTTTCAATGACTTGAAGAGAGTTGGGGGTGATTGTTGAGTTTTGGTTGACAGTCTTTCTATTTCACTCCTCTTCAAACATTGTTCATTCACTGGACTTAGGAGAAGTGAGGATCTAGAATAAGGGCTCCATTGGATGCATTGTTTCCTGCAACATTAAAAATATGTCACATGTGGCTAGGCTGTCCTTGGCTCTGGCTTCTGTTGAGGCTCTGATGGTCCTTCCTGAGAAACTTACATCTGGCCCTCTCTAGAGGGCCTAGCAGCTGGTGCTAAAATACATGTTCAAGTGTCTGTTAATTCTATCGGCTGAATGCTGCATAGCCCTCTCAGCAGAATGACATTTCACAGCTTTCAGCTGCCATAAATCATTGACCTCAAGAGCCTTAGGGTTCAGTACCTAATTCATCAGGCTAGCCAGGCACTTGAGGCACACTTTAAGACTTTGAATAGAAATAGACCCAAAGACATGGTGTCCCCAAAAGCCATTCCATTCCAGAATGTTTAAGTGTCTGTGCCCTCGAAGTTTTCTATGATAGTTTAGAAGATTGGCACAAATATAACCAAACAGTTTTTTTTTTTTTTTTTTTTTTTTTGCGTGTGTGTTCAGGCAGCAAAATCTTGATGGAGATGGATTTGTGCCATTGCAACTTTCTGGGGGTATGTCTGAGATGCAAACTCTTTGTCTTAGCTGAAATCTCATTTGGGCATTAAATCCTTCCCCAGGAAGATATTTGCAGCACTGAGGTCAAAAGCTTATACTGAAAATAACTGTAATTTGTGTTTTAGGTGAATTTGCCAGTAAAGAGATGCAGATGAAACTAGGAGAGGTGAGACAATTGGCACCTTTAGCTCATCTGGCTCTTGGTTTCATTCCTAGCTAAGCTCCTCAGGGACATTATCTGCTATAAAACAACCCTGTATTCCTTCTGGCACAGTTGGATAGTGTAGCCAATCTTTGAAATGAAAATTATTTTATAATTTGTCTCTAAGGTTAAAGTTCAATTAAATATACTGGGTAAGTAGATTTGCAGTTATCTTATATGGGATGACGAACATGGCTATTTAATCACCAAGAAATTAATATTTCTCATCTCTATGGAATTGTCATTGGGATCGTATTTCTGAGCTCCCTTTATATCTAGGTGGTGCCATATGAGTAATACTTGCTGATGGAATTTGAGCAGAAGTGATTTGATTACTTTTAGAAGAAGCTATTGATTCTAAACTCTCTTTCCATTTCAGACAACCATACTGACCTTGGCATTAAGTGTGTTGAAGATGGAAGAGTCAAAAGATGTAAGGAGCCTGGGTCCCTATATTTCCATCTGGAAAGCCATCTAATGATTGGGATCATCCACATTGGACTGTTAGGTGAGCAAGAAATATATTTCTATTGTGTTGAGCCACTAGGTTTATTTATTACAGCAGTTAGCATTGCCTTAATCAATATACATGGAGTTTTGATATTTTTGGGTAAAATATGCTTTGTAGGGTTATGATTAGATAAGTTGTATCCTTGGCAAAACTGAATTTTTAAACTGAATGTCAGTGGGGCGCCTGGGTGGCTCAGTTGGTTAACGGCCAACTTCGGCTCAGGTCATGATCTCGCGGTTCGTGGGTTCGAGCCCCGCGTCGGGCTCTGGGCTGACAGCTCGGAGCCTGGAGCCTGCCTCTGATTCTGTGTCTCCCTCTCTCTCTGACCCTCCCCAGCTCACACTCTGTGTGTCTCTCTCTCTCAAAAATAAATAAACGTCAAAAAAAATTAAAAAAAAACACAAAAAACTGAATGTCAGTAACATGTATACAACTTTGTCCTGAATATTTTACTGCTACCTCCTCATCCTAGTTCATCAATTTATTCCCACAAAATATATGGAGGGCTTACAATGTGTCAGGTACCATGCTAGGTAGGCACTGTGGATATAATAGTGATCAAAACAGACATAGTCCCTACTCTCATGAACCTTAAAGTCTATAGAGGAGAGATGATGAATTCTTGAACTAAGACAATGGAAGGGGTACTGGAGAAGAAGTGAATGATTAGAACAGTAATTTTCAAAGCTTGATTCTTGGACCATCAGCCTTCTAATCACCTGGTGAGCTTATAAATATAGACTTCAGATCCTGTCCCTATGAAATCTGAGTTGGTAGTACAGGAATAGAGTCCAAGCAATTGCATTTTTTAATAAAAGTTTATTTATTTTGAGAGAGAGAGAGAGTGAGTGAGTGAGAGAGAGACCATGAGTTGAGAAGGGACAAAGAGAGAGAGAGAATTCCAAGCAGGTTCCATGCTGTAAGCATGGAGCCTGACATGGGGCTCAGTCCCACAAATGGTGAGATCATGACCTGAGCTGAAATCCAGAGTCTGAAGCTTAACTGGCTGAGCCACCCAGGGGTCCCCATGCAATTGCATTTTTAACAATCTCTTCCCAGGTGATTGGGTGCAGAGTTTCTTTAGAGGTGGGGAGAAGAAAAAGGAGAGAGGGAGAGAGATGGGAGAAAAAGGAAGGAGAGGGAGGAAGAAAGAAAGAGACTTATATTTAGAAGATAGGGTTAACAGGCCTTTAATGACTTCTTGGAAATGGTAGCTGAAAGAGAGGGAACACTCTAAGATGACTCCAAGGTTTCTGACATGAACCACTGGGTTGGGGTGTTGGTCTGTGCTTGAGATAGGCAATATAAGAAGAGGAGCAGTTTCTCTTGAGGTGGATATATATAAGTTCAGCTTTAGACTTAATGAGTTTGAAGCACCCATGTGCTATCCAAGTGGAGATGCAGTATGTTTGGCATGTATGCTGGGAGTGGAAAGAAAGATTGTTGGAAAAATAGGAGAGCAGCAGAACTTAGCCTGGCAGCTATTAGGTATGAATTGAGATGCAGTCCCTGCTTTCAAGGAGCTCACAGTCAACTGATACTGCATAAGGCTGATCTCAAGGAGTACTGAGAAGTTCAGTGTTATTTCATCTCTATACTATATAAACAACATTTTGAGTTGCTGAATGCAACTGAAACAGTGGGATGAATTTAATAAAAACCATTTGGCCCTGGTTCATTAAACCTAGCCATGAACACAGCACTTTTCCTATTCATTCATCCAGGTCCAGTTCCTCCTTCCCATTGTTGTCTCTGACATCCCACTCTCATATTATTACTGATCCTCCAATTCCTGGCATTGCTCTTTTTTCTAAATTGTGTATTCAGCTTCATAGGTTTTAGTGATCTTTCCTAGATTCTCTTGGCTTAAAAGGCGCAGCTCCCCACCTAATTCTCAACTCTACCCGCTCCTCGGAGTATGGCATCTCTTGATGTTTTGGGTGACAGGGTATATTAGCAAAGGTTTCTCTGGGCCCCTGCAGGGGAGATGGAATCAGAAAGAGATCATATATGTGAAAGTACGCCATACATATAAGCTATTATTCTGACTTGTTTCGTAAGTAAAGCAAGGTTCCAAATGATGCTACAAAGGGACTTACCAAAGGACAAAGTGGTCAGAATTCTATTCTTTCAGTTCTTCATGCCTTTCTCTCATCTCTGTGAAAAATTTCCTGAAAAGCAAACAGCTTCTATCTCATGCCAGTGAACTCACAAAGTTATGAAAAAGCTTGATGAAAACCAAGAGAACAAGTCAGTGATTTCCTGTCCAAACCTAGTTCAAATTTGAAATTTTCCTCTGGCTTCACTTGTGGATAAAATCATTTCATACCTAAAATATAAAGGTTTGGACAGATCTAAATATTCTGTATCCAGCACTTTAAGCATTGAGGCTGTCAGCTTGAAAGCACCCAGTTAGAGTTTGGGGTCCTTTCTGTTTGGGGTCAACTTTGAACTCCAGTGAGTGATTTAGATAAAAGAACACTATTAAGCTCAGGGAGAAGGGAAGCAACTTTTCTTGAACTCTTATTATATGCTAAGTATTATATTATGGACTGTGTATTTATGTTATTTTATTTAACTCACACAACAAGCTTATTACCTCCTACATGTAGATGTCAAATCTGAGGCCCAGAGAGGTGAAGAACTCTGCTCAAGGGCACACAGTTTATTAGCAGTAAACTAGGTATTTGGCCTATTGACTTCAACTTCAGAGCCTATATGTACTTTATATTAGTTTAGTGCCTCAAAAATTCAGTCATTTGTAATTTAGATACTGCCTCTACTATTGTACCTGATTTTTTCTTTTAATTATCTTTCTTTTCTTTCCTTCTTTTTCTCTTTCTTTCTTTTATTTCTCTTTCTTTCTCTCTCTCTTTCTCTCTCTCTCTTTCTTTCTTTCTTTCTTTCTTTCTTTCTTTCTTTCTTTCTTTCTTTCTTTCACTATTTTAGCCTCCTTAAGCAAAGATATCTTGAAAATCATGGTGTGTGTGTGTGTGTGTGTGTGTGTGTGTGTGTGTGTACATATATTATTCATCTGGATGCCATCTAACATCAAGTCCTATATTATGGAACACAAACTATTCTTTGGAAACATTGCACATCTATCAGTGGAGGAGTAATGGGGAGACAGGTAGGTGCTTGAGTTACTCTGCATCTCCATCATCCTTCCCCAAAGCAACCTCAAAGAAAATATCAGCTAAGTATGTGTATAAAGCCTTCAGGCTGATGGTAACGATTTTTAGGAGAGGCAAAAATGAGTACATATTATAATCCAGTGCTTCCAAAGTTTTTGATGTCATAGGACACATAGAAAATATTGGTGGGTCACAGTGAAGTCAGTGGGTGAGGTTGTTCCCAGCTCTAGGCTCCATCCAGCAGTCATGGGAGTGGATGAGACTGACATCTCAGCAAAACTGTAACACTTTTGTGGCACACCAAGTCCCTATAACTCATAGGGTTGGGAAGTTCTGCTATAATCTACTATTGGAATAATTGACTTTTAGGAAGGAAAATAATGCACATTAATATAATCCAGTTAAGTATTGTGCATGTGTCCTTATGTGCAGGTATGTGCTTGTGTGTGTGTGTGTGTGTGTGTTGCTAATTATGTCCTTGTTTTTTTTTTTCATTCTGCTGATCCATCCTTGTCAGTTGATTACATTACTCAGCACTCAGGCAAATGCACCTATAGGACATGTATTAGTGTTCCTCCTTTCTTCTCATATTCTTTTATGAGATGCCATACCATTTCATTCAGGGTCTTAAGGTTACTATAAGTAACAATTATACATATATAAAATAAATATAAAGACATATCAATCATTAAACTAGATTACTAGCAAAATGTGCTTAAGACTAGCATACATTGATATGCAAAAATAATAATAATAGTAATAATGCAAGACATTATTAAGTAGTATTTGCTTTTACCCCACATCCCCATACCTTGTGTCCCTGTTGAAGCCCAAATGCTACCACCGATGTATGTACAGTATACAGTCATTCAGATTATGTTTGTGCCTTCCTCATTGCTTTGGATCCCTGGAGATCAGTTTTAGTTTCAGAATTCAAGATGTATAGACATACACCTCACAGTCTAAGCTGCCAGTTGACTTTTGTTGGGGATACCTTTCCTATATAGGACATTAACCACCACGACCTACTACCTTAACCCATTTTTCTCTGTCTTGTAGACATCCATAATCTGGACACACCTAATGGGCACTATATTACAACTCGGGACACAATTGGCCATGGTTCAGTTAACTGTTGCAGCTTGGCAAGGCTGGCAAGGGCAAAAACCTGGGACTAGATCTAAACATTCATTGCATGGTTACTTGAAGGGTGTTGAGAGTGGGAAGCAAATACAGTCAGCAGATTCAGGTTAATGTCAAGGCAAATAGTTGATGATTGGAATGAATGTATCTCAAACATATACTTTCAGCTCAGACCTCTCTTTTCGTAGTTTCATTCCTATTCATCCACCTATGTAATTGGAGTCCCACAATCACCACAAACTCAAAATAGTTCAAACTGTACTTCTGATATACATCTGCCCCAGCCTGTTTTGTTTCTTTTCTTTTTTTTTTTGAATGTAACCTATACTCTAAAAGCACTGTAAGAGTGCACTTGTTTTTTCTTTTTTTTATGTTTTATTTTATTTTTTTTTAAACTTTGTAGTTTATTGTCAGCTTGGTTTCCATATAACACCCAGTGCTCTTGCCCACAAGTGACCTCCACCAAGACGATCACCCCCCATTACCTTTCCCACTTCCCCTTCCCCCCTCAGTTTGTTTTCAGTATTCAAGAGTCTCTTGTGTTTTGTCTACCTCCCTCTCCCTAACTCTTTTCCTCCTTCCCCTACCCATGGTCCTCTGTTGGGTTTCTCCTGTT
>CM053579.1:38296692-38349372 GCA_028646485.1 Cryptoprocta ferox | reverse complement strand
CCACCGGGACCGCCCGTCCCCTAATTTCCCAGATCACAGTCACTCACTCAGGCATCTTTGAGGTTGTCTTCTTTCTGGCGTCTGTTTCTTCTTTCCCCCACTTGCAAATCCAAGTTTTATCCCTTCAGTCCTTCTCAGTTCAATCCATATGGGCGTGCGCGGATTACAGAGCTCCCTGCTTCTCCGCCATCTTGCCCGCCCCAGCCTGTTTTGTTTCTAGAGTCCTCTATATCAGTAAAACACTTCATGATCTATCCAGTTTAATCAACAAGAAACTCAGTGCTGATGGGGTTATTCTTGATCTCTTTCCTCTCCCACCTACATTAAAACCCTTACCAGGTCCTGTCAATTATTTTACCAGGTCCTGTCAATTATTTTACCTTGTAGATGATCTCTCAAATCTTTCCATCCTCACCAATGTAATTGTAGACCCCAACAGCAATATCTGTAACCTGGACAACTTCAGTAGGGTATCAACTCGTCCTTCTGCCTCTATTATTGCCTCCCTTCAATCCATTTTTTTATAGCAGCCAGAGTAAATCAAACCATGTCACCACCATCTTTCTCTCCCTCTCAGATTGACCCAGCAATAGCTTTCATTGATCTTAGGATAAAGACATTCATTTCTATGGTCTGCAATGGCCTGAATAGTCTGCTCAGCCCCTGACTATATTTCTAGCCATTTTTCATAACACTTTTTACCCCACTCAGTGTTGGTACAAAATTTCCTGCCCAGCTTTTCAGGAAATGAGACTGGAGCTCCAGCTTAATTAGGTTTTAAACTAAGAAGTCTATGAAATGCAACATAAGATGAGTTACACATCAGCACAGAATCTTGTCATCTCAGGATGATTGATAGAGATAGCAGTGAGAGGGATGCTACTGATTCATACTGGGTTGACTGTTTTATTAAATTATGTGTCATGAGAATAATGACTGCCAGAGCCAAGTAACAATACTCCTTACAATCTGACACTCAGATTGGCTTTTACCTTTGTTTTCAAAGCATATGCACAATTAGTTTTGTTATCACCATATACTGGTGAGGTGGATAGAGCAGTTATTTGTATTCTTTGCTTACAGATAAAGCAACTGAAACCCAGAATAGTAAGGCAAACGTCACATAGCAAGTCAGGGGCACATTTCAGTCAAAAAGCACTGAGAAATAATAATGAATGTAGTAACAGATACCACTTTCAGAGTCCTCACTATGGTAGTTTCAGTTAAATACTTTTATATATTATCTTATTTAATCCTCTCAACAACTCTGTGAAGGAGGGAATATAACTATATTTATCTGAAAGGTTAGGAAACTGAAGCAAGGGATGTAACTCAGATGGTCGATGTTACTTTGATCACAACATTTCTTGAATCCATCCAGTTTTCAAGTCACATCCAATCACTTATTGCTTCTGTTCTGCTAGGGCCCTATGTAATATAAAGCAAAAAGGGGACCCCACAGGCAAATTCAAGTCCTTCACTAATTGCTAGGGTTTTCCAAATTCCTATACTCTACGACTCTAGGAAAGGCTGGCCTGAACCATTCATGAGCCTTGAGAACTCTTCTCTCATTTGATTATTATACTGGAGACAGAGTACTCTCAGTATCTTTTTCCCTTTAACATCCTCTTGGTCCCATCCATTTATCTTTTGGTTGCTATCATTCCAAAAGCGGGGAAGGGAGGAAAGAGAATGAGAGAGAGAGAGAGAGAGAGAGAGAGAGAGAGAGAGAGAGAGAGAGAGAGAGATCCTCCTGGAGATTAAGAACAGAGAAAATGTAAGCCACTCATGCCTTTCTTCCTTTCTCTTGGACCTTACCCTTTTCCTCTTAGCCTTCCAAGACCTCCAGCAGGATTGTCTAAGCCTAGTCTTCCCATACCAACCATATGAGACTTAAAAGAAAAGGTGAATACTAGTCCCCTTCACTCTTCTCACCAGACTTCTTTGCATTTGGGAAATCTGCTAAAGTAGATTTTTGTGATGCTAAGAACCCCTTGATATATTGAGGGATTCTTCTCATTGGTAGAGGAAAAAGTGACCCCGAGTGCCCCTAGAAGTTAAAGTGTTTGACTCACGGTCAGCCCTGGACATGCCAGATGTAGCAACACATCAGTTATTGAGCTGCAACTCAGAGGCAGAAGCCTCAGTCCTTGGGAAGGTCTGACATCAGCAAAGCAGGACTTCCTTTAAACTGATAAGAACAGATACTACACTTGATCTTAGCCAAAAGGCCAAGAAGTGATCACAGCAGGACTTCCTTTATACATAGTTGGGATATTAGATTCCAAGGAACAGGAATTGAGACTAAGACAAAAACTGATTCCTCAGTGCAACTTATAGCTAATGCCCAGGCTACTGATGTGGGAAGCTCTTTGTCCTTCTTGCTCATAGTCAAGATTTGTCCTTTAAAAAGGAGTGGGACTAAGCCTCTAGGTATTAAGTAGAGAGGCCAAGAGGCAGTAGGTCCTCCAGACCTTACATGATGTCAGGATAAACTCTTAGGTAGTGCCTTCTCACCATCTCATCTCTTCTAACTAGAAGTTGTCAATTATCTCATGTCTTCATGGATAGGCCAGATCTTTGTCTCCTATCTAGAATACCCGATGGCAGTGGTTCTCAAAGTGGTCCCAGTAACTTCAGTATTGGCATCAGTTGGGAACTGCTTAGAAATGCAGATTCTAGGGTGCTACTTGATACCTAGTGAATCAGAAAATATGGGCTATAGGCCTAGTAACATGTGCTGTGTGACATACCTCCCAGGGAATTCTGAATCCTGCTCAAGTTTGAGAACCATTGCTCTGTGTTGCTCTGTTGGCCCAGGCCATGGGTTCATGGTACTATCAGTTCATTTGTCCCAGAATCCTTATGTGCTACAAGCTCTGACTTCTAGTAAATGCATAACTCTTGTCTCTTCTGGTCCCTTGTCTGGTGACCTTGGCTCTGCAGCTATCCAAAGGGGCAAATAATACTCAGACCCTCTTGTGTGGTATTAGCACAACCAGTTTAGTGTGCAAACATGAGCTCAAATCATCTATGCCTGCACAAAACCAAATCATAAGTATAGCGTAGTGCTTAAGGGCCCTAGCTCTGGAGGCAGGCATATCTGGGTTAATATTCAGTCTCTACATCTTAATTAATTCTGTATCTTGGACTCTGGAAGCCTCTATTTCCTCATCTAAAAATGGAGATAATAACAACTTCACAGGTTTCTTGTAAGGACTAAAAGAGATAATATGCATAAAATACCCAATTCATTGCATTTAATAAGTGCTCCATAATGGCAATACTTGTTATTGTTAGATTCTTCCCCTCACCCCTTTTCAGTTGTCATGGCATTGTGTAGTCATATTATAACTTTGGAGAATTGGTTTTTAATCATTTGTTTTACCACTGAAAATATTTTGTCTTCCCCTTTGGAGGACAGATGGTGCACACACCACTAAAGATCAATGTGAAGTCTCAGAGGCACTATAACAGAGTGGTTAAAAGTGTGGGCTCTAGAACCAGATAGCTTGCATTTGAATCCTGAGCCCATTACTTACTATCCATGTGATCCTGCACAAGGTATTTACCACTCTGAGCCTCAGCTTTCCCATTTGTAGAATGGAGATAATAGTCATACCTTACTTAGTGTAGGGATTAAATGAATTAGTATTTGTAAAGTGCTCAGAATGGAGCCTGACACATTTTATTTTTAAACTGTTGAAAAGCATTGCATGGACAGAGTTTACAGAAGAATGGAATGCCATAGGAGTGGAGGGCACTTGTAGAAATGTGGCTTGAAACCCATCCACAGTATCTAAGGGCTATCCTGAGTGAGTACCTGATTGAATCATGTGTGTTTTCGCATTGTGTACATCCAACTTTCTGTGTAGCAGCACCCAGGTGTATTTTGCTTTGAAAATATGTATATAAAAGCCAGTAGCGAAATAATGAACATCTACCAAGAGACTCTTGGCTTAATGCTCGTGACTATGGACATACAGATGATGAAGAAGAAATGCTCCTTTCCCTTTAGAAACCTACAGTATGGCTGGACAGATGAGATTAGCAGCATGATACATTATGGAAGAGTACAAGAGAGTCTTAAGTGCTAAATGGACAGGTGCTGCAAGAATCCAGACAAGGGGGAGGAGACAGAGGAGAGAGGAAAGCCTTCTTAGAAGTGTTGTTCTGAGCTGTGATTTTAAGGATGGGGAAGATCTGGCTGTGTAGAGAGAAGAGTAAATGAGAGGTGTTTATCACATTGCAAAAAGACTCATTAAGGATTCTTTTTAAGTAGCTGACACCCTTAAGACATTCAATATCCAACTCAATTTACTAAGTTCTGTTTACATGCAAATATTTTGATTTACACTGGACTGGGAGATTAAAAATATCTGGGTCTTGCTTCATCCTGTCACCAAGTAGTTTGTGTCCATCTGTTCAAATGTCCTTCTGTCTTCTAGACCTCTGTTTCCTCATTTATAAGCCAAGAAGACTGAACACAGTGACCTCCAAGATGCATTGCTACTCTGACTATAGCTATACTAATGCTAATGTTTATTGAGTGCTTACTCTGGACCAGGCATCATAAGCTCTGTATACCAATTAATTCACTTAACACCCTTTTGAGGTAGATGTTCTTTTATCACCCCTTTTATGGATGAGAGAACAAAAGCACAGTAAGATTAAGTAAAATGTTCAAGGTTAGTCATGTGAAGAGGTCATGGACACATACCTTTAGTACCACACACAACAGACATAACATTGGGTTTCTGTGTGAGCAGTATTTACAAACAAAGAAGTAGAAAAGTGTATGCAGTCCCCTGAACTTTCTCATCATGCCACAGCACAGGCCAGGCATTGATGTTCTTTATGCACCATGGTCAAGGTTCCAACAGGGGTAGATCTGCCTGTGCCAGCACGCTAGACTTGGGACAGAGAGCACTCCAAATACAAGAGTGAACCGTGTCCACAACTTGCATTACATATTTATAGGCTAGATTAAGAGGAACTAGGGAACACCTAGTTTTTTTAGTGACAAGAAAGATTACAAAGGATCTTCCAGCCTAGGTACCACACCAGGGGATAGGCATATGGAACACCAGGATCTGCACACTGAAGGTGCTAGGAATAGCCTTACCTGCTAGGGACGGTTACACAAGTCAACAGTCTTGTGTCTCTGCACTCAGGTTCTGTGCAAATAATCTAGGTCTTGGTAAGACCACCAAAAAGGGGGAGGAAATGAGCCACCAGGGTCATCTGTATACATATCCTGTTAAGGACATCCAGCAAAGTTGGAATCAAACTCAAGCAGTGTGGTGCCAGATCCTGCATTCTTAACCAGTGAACTGTACAGTGTCAATTTTCATACTCCTGCTAAATATAGTGGTGGTCTTATAGCATAAGGAAATCAAGTTAACTTTCAAACCAGTAAAGCTTCAATTTGGTTCCTGGCTCTTCCACTTACCAGACATGAGGTTCTGGATAAGTTATGTAATCTCTCTGAGCCTCAGTTTCTCTATCAACATAATGAGAAAAAATAATCCCTACTTCCTAGGCTTACTCTGAATATTAAGTGAGATAATCAACGTAAGGTACCTAGTATCGTGCCTGGCATATAGGAAGTGTTTAGAAAGGGTGGCTGCTGTTATTATCAGTGGTGTTGTTCCTATTACTGGCTTGCCTTCCAGAAATGTTCAGTTCTGAGATAATCCACAAGATGTCCCCCTCTCAACTGAACGTTCTGTAGCATTGGCTTGTGTATAAATATGTATACCTGAGGATCTGAGTTCTTGAAAAATGACTTTCACGTCCATGCCTGCTTGTGCAAAAACATATATTTAACCATGTGCCCGGGAGGAAATCATAGTTGGCTTTGCAACCAGTGCACATATGGCTCTTGAGGCAGTTCTAAGGCAAGCTGGTTGCTTTCCAGGCTGTGTGTGGGTAGTGACTACATCCCTACAGTAGAGCCCAAGCATGATGCAGTAGAAAGAGTTTGAGGATCTGTAATTATGTTCCTTTCTCAATTCCTGAGGGGGCTATATGGCTTCTGAGGAGTGTGTGTGTGTGTGTGTGTGTGTGTGTGTGCATACGTGCATGTACACATAGTGGTGGCATAGAGAGGTTGGGGACATACCCTTCGCCTCCAAATATTTTCTACCAGACATGGAAATATCCTTTCACTTACTGCTATTGTTTGGATTTTATTTTTGGTAGGTCCTTGTGGTGCAGGACAAAAGCTCAGAAAGATACTCTGCTGTTTGTGTGGAACAGAGAATAGCAGACCTAGAATAATTACATGTATTCAGGACGATGGAACAAAAAGAAATCTAAGTGTCGAGGCTGCCTTTGCAGCCGAAGCAATATAGCGGTAGACTCTTGAAAAATCGTTTCCTCCTGGTCAACATGGAAAGAAAGAAAACAGAGCAACTGTTTTTTATTCTTTCTTCCCTTTAATTAAACTCGTTTGCATACCGAGTAAAGGGCCTACAGCCTGGCAAATATTTTGCCCATTAGTCCATTGTACATGGGTTTGCGTCTCCTAAGGATAATTTCCTTTGTTGTTTCTGAATGAAGGACGACAGTGTCTCATCTGCTGTTGCTGCATTGCATCGCTTTTTTCTGGGAAGAAAAAATGGCCTTTTTAAAGTTGCAGACTTCATTATTCTCGATATTTTAGGCAAAGCTTGTGCCCTTGATTGGGGGCAGAGCAGGCCTGAATTGGGAATGTTGAAAGATCTTTCTGCCCAGAGAAACTCAGAAATTGGGAGTCCCAAGAAAGGTCTTTAGCACCCTCTAACCAATTCTCTCTTCCCAGGAACAGTGCCTGTACACAGCCTCCACTCTGCCCCAGTTGTTTTTATCTAGACCAGACCTTTCTGGAAAATACTCCAAGATTTTTTTTCAGATATCGTTCCTTTGCCTGAGTTTCTATTCGTCAATGTCTTTTCCTCTATTTCCCAAGGTTGTCCTTCATGCTTTTCAAACTCTAGGTGTACAGAGCAGTGTAGCAGTGAGTATGTATAGCCTCCTCCTTGATTATCACTTTTCTTGGTGGCAACTAATATGAATATTTTCTGGAATAGAATGCAAAATTCCCTCATATATTTAAGATAAAATAATAACTAATGTCCATCAAGTGCTTAATGTGTACCAAGCTCTGTTATAAGTGCTTGGTACAAATTAATTAATCTTCACAACAATCCTGGGAAGTAGGTTACTATGTTTAACCCAGTTTTTTAACATTTATTCACTTTTTTTGAGCAAGTGTGTGTGCACAAGAGAGGGAGAGAGAGAGAGAGAGAGAGAGAGCATGTGTGTGCACACATTTGGAGGAGGGACAGAGAGAGGGAGAGAGAGAATCCCAAGCAGGCTCCACACTCAGTGCAGAGCCCAATATGGGACTCAATCTCATGACCATGCAATCACGACCTAAACCAATATCAAGAGTTGGATGCCTAACTGACTGAGCCACTCAGGTGCCCCTATATTTAACCCTGTTTAATGGATGGGAAAGCTGAGGCATGGGGAGGTTAAATGACTTGTTCAAGGTCAGATAGCTAGGCAAGTTGTAGTCTTGCTGAGAGTCCATGCTCTTACCTATAGTACTGTATTTTCAGTGAAGGAGATTTTTCTGTGCAATTAGGGTAAAGAGCAGATCTTATGTTCTAGGATTTGTAGTTTAACTTAGACCTTTGAGTGAGATAACCTTCATTTAAAGGAAAAATTCTGATATTGGGTTTGGGGTTGAGTGACAGGTCAGTGGAGGAAATTGATTAAGATAATCAATTGAAGTCCTCACCTCAGATCAGTCCAGAAATCAATCATCTTTTCTGTCTATTCATAAGATCAGGGATATAAATGGGTATAGCATGTGTGGGTTTTGGTCCACATCATTAAGGGCAATGTTATGGACTGAACTGTGCCTATACTCCCCCATTTGTATGTTGAAGTCCTAACCCTCAATGCCTCTGTTTTGGGAGATAGAGCCTATGAGGAAGTAATTAAAGTTAAATGAGGTCATAATGGTGGGACCCTGATTTGATAGGATTAGTGTCCTTAATAAGAAGAGACAGTAGAGTGCTCTTGCACTCATGTACTTGCTTGCCATGCTCTCTCTCCACTTCCCCTATCTCTCTCCCTCTCCCTCCTCCCCTCTTTACACATATGTGCCCAAAGAAGCAGTCATGTGAGCACACAGAGATGGAGGTTAGTTTACAAGCCATGAAAAGAGGCCTCAGAGTAAAACCTACATTTCTGTCACTTTGATCTTGATGTTCCCAGTCTCTAGAACTGTTAGAAATGAATGTCTGTTGTTTAAGCCACCTAGTCTATGATATTTGGTTATAGCAGCCCTAGTAAATGAATACAGGCAAGATATTTATTTATTTTATTCTATACATTTATTTACATAAATTAAATATTCCTTTATTTGTATAAATTAAATGTAATCTTCAAGTCTCCAAAATGTTGAATGGGCGGAAAATTAAATCTTGATTATTTTGGGGGTTTCCTACATTCCTCCATTTGATCGCTGAAGAGTCCTGCCTTTTGTTGTGCCAGAAAACCAGGCGAGGGCTGGGTTTTTATTTCTTATTGGTTTCAGTTTTACTGTTGCTCTTTGGGCTCCCAGAGGTTGCCACCAACAGGTTTCTGTTAACTGTCTTTGGGCAGGGCTGCTCCGAGTGGGCCCAGAGATACTGTTTGCAGAGGTCTTCCCTTTTGACTGCTGACATGTCTGGAGCACTATGCCTACACTCAGTGCACTGGCATTGTCACTCAGCTCTGACTTCTCCCAGTGTCAGTGGGAGGAAGTACAATCTCTGTCTCAGGCTCAGAGGGTTCTCTCTTCCCAACTCAAAGCACTTCTCTCCATGCAATCAATGATACAGCATAATCCTCTTTATTAATCTTTCAGACCTGAGGTTGAAGAACTTCTATGCAGGTCGAGATATTTTAAGTTTGTGGGTCTTCGTTGCAAATACTTACCTGAGCTAGAAAGCCGTTATACACAATATGTAAATGAATGGACATGCTGTGTTCCAATAAAACTTCATTTATGGACACTGAAATTTGCATTTAACATACTTTTCACATGTCACAAAATATTCTTTTAATTTTTCTCCCCAACCATTTAAAAAAATCTAAAAATCATTCTTAGCTCACAGGCTGTACAGCAGCAGGCAGTGAGCCACGTTTGGTTTGAGGGCTATAGGTTGCTGATCTCTAGTTTAGACTTTTGCTACTTAAAGTGTGGGTACATGGACCAGCTGTCTGTCATCTGCAAGTTTGTTAGAATGAAGAACCTCAGGCCTCACCACAGACCTACCCAATTGGAATTGGAATTTTAATAAGATCCCCAGGTGATGCACATTAAAGTCTGAGAGGTACCAATTTAGAAATCCAGCACTGGCTTCTTTTTTCTGGACACTGGGGAGGGGAGAGCAGATGCTAACATTACCAGTTTTTTCCTTCTGAATACCATCCATTGTTATCTCAAAGTTGACCTTCCTCCCTGATTTCCATTGTTGCTCTTTCATCAATGGGGCAGGACTTAATAGCTGGAAAGCCAGCTTCCTATTAGCCATGCTAATCCACAGATCATTAGCACCTGACCTAGAATGGATCATTAGATGATTGTGGCAAATCTACTTTCCAAGTTCTGGTTTACTTCTTTCAGTTAAAATTCCAACTTGCGGAGAAAAGATGGCCATGGGACATTCTCAGAAACAAGATTGAAAACAGCCTGGAATTAAAATTTTGTTGTGACAAACCAATTCCCTCAGCATATGCAAATTAAGTAATACATTGCATGGACTATTACTATGGAAAATATCAACAAAACTGAGAGAATTTTTTTTAGAACTGAACATGGTTTGGGGTAGCATATCAGTTTTTGTTTTGTAGGCTTTTTCTTAAGTGTATTTTTTTCCAGACTGATTTAAAATGAGTTTGTATTCCATGGGCACACATCTGTGGATGTAGGAAGCTCAGAGGCATGGGCAGAGGGTGTGCGGGAAAGTCTCCTTAAGATTAAAACGGTCCTTTAGATAATCCTTGAGATGATGTGCAACAGCCTCCTGAGGTGAGAGTGTTTCCATAATTAAGATATGTTGTACCTGCCTTGGGCTCTTTGCTGATCACACTCTTTCGGAGGTTTCCTTGGAGAATTGTAGATGAACCCTCTCATCACTAATTATCAGTGATTCCTGCCAAGGATTCTGAGGATCCCAGTTTTGGGGAAGCAAGAGACAGACTCCTGCTTTTCTCTTTCCAAATCTTGTGATCATTAAATTTGATTTCCATTAATACATGAATGTCACCACCCCGATGAAAATGTACCTCTTCTGTTTTGATTACCTTGTCAAAGGCCGGGTAAGGAGAGCTTGAACAGCAGTGCTGCTCCTGCACTCTGTTATTTCTGCTTCCATTACTTGTCACATCTGTCAACTTTAGGAACATTCATATCTATGGAGCCATTATTTTTGGTATCTTGGATGTCTAAGGACACAATTAATGTATTATGTTGGTCAGATTGTTGGGTTGCAAAAATGGTAGGTAACCCTGAAGGGGATTTGGGCTTAGAGAGTGGGTTTCCAGAGTGCTTCAGTACGTGGTAAATTCCCTTGGCTCTTAGCCTCTGGAGAGTCAACCTCTGAAGCAAATCCCTAATATTTGTTTTGGTCTTCAAAAATACTTTAAGACTTTCTTATCATCTCCTGCTCCTCATTCTTTTTAGTCTACATACCACCTAACTTGACTCTTACTTAATCTTCCTCGCCAGTGTCCTGTGTGCTCATTTCCACTTCCTGATAGATTGGAACAACACAGTGCAGATTGCCATCCATTGTGCAAACACTATTTCATTTAGTCTTTTGATAGAAGCCCTTCAAGATAGGTACTATTGTTATCTCCAATTTACAGATGAGGAAACTGAAGAATAGTAAATGACTAGTATGTTCTGCAGCCGTGATTTTGGCCCAGTGCACATGCTTTTAACTACTGTCTTATATTGTACTCAACTCATAATAATAGCTAATGATTACTGAGTACTTACCTTTTGGCCAAGCATGATGCTAAGCTCTTCATATGTCTTATTAATCCTCTTAACAATTCTGTAAAGTAGGTTTTATAATTATTCCTGATTTTCAGAAGAAGAAACTGGGGCACAGAGATTTTAATTAACTTACCAAGTCATGCCATTAAACAGTCATAGACAGAAGCAGCCTTTGAACATAAAACAGTTGGACTCCAGAATCTACATTCTTTTTTTTTTCTGGGGAAGAGGCAAAATGGTGTTACCTGGCCTGGGCCCAACAAAATAAAGGATGGGCCCTCTTTTAGAGCCTACAGCCAGCAGAGCCCAGTTGATTCCAGAATGTATATTCTTAACCATTCTCCTATATACTGTCTTCCAGATTCCTGCTCAGTCAAGGCAGGGGATGTCAAAGAGTGAAACATGTCCATTTGGGGAGACAAGAAGGAGGAAGTGGGAGCTACTATTCACTTTCTGCTGATTGTTATCATGTGGAAGGTAAGCACAGTTTTATCCAAGCTGCCAGTTTGTAAAAGAGAAGCCCCCAATCTGGATCTTTATATATAAAATTTCCTTATTTTAAATATTGACAACAGATGCCAATTTTTACAAAACACTTTACTAGCTTACAAAAAAACCTGTTGACAGGAAGCATTAAATTATAGAGAAGGATGTTTAATTCACATACTTATAAAATATTTATTCTGTGCTTCCTCTGAACACTACTAATTCTAGATACTGTTGTTCAGTGTAAGCCTATGGAATCCCCATTTTCTATGTTGATTCTCAGTGTCGTTAATAAGAAACTGACTCTTCCCCTGATTTCATTGGTTAAATCAGTTTAAATGATGTTTTGTGTATATTTTAGAGTTTAATTCCTCAGTGAAGTTATAAGACTAGTAGAAGAAAAATGTGGACTTTAAGTGTTTAATATGCCAAGGACACATTTTTTCCATATGTGAATAAGTTGTATATAAAAATATTTACTTATGTAAACTTTGCAATGAACAAAACACATATATATGCTCACACACACATATACATGCACATGCACACAACACATCTGTGAGCCACATCTGACCCATGGGCTGCCAGTTTGCAATCTTTGTCCTGGAGGACATAATCCTTCTTTTTTTCCTCCCTGCAGTCCCTAGCTCATTACCGGTTTTATAGCAGGCACTGACTGAACACATATTGACTTTATGTGCTCTTGTTCTGACCCAGACATGTCTCAAACATGATGTCCTCTCTCAGGCCACCTCTGTCAGTTTCCACTAAGAGGCTTAGCTTGCTGTTTTGCAAAGCTGGCATCCAATTCCTTCTTCTGTCCAGGGTATTTCCAAATCAGTTAGAATGGGCTTTCAACCTATCCTAAACAAAACTGTTTCCACATAACAGTTCTAAAAAAAGCAAGTAAAGGAGGAAGAATGGGCCAACCCAGGGGTTTTCAATCCTGGCTTTACATTAAAACCACCTAGAGATCTTTTTTAAATGCTGATTCTAGAGTTCTAGCCTCAGAAATTCTGATTTAGATGCTCCGTGGTAGGACCCTGGGCATCAGTACCTTTTTTTAAAAAAAGTTCCCCAGGCATTCTAATCTGCAGCCAGGGTTGAAAACTGGCCCAACTGATGAATATGTGTTTGTCAGAAGGTCCCAAATGTCCACTTTGGGCCTTGATCAACTGCTTTCTCTTTCACTAAAATCAAACTTTTGTAAGGTGAAGTCAGACTAGGGTATCATATCTTTATGCATTGTTTCTTGTGAAACAGACTATTGTTTCTAGTTCTTATTGTACTGACTGGGTATATAGGCAAGAACATGGGCTAAAAGGTGTGTATTGATGTTGAAGAAGGTGTGGTAGGTGGGTTCTGAAATGGCTCCCAGTGATTCCCCCCACCTCTTGGTATTCACATGCTGTGTAATTCTGACCCCTTTTATGTGGCTGGACCCAGTGACTTCTTTCTAACAAATGTAATTCAGCAAAAGTGATGAGATGTCACTTCCATTATTAGGTTACAAAAGATTGTTACTTCTGTCTTTCTGGCTCTCTTTCTTTTTGACTCTCTTTGCTTGCTTGCTCTGATGAAACAAGTTGCTATGTTGTTAACTGACCTAGGAGAGTTTTACCTGGCAATAAATGAAGGCAGCTACTAGTCAACAGTTTAGTGAGGAACTGAGGCTTTCTGTCCAACAGCCTGTGAGATACTGAATTCTGCCAGAGGAGTGAACTTGGAAGCAGATCTTTCCCTAGATAAGCCTTGAGATAACTGTAGCCTTAACCAATGTCTTGATTGCAGCCTTTGAAGGGATTTTGAGCCGAAAGACCTATCTAAGCTACGCTTGGGTTTCTGACCCACAGAAACAGCGAGATAATAAATGTGTGTTGTTTTTAAGCCACTAAGTTTTGGGGTAATTTGTTACACAGCGATATAAAATACAGAGAGGTGATGATGGATTCTGTTTACAGTAGGAAATTAGAGAAGTGATTCCCCAACTTTAGCATGCATTCAACTTCCTTGGGAAACTTGATAAAATGCAGATTCCTGGGCTTCACGTTCAGAGGCTTTAGATTCAGTGGGTCTGAGGTAGGATTCAGGAATAGGAATCTTTATCACACACCCCAGGTATTTCTGATGAAGGTGTTCTTTGGGATTGCATTTCCAGAATTGTCAGCTAGAAGGTAGACTTAGCCTTTGGAGAGACAGAGAAAGTGTTGGAGGACCAGCGATTGTTGAATTGTGCAGGCCAAGTAAGGTGGGATTTATGGAAGGCTTTTGGATTAATTAGGTGACATTTTGGAAGGCATCCTGAACTTTGAACTGGAAGAAGTCTTGGAGGTCAGAAGATTAGCCTGGTTGCAGTTTGGTGGATGGGTTGGAAGGGAGAGAGACTAGAGTCAGGGGCCAAGGTAGCAAGAGATGATAAAAGCCTATAAGAGAATGCTGGAGTTGGAGACAGGAAGGAAAGACACTAGAGGCACTTTAAAGGAAGTTTTGTAAGAACTTGATGACCAACTATATAGATAGGATCTGAATAAGAGAGAGAGAGAGAGAGAGAGAGATTTCAAGCCTGTGTGATGTAGTGCCATTGGCATAGCTGAGAATTTCAGAGGGACGCTAGCTTAGGGGATATATCTCTCCTAGAATAATTTAGTACTCAGTTACTTGTGGTTAATAAGCTCTGTTCTGGGAAGCTGAATTGATTAGCAAAGGGTACAAATGGAGGCAAAGTTCTAATTGAGACCAGTGGTCCTAAATGTGTGATCCTGCACCAGGAACATCAGTGTTACCTGGCAGCTTGATAGATATGTTAATACTGCAAAGGTTTATAGCCTGGCTGAATTTGTCAATCTGTGTGCCCAGAGGCCTTAGATAGACCATCCCAGAGATTGGGGAGGAAGCATAAGTTGAGGAATACTCCTTCCCACTGATGGAGTAAATGACATCACCTGTTGCTGATGGGAGACTGATCTAGATGTAGCCCTGCTGTCTCCTACTCTAGCCCAGCCCTAAGCTAAGGTAGCATTCTGGCTGCCTGTTGAACTGCAGGGACTTGAGACTTATCCATTTGTTAGCCAAGCCACAGAGCCACCCCAACAACCTGAATGAACAACATTGACAAAGGCCAACTATGCAGGTAGTGAAGCATGATATTGGGCTTCCTTCACTGCAAGAATCTCCCTATGTAGGTGAGGCTGGAGATCATGTGGAATGAAGTGTTTTCTTATTCTCCTACTGTACATACTTCCCACTTGGCCCTGTCCTTAACAAAGCTGGCCTAGTGAGTGAAGAGTCACTGAGAGTGAAAAAGGATCCATACAGGTATTCCTGACAGATGTGTTATGGCCAGAGAAAATCTGGTTCACGTCACACTGTAAGAGAAAACAAAGGCATAAGCTGCTGCTGCCAGACATTTCAGTGGATGAGGCCTGAGGAGCTGCTTTTTGCAAGTGACTAACACAATCCTACTGTGTCAGCCTTAAAGGGACTGCTGCATCAGATGCTGTTGCCCTTCTATCACAGGAATTCCGATTGAGCAGCCCTCACACTGCCTCATGTGTGCCAAAATGTGGCCATCCCAAAGTCAAAGACTATGATTGAATGAAATATTCTGGACCTCAACCTACAATGAATTGATCACTCTCCTCCAAGAGACTGTCAGAACTAATTTCATTGTGCCTTAACTCCCAAATCCTTCTGGCTACTGCTCACTCTCCATACTGCCCTATTCATCGTCCAATCAGACATAAGCCATTTCCTCTACTTCTTTCTTCTTTCTAGAGGCCCTACTGTGATCTCTAGAAGTGCCTATCTGTGAAGACTAAAGTTCTTATATCCTTAGCTATGTGTCAGGACATATCCTCTGCCTCCTGTTGTAACTGGAACCTTGGCTGGTCTCTTTAACCATGTTGCCTAGGAGATAAGGTTGGGGCTTTCATTCCCCACCCCACCCCCGCAGATCCCTTTAGTATCATTGCTCTCTCTCCCTCCTCCAAAAGTCCTACTCCTCTACCCTCCTGGGAGTCAGGGTCCCAGAGTGGCTGGGATCTGTGTCCTGATTCCCCTACTTCCTAGCAGTTGGAGGAATGTAGCAGAAATTCTCCTTTGGGGGTTGAAGGGGTGGCTTTACCTCTAGGTTTTGTTGCTTTTTCCACCCTGACTCTGGCCATCATTCTTGGTGATGTCAACATTCATTATGGATGACCCATCTCTCATCATGGCTTTTCATTTCCTTGATCCCTTTGCTTCAATGATCTTTCCCTTTACTCACCTCAATTACTTGCTTGGTCTCACACTAGCCCTTTTCACCACCAGAAACTGCATTTTTTAGTAAATCTTGACCTCCACTGCTACAGTTCTTCAACTGTATCAGGTTAGACCTCCAATCCATTGTTTCCCACTACATTTTCTCCCTCCATCAGCCCATCATTCTTTTGCCTCCTACCCCAGCTTAGAACCCATCTACAGTATTGTTAACACCACTTTCCCCTTCCATCTCTCTTTTATACTCACTGAGCTGTCATACCCTGACTCTGAACTATCCTATCTTTCTTCCCCCTCTCCTCCTTCTCCTTGCAGCTGAGACTTTCACAACTTGGCTGCCTGTCATCACTCATCATGAACTTCAGATGAACACCTGACACTGTCCATTACTTTCATTACCTTTCTTTAGTGAGGGTTTCTGGATTGTAATTCTCTGAGCTGACCTTTCTTCCTCTCTCCTCAGGCCTTCCTCTTGTATCCCTTTTTTCTTCTCATGCTCACTGATGACCTCATTCCACATGACACTGAATAAACAGAATTCAGAAAATTGCAACATTCTCATCTTCTCACCACTGAATCTACCCTCCCAACTATACCTGTAACTGTTGTCATTCTCCTCTTTACAATGGAGAATGTGTCCATTTTTCTGTAGGAGAAGGAATTCTTATCAGAGGTTGATCCCTTCTAGATTCTATATAGTCTTGCTTCCACTGAAACTTAGGTTCTTCAGTTATCCCCTCTCTTTATTGCATTATCAACATCTCCCTCTCTCTGGGTCTTTTACATAAAAAATCAATCATATCCTATGACTGCTATTCAAAAAACAAAACAATGACCTCCTCTCCCTTGACTCTACATATTCCTCCAAGTACCATCCCATTTCCTTATTCTTTACAGCCAACCTTCTTGAAAGATTTATCTGTTAAGTCTCCCTTTACTCACAAATTTCCTTCTGAACCCCCTCCAATCTCACTTTAGTCCCCAGCTGACTATATTTTGCATCTGTGGAGGGTTGGGAATCAAGCCTATAGGTAGCTGAGACTTTAGCTTCAGAGTCAGTCTATAATGGTGAGAACACTTGAGGAAACTGAGACTCAGAGAGGTTAAGTGATTTGCCTAAGGTGACACAGCTAGTAAGTAGGTAAGTTAGTATTGAATCAAAGTATATCTAATTCTAGGAGCCTGTGCATTAGCATTCTTGTCATTGATCATGCCTCCTCTGTGCTATGAATATCTTTGTAGGGGTTATCACATTGACTGTAATTATTTGTTGACATGTCCCTTTCCTCATTGGATTATGATTTTGAGGACAAGAACAAAGTCTAGAACACATAGTAGGTGTTTGATAAATGCTTGTTGAGTGAATGAAGAAATGCTCATTTCGTCTTTTTTTGTCCTCAGTAGTGATGGATCACTGCTGGTCACCCTTTTCCCTTTAATATAATGATAGAAACATGAAGTTTTAGAGCTGCAAGGGACCTTGAAGATCAGGATATTAAGATCCGTAGAGATTAAGTAACATACTCAAGGTCACTTGGCTAGTTAGTTGCAGTCCAGTGCTCTTCCCATGCCATCTTCAATAGATGTTAACACTCTCTCCCTTTGTCCATGTTCTCTTTTCCAACCCAAATAATTCCAATGCCAGGCAGCAGATAGCTGGCAGAAAGTCAGTAGAAGGACACGGTGTGAATGTGATGGGCAGCCAGTGCAGTGCTTTTTAGTGTTAATGAACACTTTCCTCCTTGGGTTAAGTGGGTGCCTGCTAGCTACTTCAGTTCTAGTTTAAAATACCCTTTTCATGAGCTCCTGTCTTACATTATATTCCTCTTAGCGCTTTGGTTATTTTAATGAGTTTTTCTTATCTCCTATTTATAAAACCAGACCTACTTTCTAATGTTTTGTTGTTGTTGTTGTTGTTGTTGTTGTTTTAATAACTCAAATTCCCAAGTCTTGTTCCTTTTCCATTGCTCTTTTGCTTTTATACTTTTTATGTTTGTGTGCTTGGAGTTGTGCAGTCCATTTTTAAATTCGATCTTGTCGGCTCAGTTTTTATATAGGGAAGAATAATCTAACTGGAATTCTCAACTAACCAGAACCCACAGCCTGAAGTTGTGAAAGCAGAGATTTCACAATCTCTGAAAGCAGGCATAGTTGAGTTTAAATCTTGACTTTACTATTTATTTATTATTAACTAATTAATTTTACTGTTGGTCTCCCCCTTATTTTTTATTTTTTTAAGTTTATTTATTTTGAGAGAGAGAGAGAGAGAGAAAGCAGGGGAGGGGTAGAGAGAGAGGGAGAGAGAGAGAGAATCCCAAGCAGGCTCTGCACTGGGTGTGCAGAGCCCCACACGGGGCTCAAACTCATCTACAAACCTTGAGATCATGACCTGAGATGAAACTGAGAGACAGACTCTTAACCGATTGAGCCACCCAGGCACACTAAGTATCTTTTTTTTAAATTAAGGTAGAATTGACATAACATTAGTTTCAGGTGTACAATGTAATAATTTGATACTTGTATATGTTGCAAAACGGTCACTACAATAAGCCCAGCTAGCATTTTACTACTTATTGTGTGACTTTGGGCAGATTGTTTAACCTCCCTGTACATGTTTCCTCAGCTTTGAAATTAAATCAATAATAGTATACTTATCTCATAGAGCAGATATAGAGATTAAATGAAGTATATGTAGTTCTAGGTATAAAATTCACATTCTGTCACATACTGGCTAAAGAATGACCTCAGTAAATTTATTTAACTTCTTTGAGCCTCAGTTACCGTCTCTGTAAAATGGGAATTGTTGTCAGTTAGCATTTGCTGTATTGTAGTATTGCTGAGGTGAACATACCACCTCAAAATGTAGTGGCTTAAAACTATAACCATTTATTTGCTGATGATTCTGTGGGCTGGGAATTTGGTCTGTACTCAGCGGGGACTTTCTCTGCTTCCGTGTGTCAGCTGGGTTCACTCATTCAATTATATCAACTGGCCTCACTCTTATGTCTGGCAGTTGGCTGGTTGTTAACAGGGGTAATGGAAGTAACTGGGCTATGTGTCCTTCATCACCCAGTGGGCTTGCCTGGCCTCATTCACCTGGTGAATGAGAGTTACTAAGAGCATCAAGAGGGAGCAAGACCCAGCCCATAAACAATTTTTAAGTCTCTGCTTAATCATATTTGCTATTGTCCCATTGGTTAAAGTCATATGACCAAGACCTGTGTATGTATAGGAAGGGACTACCCAAGGGCATGGATGTAGGGAAGGTAATTACAGTAGCCTTTTTTTTTTTTCAAACAATCTATCAAGACAGGTATTACCTGTTTTCCAGGATTGTTCTGAGTGTTTGGAGATAATACATATCAAGAGCTGAGTGAATTGACTGGTATAATAGGTGCTCAGCAAATGACAGGTAAAGCATATTATATTGTACTTGACCTACAGTAAGTGTTTTGTTAAGAGAAGTTCTCTTTTCTGCCCACTCTCCTTCCCACATTACTTTGCTAGTAGAAGAAAACTGTAATTCAAAACAAACAAGAGACAAAAACAGGCAAACAAACCCACATCAGTGATTTTTAATTTAATTTAATTTGTATAAATTAAACATCCACCACAAAACACCAAGTAATAAAGAAGTCCCCAAACCAAAACTACCAGAATGTTGGGACTGAGCATATTTCATTATTATGCTTTCTTCATTCCTAGCCCTGGGGTCTGATTACCCTGCAGCTACACAGGATACTGGGTTTTCAAAGGAAAAATCCATTATAGTGACCAAAGCAGTGAAGAGGACACAGACTAACTAAGAATTTCCACACCTGGAAGTTGAACCAAAACAGGTTTTGGAGTTAACTCTGTTTTTCAAAAAATTCCATTGAAATATTTGAATCTTTAAGATGGAAGGGATTTCAGAGGCCTTTGAATTTTAAACCTTCCATTCTTCTCAGCAGTGTTTCTCAAACTTTTTGATTTTAGGAACATTTTACACTTAAAACTATTAAGGACCACAGTGTGATTTTGTGTCTGTGTTTTATATTTATCAAGATTTACTATATGAAAAATTCAAACTGAGAAAAATTTAAAAACAAAAGAATATATAGCATACCACATATTCCTTTATCTGTCAGAGCAATTACCGATTAATATCAGCATAGCTTCTGGAAAACTCCACTGTATATTCATAAGAGAATGAAAGTGAAAAAAGCAAACAATCTCTTAGTGTTATTATAAAAATGATTTTGACCTCACTAAACACCTGAAGGAGACTGGGGGACTCCCATGGGTCTGTGGACCACATTTTGCAAATTGCTACTCTTACTTCAGCTAGGAGTTGCTCAACTGAAGCATTTGGAGGGAGTATGGTATAGGAAACAAGCTCCACTTTGGACACATAAGATTAATTTCCTCATCTATAAAATGGGGGATTATAATAATTAAACCTACCTCATATAGTTGTTAAGATTAAACAAAATGAGGCAATATATGTAACCTATATTAAGGGCCTTATACAAAACCTGGCATATAGCGGAATCCCAATAAATGTCAGTCCTACTGTCACTGAAATAAATACCTAATAGCTCACTGCTTAATGAGGGGTTTATTTGGGC
This sequence comes from Cryptoprocta ferox, assembly GCA_028646485.1. NCBI lineage: Eukaryota > Metazoa > Chordata > Mammalia > Carnivora > Eupleridae > Cryptoprocta > Cryptoprocta ferox. The sequence continues at coordinate 38,328,978 of CM053579.1, read as the reverse complement.
TCTGGTTTTCAGAAATTTCCTCCTCCTGCCTCTCCATAATTTCTACCCTGTAACTTTAGTGCTTATTCTTCTGTACAGAATAAGGCAAAGCCCTCTGAGTTTTAGAGAAAAGCAGTTGTAGCACCTTTAGGTATTCTTTCTTAAAAACTATGCTGTGATTTCTAGATTATCCTGATCATTTTCCCTCCACTCTGGATGCAGTTGCTCATTCAACAAATACTTATTGAGCACCTAAATACTATGTACCAGTAGTGAAAAAAATAGATAATATCTGCTCTCCTAAAGCTTACATATTAAGTGTAGGTGACAGATCTAAAGCAAGTAAGCAAATGAATAATAACAGATGCTAGGTCCTATAATGGAAAACCAAGTAGGTTTTCCAAGTGATGGGAGGGTGCTATTTTAGATAGGATGATCACATAAATGCCTCTCTGTGGAAGTGATATTTGAGTGGAGACCTGAATAAAGTAAGGGAGCAAGCCAGGCTGAGGAAAAATCATTGGAAAATATGAATTTCATTCTTATCATGATTGGAATACACTTAAAGGTTTTAGGGAGGAAAATGAAGTTACTATTATGTTTCAAAAATCTAACTCTTGCCATTTTGTAGAGAACACACTAGGGGACAAGAATAGAAGTAAAGGGAACAGTTGAGCATCTCTTGAAATAGTCCAGACAAGGGGTGATGATGCCTAGAAGGTGGTGAAAAGTTTGACTGGGATAGAAGGCAGAGCCAGTAAGGTTTACTGATGAATTAATGTGTTATGTGAAAAACAAGAAGGAATCAGGGGTAATATCCTAGGGTTTTGGCCTGAACAACTGGACGGGAGGTGGTGCCATTGAATAAAAAGGGGAAGACTGGCTGAGGAAAAGGGTGGAGAAACAGGATCAAGAATTCCATTTAAGATATAAGTTAAATCTGAGCTGCCTATTAGACATCCATATGGAACTGGAGCTTAGGGGAGAGTCAAGGCTGGAGCTTGCTCTGACATTTGGGAGTGTTAGTGTGTAGTGAAGAGATAACATTTAAGAATTGAGTCCTGGAAGATGAGGAAGAGTCAGCAAAGGGGGACTGAGAAAATGTATCTGAGACATAGGAGTATAAAACAGGAGACTGTGGTCACAAAATCCAAGATTATTCAAAAAGGAAGGACTAATTCACTGAATCAAATGTTGTTGAGAAGTTTAATAAGATGAAGAATAGTTTGCTTTTGGATTTGGCAAGATGAAGGCCATTGGAGACCTTGATAAGAGTGCTATCATAACATGGAGACAAAAGCCTGTTTGAGTGAGTTGAGGAGAGAATGGGATTAAGGAAATGAAGAGAGCATTATAGATAACTACTTTGAAGAATCTTGCTATAAAGAGGAGAAAAGAAATTGTGAGGTATCTAGAGGTGAATATGTGGCCAAAGGAGTTTTTTGTTTGTTTAAGAAGGGAGATTTTGTAGCATGTTTATGAGCTGATGGGAATGATCCATCAGCATACTGATGAAAAGAAAAATTGGCAATTTCAGAGATGGGGTGTTGACTGCTGGGGAGAAATGCTGGAATAGCTTAGAGTGGAAGGGATCCTGTGCACAAATAGGACTGGTATTATGGAAATGTGGAAAGTTCCTTCTTAGTAACAGGAAAGAAGTCAGGGTATACAGATACTGAGGCAGGTGAGTTGGTAGACTTGTTGGTCTGAAGATGAGGTAGTTCTCTTCTGATGGTTTCTATTTTCTCTATGATCTAAGTAAAATAATCAGCTGAAAATTATGAAGGGCAGGTGTTTGCAGTTTCATTTGTGGAAGAAAGGTGTGAAATAGTTGTCTTGGAAAGAAAGATAGAGAACTGACTAGGGACATTTAGGATTGTTAGGCATTTCTGAAGGCCCACGTGAGATTTTTGGTCCAGCTGAATTTAAAGTGGGACCATTCTGCAGCATAGAACAACTGCATGGAGTTGTTCTTAATGAGGGTTAAGTCTGATGCAGTACAAGGACACCTTCCCCACATACAGATTTATACAAGGTAGTAGATATAATGATGGAACCTGGGATTTTTCTGTGTAGTGGGGAAGTGAAGGCATTAAAGGACAGATGGACAGTGAAAGTAGTAGGATCCATGGATTGCAGTGGGGGTTATGTGAGAGACCGGGAGCTTGAAGTTGAAATTACAGAGGTGAGGCAGTTATTGGTAATGATATCAAGAGTATGACTAATGGGTTTGTGGCTGGGCTGGGATGATGTGAAAGAAAAGGTTATGAGAAGTGACTTCAAGGGATGGTGAGACCAAGGAATTGGCTATATCCTCAAGTGGATATTGAAATCATAGCAGGCTGTGGGAGAAAAACATGGTGAACCAGGTGCTAACATTTCCAATGAAAGAATGAAAGGGAGTGGCTGAGAAGTTGGTGGAGGGCAGCCATAAGGAGGGTGGCAATTAGCATAGTCTGATGGTGTACACTTTAAGTGGGCTGGGGTTTTTCAGGAAAGAGGGAACAAAAATGTCCTGGAAGTGGCAAAGAGGAAGAAGAGGACACTCCTCTACTTCCAGATCCAGTGAGTGATATGAAGGGTGTGGGAAAGAAAACATTCACAATCTGAGAAATCTCCATGGAAGAAGAAACCTAAGGGAAGAGCCAAACTTTCTTTAGAACAAAAAACGGAATGAAATGTTGAGAATATAGAGGAATTTGTTGGTGATGGGTTTTGAGTTTCAGAGGGCATGGCAAGAGGGGTTGGGGGTTCACTGATGAGCAGGATATTGAGTCAGATTAGGGAATATATTGAATCTTAAGGGGTTAGAAATCCAGGTAATGAAACATGCTGGGAGGCTAGGACTTGTGGAGGTGACAGGGATGTAAGATGTGTCCAGATTAGTCCTGTTGGGCCATTAGGAGGTGGGGGATGATCAGTGCTAATTAGAGCCTTCTTAAGGGGTTGATCTCTTGGCCACTTTATTTTGGTGAAGCTGGTGGAGGGAGGCTAGAGCAGAGGAATTTACACCATAGCACTTGATACTCCCTTGCCTCCCCTAAAATTTTCTGTGGTCCTTTCCAACCCTGGGGTAAGGGACTTATTAGGACTTTTCAACAATGATAGTACCTTGGGGAAATTTAACTTATGTTCTCCAAATATCTATTAAATCCTACCAAAACCACTACAAATAATATATGATCGAAGTAAAAACGTATGCTTGTTATGTAAACTGCAAATACAGTTTCAAGGCAAGTACCCTAGCCATCCCAAACACCTTCCAACTAGATTGCTATACTGAGGCTCCTTTCTTTTACCTTTTAAGTATGCAAATGTCAATCATTAGGAAAATAGATGCATAGAATGAGCTCCCACATACCCCATCACCTAGATTTAACAGTTGTTAACTTTTGGTCATACTTGACTTATTTTTTTCTTTTACTGAAATATCTTCAAGTAAATTACATTGTAACATCTCATTCCTAAATACTTTATTTTTGAAAAATTTTTAATGTTCATTTATGTTTGAGAAAGACAGAGGGTGAGCAGGGGAGGGGCAGAGAGAGAGGGAAGACAGAATCCAAAGCAGGTTCTAGGCTCTGAGCTGTCAGCACAGAGCCAGATGCAGGACTCAAACCCATAAACCACAAGGTCATGACCTGAGCCAAAGTCCGATGCTCAATCAACTGAGCCACCCAGGCACCCCTCATTCCTAAATACTTTAGTATCATAAGCCTGTTCTATATAGAGATTCTGAAGCTGTCACTGCCTTTCAAGATGTGGTGTCAAGAACTGGGCAAGAGTGTTCCAGATGTGGACTGACCAGTCAAGTGTACAGAAAGAAGGGCTAGACTCAATTTTCTTAATGCAGATTACAATCTCTGACATTAGTCATTTTAGAGTCACAGTACACTATTGGTTCAAGTGCATTTGTGGTCCCCAAGTTCTTTGCACATGTATTGCTGCTGTGAAGTCAGGCTTCCCCTGTCTTGTACTTATATAATTGAATTTTTGTTGGTTTTAGCCTACTGAAAATATTTTGAATTGGAATTCCACCCTCCAATGAGTTAGTTAATCCTTTCCTGCTTTGATTCATCAGCAAAGTTGGTAAGTAAACCTTTTATATATTCATGCAAATATATAGGAGCTAGCTACTTTCTAAAATTGAAACTTTTGCTACCTCAGAATTGTGGAGACTGCAATAAGATCATTTCAGGCATTGAGAGTGGACTTTTTGTAGGATAAATGATTTAAGTTAAATATTCCTGATTAATGATTGAAATATATCCTTCTTTACTATTCAAACCTTCTTGCTTAACAGACTGGTATCTGAATACAATTTTCTATGAAATTCTAAATCATTCCAGAATAACTATTTAATATAAATAAATCACCAAGGAGTATCTTAGTAGAGACTTGGAAACACCCACATTACTCATGACAGCTAAATCCAAGGTTGGATTGGCTTTCTGAACTCTCCATGGGTTTGCTTGGGTGGCTTCTCAGTTAACTGTTCTCACAATTACACAGGATAATTTTTTTAACTTAACTGTGAGAATGGGGTAAATGGACATCTGTCTCTGCCTCCTGCTTCTAAAATGGGACTTCAGGGTCACCTGAGTGGCTCAGTGGGTTAAGTGTCTGACTCTTGGTTTCAGCTCAGGACATGAGCTCACAGTTTTGTGAGTTCGAGCCCCACGTTGATCTCTGTGCTGGCAGTGTGGATTCTGCTTGGGATTCTTTACCTCTCTCCCTCTCTCTCTGCCCCTCCTCCACTTGCACTGTCTCTGTCTCTCTCAAAATAAATACATAAACTTTAAAAAAAATAAAAAAATGGGACTTTATTGGGAGCATGTCGTCAACTGTTAGACAGATGGTAGTTTTGTAAATTTTCAGATCGGATACATAATATGCCTAAGCGGAAGGCATAGTCTTGGTAATACACAGACTCAAAATATCAAATCAGTATTGTAGAACTCTACATTCCTATATGGTCCCTAATAGGACCATTCTATATCGTCCCCAATTCTTGGGTATTTCAGAATGAGAGTTCTGTGACAATAGCCTTCATGAAGAGTCACCATACCACAGTAATTAAGACTATAGGTACTAGACTATGTCTAGGTCTAAAGCCTGTCTTTACTACTTACTGACTGTAGGATTGGGGCACTTTTTTTAACCTCAGTCGAGAATAGTCTCCTCATCTGTAAATGATGAAGATAGTATAAGCACCTATCTCGTACAGCAGTTGTAAGGATTAACAATGTTCATTCAAGCAATGTGCCAAGCATTTAGTAAATGTTAACTACTATTATTTATCACTGATCTGATAGTTCTCATTGGGACCCAAGGTATTAGATACCATTTGGTCTTATATTCATGAAGGTCTTCATGTAGATTTAAATATGTCTAATCTGGAGATATTATAGGCTGCAACATAGTCTTCCGCATTTACCTCATCACTTTAATTTCCATTCTCGTGCCTCCAGAAGCCTGGTAAAAACAGTTTAAAGATGCATGAAGAGTGCTTACACACCTTCTACTTTGAATAAACCAAGGTAGTTCTGGCCTTTTATTTGCTTGTCCTAAATCTTTAGATTAGCTTCCATGGTGGCTGACAACCACACCAACTTTCCAGGGGGGAGAAATATAGGAAATCCCATTTTTTTTCATGCATGGATCTATAGATACACTGCTTTCAGCATCCTTATATTCACCTGGTAAACAATAGTGATTTTCCCTATATGTCAACTGAAGTAGTAATAAAACTACTTAAAACAGTGACAAAAATTAGCACAAGTAACTTTGATACTGGCATTGGCCAGAGAAAGAGATGACATATATGCCCTTTTCTTATTCTTCACTCTAAAGTTCTGATGCTCCTTTGCAATGATTGTGTATAAGGGTATTGGCTATTCTCTTAGCCAATGGGAGTGTACGTCTGGCACTTTGTATTACTAGACTTACTTTTTTTGTTTTCTAGGAAAAGATAATTCATTTTTTGAAACTTTTTATTTTTACAGTTAGTAACTTTAGACTAACTGTAAAAATAATACCGAGTATTTCTACATACTCATCACTCAGTTTCCCTTTACATTTACATCTTATATAACCATGATACAATTATCAAAACTAAGAAAATAATCATAGCACAATAATATTAACTAACAGAATGTATAAATATTTTATCATTTTTTTTTTACTAATGTTCCAGAATCCAATTCAGGACCTCACATGGCAGGTAGTTGTCATATTTTCTTCTTCTCCTCCAATTTGTGACAGTTCTTTAGTCTCCCTGTCTTTTATGACCTTGATGCTTTTGAAGAGTACTGGCTAGTTGTTTTGTAGCATATCTCTCCATTGGGGCTTTTCCAATGTTTTCTCATGATTAGACTGAGGCTACACATTATTGGAAAGGCTAACAGTGGTATGCCTTTTTTGGTAGTCTCTCAGGGCGTACATGATGTTACTATATGCTACAGGTAATGATAATCTTGATCACTTGGTTTAGGCGGTGTCTGTCAGGAGACTCTACTGTATATTTACTATTTTTCTATTTGAAATTATTAAATATTTTTGGGAAGATACTTAGAGAGTATGCAAATATCCTATTTCTGCTTAAGCTTTGCCCACTAGTATTAGCATCCATCAGGTGATCTTCCCTGAAGCAATTATTACTATGATGTTCTAATGGTGGTTTTCTATTTCCCTCATTCTTTGTATATTTATTAATTGGAAATTGGACTTCCTCTATAAGAAAGGGTTGTTTTTATACTGTTCATTCATTCATTCATTTATTCACTTATGTTTTATACCAGAATAAACTAATAGATATTTATCTTATTCTTTGGGTTATAATTCTATATTATCTTTATTTATTTTGTTGCTCAAATTATTCCAACTTTGGTCATTGGAATATCTTTTAGGTGGGCTCCTGTGCTCAACATGCCCTTTATTTTTTTTAAATCAGTTCCTTATTTTTGTTACCACAAGATGCATCAGGTTTACCTTTTGTTTTCCCTACTCCAGCCCTGGAATCAGCCAGTCCTTTTTTTAGTGGAGAGTGATATTTTGTTTTTTTGAGAGCAAGAGAGAGCAAGCATGAGAACAGGAGAGAAGGGAAGAGGGAGAGAGAGAGAATCATAAACAGGCTCCATGCTCAGCACAGAGCCCAATGCTCATTTCAATCCCATGACCCTGGGATCATGACCTGAGCTGAAATCAAGAGTTGGACACTCAACTGACTGAGCCATCCTTGAGTCCCAAGAGAGTGATATTTTAAAACGATCTGTGTCTTAAGTGTGCTTGATATTGAGATATCATGGCTGCTCGCCCCTCTCAGTGGATATAGCTAGGAAATATATGTGTACACATCTATATTATCTATATTTATGTATGTATCTAGATTACATTAAGAAAATCATGATGGGGCGCTTGGGTGGCTCAGTCGGGAGTAGCAAACTTCAGCTCAGGTAATGATCTCGTAGTTTGTGAGTTCGAGCCCCGCGTCGGGTTCTGTGCTGACAGCTCAGAGCCTGGAGCCTGCTTCAGATTCTGTGTCTCCTTCTCTCTCTGCCCTTCCCCTGCTCATGCTCTGTCTGTCTCTCAAAAATAAATAAACACTTCTAAAAAAATTAAAAAAAAAACATAAGTCCATATTGATACCTATGACTCCAACACAGTATACAGGGTTCATTTTAGCCTCTTCCTTTTCCTTATTTGTACCTTTTTTCTCTGACACTGAGAAACCTGGTTCTCATTGTCTACATTATATTTACTTAATTTTTAAACTCTAGTATATTAAAAAGGTAGTTTCATAATCTTTATGAGAAATGCATTTGTGAACTAAAGTGCAGTGTTTGTATACCTTTTTTTTTTGTTTTTTAGCCTTACAATATCCAGTCAACACTTTATTTTTCAAAGTTACTGAGGTCAGCCTTTTTTCCCCTTCTCCTTCACTATGTGACTTGATTGTAGTACAGTTAAATTTATTTGTCACAGTCTTCAGTTCATCACCCTTTCCCCTGACATTTGGGCTGAATTTTCTAAAATTTAAATACAACTATTGTATGGGGTGTTGACAATTGCAGATAGAAGGGTATCCACTAATACCATACAGGACAGTTCCATCACTCTGAAAAGTTCCTACTGCTGCCCCATTAATTTCAGACCTTCCCTTCACCCCAATGCTTGGCAACCACTGACCGTTTTTTCATCCACAGGTTTTCTCTTTTCCAGAGTATAATATGCATGCAATCATATGATATGTATGATTTTTAGCTTGAATTCAACTTAGCAAAATGCATTTAAGTTTCATCCAAGTTGTGTGTGTTGATATTTGCTTTCTTTTTAGACCTGAATAGTGTTCCATGGTAGGATGCACCATCATTTGTTTAACCATTAACCCAATGAAAGGCATTTAGATTGTTTCTACATTTTCACTGTTATGAATAGACATAATAGCTTTAAGCATTTGTGTATAGGTTTTCATGTGGGCATAAATTTACATTATTCTTGGGTAGGTACCTAGCAATGCGATCAGTAACTTTAAAAAGTATTTATTCAAATATCCAGAGAAGAAAAAGGAAAATCTAAGTATTCAGTACCATATTTTGGTTATTACCACATTAATACTGTATCATTGCAGTGTACTTTCATAACTCCCAACTTCACATCACCATCACCATTTACTCTCATTATCTTCCAATTTTGCATCTTCTGAATACAAATGGTTGTATTTGTATTCTCCCATAATTCCTGTTTTATAATCTCCATAGTGATCCAACATGTTCTATTCTGGTTTATTGTTACATAGATTAAGGTAGACCCTTAATCACACCTTCCCTGAAACAAACGTACTTGGGTGCAAATAAGTATTCTTGAAGCCAGGTCTTGACCCTGTTTACAAGTTTTTGAAAAACATTGACTTTATAATGACTATTTTTTAAGGAGATTCCCTTTGTGTAGTCAGAATGAGCAATGACCTACCTGACATTAATTGAGAGTCTTCTTAAAGAACCCCTGTCCTAATATATCAAACCTATCAGCTTGCTACAGAGCTTGGAATTGCTGTCATTAGCATCACTCTTTGGGGCCAAGGTTCAGAAACAAGAAATGTTTCTGTTAAAATGCATATTTTTAATCTGTGAGGGCATATGTTTAGCACATTAGCTAGCTGTCACCTCAGAGAGATCACAGCTCTGATCTCTGAGATTCTTCTCTACTGACACTTTTCATTAGTCTGCAAACACTCCGTTCTGTTTCACTAAACTGTGAGCTCCTACACCGGGGGTTGAGTTCGTCTCTGTATTCCTAGTGCCTGGCATGTAGTAGGTGATCCATATATACTTTTCAAATGGATGAATAAATGCATGATGAGTACATGATGCTTGAGGATAGAGGGTGAAGAATTTTTAGGGAAAGACTCTTTCTATGTGGCATATGCTGGAAAAGGCAAACCTAAATGGAAGGACATAGTAGGGGTTTGGAATACCAGTGAGTAGCAGGATGGTACAGGTCTGTCATGGGAACAGTGGACAAGTAAATATGGTAACTAATTGAAGGCCAGCCACAAAGGTCAAAGGTTTTAGGAAGTTGTGGCTGGCGGGGGCGGGAGGCTCTGGGGACAGAATGGGTTAAAATCTCAACATTGTTACTTCTTAAAGGAATTTGGTTTTTATTTCAAGTAATATGTGGATCAATTTGGGATATAGAGTTTGGTTAAAAGAAAAACTTGATCTGACTTTTATTTTAACAGCATCACTCTGGTTACATTATTGGGAGTAGAATGAGGTGGGAGGGCAAGGACAGCATCAGAGGCATCAGTAAGGAGGTTATTACAGTAATGTAAGCTGGAGATGAGAGTGGCTTGGATAAGTATGGATGCAGTGGAAATTATGAAAAGTAGTCAGATTTAGCATATATGCTGAAGATAGAGTTGTTGGTATTTTATGATGTGCAATACTAGATCTATTTCCTCTGTGTCTAATAAACAGAATAAAGTAAAAAAAACACTATAATGTCTACTGACTATAATACAGAAATTGATATTAATAGTTAAAGCAGAACTAATTTCTCAGTGAAGCAAAACTTTCTTGATGCGAAGTTACCTTGGAGTCAGTGTGTTTCTACCAGCTGATATAAGGTCTTCAAGTCCATGTTTTCCAGCTCCCTTGTATAAGGAGTTTTAGCAGAGAAGTATTTACATTACCTCTCTTCCTGCTGATTGAATCTGTAGCAAACAGAACAGTGTGTATAATTTTATCTCACTTGAGAGCATTTCTGATTGTGGATCTGTCACTCCTCATATGGGGAATAGAATTCTTTCAGGATGTACTGCTTGCAGGAAAGGCTTTTACCCAGTGAGGTAAATATGCTATGAAAACAATTTGATCAGATAAGGGTTCACAAACCCCACCCTATCCACCCATGTACACACATTCAGCTTCATGTATTTTAAGTGAGAGTCTCTGGTCCTGATATGAGAAGACAGAGTCTTGGTTAGAATAACAATTGATATTCTAATCCCTGGGTAAAATTTTCATTGTTGAACTTCTACTGATTATCCAGATGATTTTATAAGATTGTGTAATACCTGTTCTGAAAGCATATTAATGAGTAGGGAAGCATCTGATTTGTATGTTGATTTATGTCACTTGGATTGGAATTAAACTCCTTAATTCATTAACACCTCTCAGAATAGTGCCCCCTCCCCTGCTTATTACTCTAACATAACTAGGTATACAAGCAGCAAGGGAAGTGTTAAGGGGATCTAAATCCCTCATGTAGTTTCATGACTGAACCTAACTTGATTGAAAAATATAATCTACCTTCACTCCAGGGTCTGTGGCAGTGTCTAACAGCAATCTCCAGGAATCCTTTGTGTCTGAGGAGGTCACCAGGGACAGCAAGCAGAGAAGTTTGGTTGAGATCCCTCCTTTTCGGGGATGACATTTGGCCCTTTCTTTGAGGTGAGAGCTAGAGAAGTCCTTTTGATTTTGTCAGTGTGCCTCTCTACAGGGTAGTAGCTAGAGACTGAAGTTTGCATGCAGGAGAGTGCCTATAACAGAAATAGTTATATCCCAGTTTGTCTGAACACTCAAGGGAAATTATGTTTTGATGGACCCCTGTTTGGACAGAAGTAAAATTTTCAAAACCTAAGTTTTGAAGACCTAAGTGATAATTCTGGATCTTTGTCTTTTATTGTGCTTCAATGTACTATAAAAAGTATAACAAAGTCAGAAAGTTTTCTCTTCCATCACTATTTAAATAGATTAGAGTTCTCAGAATGTTCATAGGCGCATTACTAATTCCTGGAAAATCTATTTTTACAGAGTGCATTCCATGTCTGCCCATTCTGTAAAAATAGAATTTTACTGGGTGAAGGTGTATATATTCATAGTCAGTTTATGAACCTCATAAGAAAATCATTCTCATGATTTTGTAATCTTATGACATACACACAGAGAATACCACAACAAAATCCACAAGCAGGCAGTAAGAAACAAAAAGACCTCAGTAATAAATATTTTCATTTATTCAAATTTTAACAATTATTTATTGAGCAAGTATTATATGCTAAGAACTGTTGTAGGAGATATAAATACAAATGTGGGCAAAACAAATGAAATCCCTGTTCTCTTATGTTCTATAATGTGTGTTAAGGGAGGAGTGAGACAATCAATAATAAATAAGGCAACATACAAGGTGACTTTCATAAAGAGACAAATGCTATAAAGAAAATGTAGTTCTTTGATAGAGTACCTGTGGGCCTGTGTGATGAGGCTAAGCCAGAATTAACAAGATAATCAAGGAAGGCCTTTCTAAGAATGGGATGTTTGAGAGTTGAGACCTAAACAACAAGGAGTGGACCATGTGTAGACCACAGTAAAGTAACTTCCAGAAGGATTAACAAGGGCAATTGCCCTAAAGTGGCAACCACCTTGGCATGTTTGGCAAGAATGGAGGTAAGGAAGGACAGTTAGGATGTTCTTGCAGTGGTACAGGCCTAAAATGATGGTGGCCTTGAACTAGCAAGAGAGCAATGGAAATGGAGAGAACTGAATGGGTTCAGGGTATTTTTTGGTGGTGGAGTTGATAAAACTTGCAGATAGATATATCACATATGGAAGGTAAGAGAAAGAGAGTCATAAATAATAACTCCTAGGTTTTTGGCTTGAGCAGTTGGGTGGGTTGTGGTATGCCATTAACTGAGGTGGAAAAGACTACAAGAGAAATATATTGGGATGTGAGTGGAAATCAAGAGTCCTGTTTTGTACATGTTAAGTTTGAGATGCCTATTAGACACAGAAAAATGATTGCCAGTAGTCATCACTATAAAGCTCATGTTCATACAGAGGCTCCTTAGGTCTTCTGTCAGAGGTATGTTTCTTATTTTATGCACAGATTAAATGAACTTGGTTCTCCAGTTTTTTAAACCACAACAGAGTAAAAACTTGAGCTCTCCCTGTCTCTTTTGCAACAAATCCCATATGTCAAACTGCCTACTGAAATTATTCACCCAACCTAACATGTTCAAAGCTAACTCTATGATCTTCCTCTTCACACTTGTTCCTTTTACATCTTTTATCTTTATCAGTGATTCACCGCATGCCCCAAGCTTATTCCTAGACTCTGCCCCTCTCTCACCCCAATGTTTAGTGGATTACTAAGTCATGTCTCAGTGTCTCTCTGATATATCTCTTGCTCTTCATCTAAGCTGCTACTACCATTCAAGATCACGTTACTTCTTGCCTGGGTTAGCATATAAACATATGCTGCTATACCATGTTCTTTTTTTGTTTTTTATTTTTTCCTTTTATAGTTTATTGTCAAGTTGGTTTCCATATAACACCCAGTGCTCATCCCAACAAGTGCCCTCCTCCATGCCCATCACTCCTCTTCCCCTCTCCCCCACCCCCATCAGCCCTCAGTTTGTTCTCAGTATTTAAGAGTCTCTCATGATTTGCTTCCCTCCCTCTCCCCCACTATTTTTTCCCTTCCCCTCCCCCATGGTCCTCTGTTAATTTTCTCCTGTTCCACTTATGAGTGAAAACATATATATATACCATGTTCTTTTTTAAAAAAAAATTTTACATTCATTTATTTTTGAGGGACAGAAACAGACAGATTACAAGTGGCGTAGGAGCAGAGAGAGAAGGAGACACAGAATCAGAAGCAGCTTCCAGGCTCCGAGCTGTCAGCACAGAGCCCGATGTGGGACTCAAACTCACAAACTGTGAGATCATGACCTGAGCCGAAGTCGGACACTCAACCGACTGAGACACCCAAGCGCCCCTTGAATACCATGTTCTTAAATCACCTTTTACCCTCTACATTTTGGGTAACTCCTGCTTATTCTTCAGAGTTCAGCTCAGAGATAACTTTTTCAAGGAAGACTTCACAGACATATCCAATTTGTCCCCCACCCCATTTAGATTAACCCCTGTTATATGACCCTGTAGTGCCCCATAATTTTTGGTGTTATAATGGCCTCTTTGTCTCCAATTGCACTGTGAACTTGTAGATGTCAGAAATTGTATCTCTCATTGTCACATCTACATTGCCCAACATGGTGTCTGACATGTGACTGGCATTCAGTTTTTTTACTTTTTGAAGTTTATTTATTTTTCAGAGAGAGACTGAGAGAGGGGGGAGAGAGAGAGAGAGAGAGAGAGAGAGAGAGAGAGGCGAGTAGGTTTGGGGGAGTGGCAGAGAGTGAGTGATGAGTGAGTGAGAGAGAGAGAGAGACAGAGAGAGAGAATCCCAAGACCCTTAACTGACTGAGGCACCCAGGTGCCCCTCAATACATGTTTTTGAACAAATGAATGCTTGAAGCAAATTCGAAGGAAAACTCGGTTAAAGGGAAACTGACAATAGTAAGTAATGATAGCTTATACTTATATAAGTGAGGAAAGAAACAATGAAATAAGTCATAAAAAATATCAAAAAGTACCATACTATGGGGTCATTTAGCATTGGGACTGTAAGTATTACACTGCATTATGATTTTGTATCATAGATTATGTAGCATAATGCAGTCATTCCCATTAGTTTAATGACACTGGAGCATCTAGAAAAGACTATATTTAGTTGTCTCCATTTAAGAAAGTGTAGGAGTATGTACTACCTGATATGACTTATGACTGATCTGCATCAAATCAGGTTGAAGAAAAACGATTATAGATGAATAATTTTAACATAATCAGTTTTGGAACTTTTGTGTTTCCCTCCAAATTGATATGCAGGATTACATATAGACAAAAAATATCATAACTGAAGCTCAAACCAACCTTTTATTTATACACAAGGTGCTACTGAGTTCACTTTCTGAGAGCATCCTAAAAATCTCATATACTAGACAATAAAAGAAAACATTTCTCTAAATAGAAATGTCTTCAAAATGTCCATGATCTGTGTAAATAAAGTTAATGCTTTGACATCAAGAAGAATGGAATTGATGACTCATGCCTAGACTCTCTGCTTAATTGCTCTATACCACTATACATTATACTCTTTGGCCTCATTTTCTGTCCCCGGTGTTTTCCCTAAAGCTCTTATCTCCAATTTACTAACTCAATAAATTGCTATAGTATACAGAATATAGATAATCAAGATCTGAGCAACTATGAATCCACAGTAAGTGGTCAGCAATATTATAAACATTTAGTAAGGAGTGATTGATGCCCATCACTTAGAGGCAGCTGAAACAGGATAAATTGGCTATAATCCACTCATTGCTTACATCTTCATAGGATTATCTTTTGCAGGGATGGGTGTTTGGAGTTGGGATGGGTAAACTGAGTAGATTGGGGAAAGGGACTATTACAAACCGATAAAAAAGAAAGAGCTAACTCCATTCAGAAATCTTTTGTGTACATGTAATACTAATCAAACTCTTAAAAATATAAGTTATTTTTTCTTAGAAGATAAAGATCTCATTAAGGTGAGAGAGAATGGTATGATTTCAGGGTGGGCAACTGATAGATTTCTGTTATCCAGTTTAAGTGGGCTTGGAAGTGTAACATGCTGTATAGGTGTGGGATGGGACTGAGAGGAAAAACTCCTTTCAAGGAGACCAAGATTCATTTATATATTTTTAAGGTAAGGATTTTGTTAAAGAACAAAAATAAAAACACAAAAATACTTTATATGCAACAAAAAATTATTCTACACTCAGTGCCTAATACTAGAAGTTCTACACATAGGGAGTTGTCTGATAAGAGTTGACATGGAATCTACAAGTCATGAAGAGAAACTAATATTTATTTAGTGTTTACTATATGCTATGCTTTACAGTTTTCCTTTTCTTTTTATCTTCACAACAATCCTATGAGGTAGGTAGTATTATCCCATTTTCCAGATGAGAAAATTAAGGGCTCCAGGAGGTGACATTAATTGCCCAAGATAACATAGGAAGTGATGGAATTGATATTCAAATGTGGATATCTGGACTCCAAAAACTATGCACTTTCCACTAAAATATGTAGTTCTGTTCACCTGCAAGCACCAGATTTCTTTCCGTTCTCTACCTCTTCACCCATGTTTCTCGGCAGGGAAATAAATTTTGCATGTTGACTTTGCAAAATCTGAAGTGTGGATGTGGAAACACCTTATCACAATTCTGTAACCCCAGAAATGCTTGGAGTGTTTGCACAAGTGATTAATAGCAGGACTGGTTTTAATGTGATTTGAGTACTCCATAATCTGAGGGGCTCAGAGAGCTCTCTCATCAGCATGCTGTGTGGGCCAAGGGAGGCCATATTAAAGGTTCTAGGTAGAAGTGAGAATTCTGTAGGAGTGAGAGAATAATCCTGCTGAGTCTTCAGTAGTGCTCAGATACCTGTAAGATGCTCTCCTGGAAGGAGCTTTGAGGATGGAGTCACATTAAGGCCCCAGTATAGAATTATGTGGTTTATGAATACATTTGTTTCAGCCAAGTGTGGCACCTCTGATGGGTACTAATGGATATGCTAATTATAATCAGAACAGGATTTTTAAAAGAAGAGAAATATCAGAATGCACTTAATGTTTTATACTGGAAAAATGACAATATTTCTTTCAACTGAAATAGAAACCAAAATATTTCAGTTGTTCCTGTGACACTAATGAATCACAGACATGGTGAGTTTGCCAAAGACACAGAAACAAAATATATTCTTTTTTGAGCCTGAAGAGTGTCAGGGTAGAAGTATGTTTTTATTTAGGCTTCAACTTTGAATAAATGAATGAATGAATGAATGAGAAGTTGTTTTGTATTCTTCTCTTCCTCCCTGAATTCTGAAAACATTTTCTCAAAGACACAATGTTAGAAATGGTGTTATTTCTGTCAGTATGAAAAATTCACTAAGATCTATCTGTACACAAGTTGTAATAACAACAACTGTTTATTGAGAAGTTACTATGTTCTAAACACTTTCTAATGTAACACACACAAGAATCATGTAGTACTGGGTACTATTATTGATATTACTTTACAGATGAGGAAATAGACTCAGAGAGCTTATATTTATTGATCTAGGTCACACAGTTAGAGCCTAATGATTTTAAATTATTCCTATAACTACTGCACTGTTGTTTAAGGATTATGTGTATATATTACCCTTGAGTAACTAATCCAAGATAAGAACACAGGTAGTAATAGAGATAAAGAATTATACTCAATCTTATTTGAGGAACCAACATTTAACAGAATATTTAACCAGGACCTTAAAATGCCTCATAAGTACCTAACTAACGGTACTAAGTATCTGGTCCAAGGCTTGTTTGTATAAATAAGATATAATTTATGTAAAGTAACTATTGTCATTGATTGTTACAGGATAGAGCTGAAAGGGCAAGGCAGTCACCTTTCTATATTATATTTATACTAAAAGTACATCATTCTGCTCAAAAACCTTTAATGCCTTCCCTAATGCCCAGAGAATCAAGTTCTGATTCCTTATCTTCATGTTCAGGGTCTGCCATATAATGGTCACAACAGAACTTGGCAATTTGATCTTAGACTAACTATTTACTTATGCTCCAGACTAACTGCATCACTTGCTCATCAAATATGCTATGTTCTTACTTGTGGTCTGTGCTTTTGCTTAAATTGTCTCCTTTTTCTGTTGACCTCTGGAGATAATTTCCCTTCTGCTCCTTCTATGCCCTGCTCCCCCCAACAATCTCTACCTGTCAAAATTGTATCATCCTCTAGTGATATTCTCAAATACTACTCATTAAAAATAAGTTTTTATTTTTATTTTATTGAGGTATTTTATTTTATTGACACACAGCTTTACCTTAGTTTCAGGTTTATGGATATAATGTCCTGCCAGACAACAGCTAAGTACAAAGAAACAAGTAGTTTGTTTACAATTTACAAATTTACTGATTGTAGAGTACACCCCTCTCAGAGTAGTTCTTCCCAGGTGCGGCTGGAGGATCATTGTAGTGAAGGATAGCAAAGGTTTTTTTTTTTTTTGTTTTTTGAAGTTTTCTTCATATTACTTCTTTAAACTTTTTTTTTAAAAATTAAGATGCAATTGACATAAAACATCATGTGTACAATGTATTGATTTGGTACTTTTATATATTACATATAATATGATTACTACCTCAGCATTAGCTAGCCCATCTATCTTATCAAAATATAATTATAATTTCTTTTTTGTGGTGAGAATGGTATCATTCAGCCATGAGAAAAAAGAAATCCTGTCATTTGTGACAACATGGATGGACCTTGAGTTGAGGTTAGTCAGACAAAGACAAAGACAAATACTGCATAATATCATTTATATAAGGAATAGAAAAAAGCTGAACTGTAAAACCTGAATATAATAATGATTGCCAGGGATTGGGGTGAGGGAGTGGAAGGATTGGGAAGATGTTAAAGGTACAGACTTGTAACTAGTAGACAAATTCTGGAGATTTAATGTATAGCATATTGATTGTAGCCAGCAATACTGTATTATAAACTTCAAACTAAGAGATTAGATCTATGATCTATTTGGAGTTAATTTTTTGTGAAGGGTATTCACATATCACTTCTTCATGCAGCCTTTTCAGAGTACCCTCTACCATGAAGTGGATATGACTTCACCCTCCTTAGAGCATACTGAACACTTGTTTTTTCTTCTGTCGTGGTTGGAGTGACCATATAATTTATTGTTCAAACTGGGATACTTTTCAGAGTGAAAGAGTGGGCTACTAATAATTACATCAGGACAACAGAAAATAACTGGAACTGTCCTGATGGACACATTAATTATAATGCATCTTATTTTACCCATATTATAGTCATTTCTGGACTTGACCCAAGGATTTTTGTGAACATCAAAGGATTTTCTCAACTTCTTAGAATCATCTTCCTACTTCCTGAAGTTCCCAACATGTTATTTTTGAATGTACATAGAAGCCCTCTTATCTAAAGTGATTCTACCTACTTAGTTAATTGAAAAAGCTAGGTAAAGGAACTATTAAGTAAACATGATACCTACATATCTTACACATTATGTTTTTTCTCAAAACAGGTAAATATTTATTTGTTCACTTATCTTTTGATCTAGGATCTACCAAGTCCTTTTCTTTGAGAGTGAGTTTATTGACTGGTACTCCATGAACTCTTTTTTTCTTTTTCTTTTTTTTTTTTGCAGAAACAACACTTATAAGGCATTAACTCTGATTTTTAGGGCAGTTTTTTTAAAGTAGAGTGAGATTCTAAAGATACTTTCAAGGTAATAATTCTCTCCTTAATTTTTTTTACAATAAAAAACATACAATAACAAAATTTACCATCTTAACTATTTTAAGTATACAGTTCAGTGTTATTAAATACATTCATAATTTTCTGCAACTATCACCATCATTTATCTTCATAACTCTTTCATCTTGCAAAATGAAATTTTATACCTATTAAACAATAACTCTATATACTTCCTTTCGCACATCTCCTGGCAACCACCATTTTATTTTTGTCTCTGATTTTGACTACTCTAAGTACCTTGTGTAAATGGAATCATACAGTATTTGTCTTGTTGTGACTGTCTTATTTCATTTAGCATAGTATCCTCAAGGTTCATCTATATTGTAGCATATGCCAGAATTTCTTACTTTTTTAGGTTGACTAATATCCCATTGTATGTATATACCACACTTTTGCTTATCCATTCTTCCATTGTTGGAGATGTGGGTTATTTCCACTTTTTAGCTATTGCGAATCATGCTGCTGCTATGAACATGGGTGTGTAAATTGAGACTTTGGTTTCAATTCTATTGAGTATATACCCAGAAGTAGAATTGATAGGTCATATGGTAGTTCTATTTATAATTTTTTTGAGACATACTGTTTTCCACAACAGCTGTTTTTACATTCATGTCAATAATGCACAAAGAGTTCCAATTTCTCACATCGTCTCCAACACATTATTTATTTATTTTTTGATAGTAGCCATCCTAATGAGCGTGAAATGGTACCTTTTGGAGTTTTGATTATTTCCCTAATGATTAATAACATTGAGCATGTTTCCATGTGCTTATTGGTCATTTGTATCTCTTTTTTTGGAAAAACATATATTCAAGTCCTTAGCCCATTTTTGAATTGAGTTGTTTATTTTTTGTTGTTGAGTTTTAGGAGCTCTCTCTATATTGTGAATATTAACCCCTTATCAAATATATGATTTGTAAGTATTTTCTCTCATTCTGTGGATTATTGCCTTTTTACTCTGCTGATATTGTCTTTTGATGCGCAAAATTTAAAAATTCTCATGAAGTCCTATTTGTCTTTAGTCAGTCTTTCCAAATATCTTAATGGAATTTTTCAGAGAAAATTTCTCTTTTGTACTTAATTTATTTGCATAACACTTTATTAAGCTACATAATCAAATAACAATTATAAACAAGTTTTGTAAACAATTCCAGGTGACTCTTGGTAAGCCTAGATCACTTTGGGTGGGAGCAGAAGCACATGACAAAACTAGAGGCCAGTGAACCTCAGATATCAGTTAGTATGTTTTACAGAGGGTGTGGAGAAGTTTTGTTAATCTGGTGTATTAGTTAAGTGGAGATTTAGTTAAGACAACATTTAGTGAATAAGGTTCTAGTAAATACTTGTTGAGTTTAATTGAATTTAACTGAATCTTTAGGAGGAAGCTTTTCCACCCTCCATTTTTATTGGTGATTTATCCACTGTGTCTGTGAAAGAAGAAATGCACATCAAAAGACCCATTTTATTAAAATTTAATTTCAACCCTTGTTCGTCTTGGCATGGCTTATCCTTCCGCAGCACTTAATTTTTTTCTCTATAGTACTTTTCACCATCTGATATACTAAATATATTATTTAGTTAGCTGTCTATTGTCTGTCATCTTACACTAGAATCAAACAAAAGTCTATAGGTACAGGAATTGGGGCCTCTTTTATTCACTGATGTGAATCCCTAGAGCCTAGAAACAGTGACTGAGATATAGTAGGTGCTCAATAAATACTTATTGAACGAATACATGCATGATAGAATGGTTTTATAGTATGTCAAAGCTGCAAGGAAACTTTGAGATAATCTAGTTCAATCCTTTTATTTTATATAGATATAGCATAGCATGGAAGCTTAGTAAGGGACACATAGGTAGATCTATGTTCAAATTAATTACTTACTTGCTGTGTGATTTTGGGCAAATTACTTAATATTTCTGTGCCTCAGTTTCCTCATATTTAAAATGGAGATAATAACAGTGATCTATTTTATAGAGAAAATTGAGAGGATTCAATGGTGTTATGCATGCAAAACATTTAGTATAGTGCCTAAAACATGGTCATTTTGTATCAGTCAAGCTTTAGAAATTGAGATCAGTTCAACGATTGACTATAGAAGGAATTTAATGCAAGGAATTGGTAATTAGGGGATGGATGAGCTGGAAATCAAGCAGGGGATGGTAACGTAATCCATAGACTAACAATAATAGCAAGCCAGGACTCAGAGGGATGAATAGGAGGTGGTGGTATTACCAGAGCCCAGAGGCTTAATCATCTGAGGTAAGCTTGAAACTTAATGAGCCTATCTGTCAGGAACTGAATCTATAAGGAAAATTCAGCAGCTATAGGAGATGCCATCCCAGGTGGAGAGGGGCAAAGAGAAATACCCTGGTTTTTCCTTCCTAGTACACAGGGTCCCTCCAATTTCTCCCGTTGGCTGAATCTAGCTGTAAACCAGCTCATGTGGGAACGTGGAAAAGGCAACCTGAGGAGTCATCCTCCTTTCTGCCCTGGAAAGAAACAGAACAGAGCCTGGAAAGGATGAGGAATGGCAAAACAGCTTAATTAACAAGAACTATTATTGCTATTATTGGCCTCACTAACACAAAGCAGAGCTAACAGGCTAGAGGCAGTCCATTACATAAGGAAAAAATGTGCTAAATGATGAATCAGAGCCAGATTCTGTCATGTTCAACACCATTTACATTAATCATGATGCAACTGATTCACAGGGGATTGACTGGATATTTTAATCCTTTGAAGTTCAACATATTGTGTTTCTGAGTTGGAATATTATGTGTTAGCTCTGTGCATAAGCTTTTTCCTACCCCTAAACTTAGGCCACTTCCCAATTTCACAACTAAATGTTACTTACAGTTCCATAAGTTCCAACCAAAATTAATGTAAACTTAAATGTTTAATTTTTTTGATGCTTAGTTTAAACAGCCCTATTATGGACTAAATTTAAATTAAAAACTCAGCATGAATCGGATGGCTTATGTCTCTGTGTGACGGCTTTTATATTAAATGGTTTACATGAATGCTGTTGTTTATCTTAGAAACAGGTTATCATGCATATTAATGAGACCCAGGTGTTAACTTCATGCTGTTTTCTTTCCTACGATGAAAAATCTTTACATTAAGTTAAGGTGTTTTTACAAGTATTTGTTGTAATAATTATAAGACAATATTTTATGCATCGCAGTGTTTACCAGGTTTATTTCCTAATTCCAGCCCACTTCTTAATTCCACTCCTTTCCCACTGTACTTTTGCTTTTCTATGCTGAGGGCTTCCAGCCAGACATGACAGTAACCTGAAGGTCCTGAGGAGCTCAAGAAGGACAAACCATCCTCCAGCAGCTCTTCAAATGGTAAGACTTCATGTTCATCTGTGTTCTGCCCAAGGTCATCTTATATACACCCATTGTGTTTTTCTCCTTCTTTACCAGGAAGGGAGCTTGGCCAAGTGATTACAGTCTAGAAGACCCCATATCTTTTATAATTTTCTATTATTTCCTTAGGGTGCTTTCTTTTTACTCCTTAAATCTTTTCTGTGACTTCTCTGTAGCTCTCCAGCTTTTCTTAGAGTTCAGAAACACATATGGTTGGAGTTCTCTAAGAGGAACTGACCAATGTTATACATAGCAAGACAATAACTCTGTGGTCTTGCACATCTTGGAGAAAGTTCTCAGAGCAGCAATAATCTACTTAATTTTCTGAGATCAATATTGTGGGTTTGTGTTCAAAGAAACCACCCTCTGAATGAATGGTGGGCATACACTTTTCTCAATTTCACAGTTTTTGAGCACTACTATATGCTGGGCATTATGCTATGTTCTGGGAATACAGGCATATGTAAGACATCTTCACTCTTGGAGAATTTGTAGTCTCATGGAGGAGACTTATACATAAAGTTTTTAAAAGCATAGTACTGTTTTTGAGGTACTCATTGGGTAATTCTGAATCTCTGTAAAGGCACCCAAAACAGCCTTGGGTAGGGATCCTACAGGATATGATACTTGGAGTTAAGTCTTGAAGAAGTAGGAGTTATTTGGGGGAAGAGGTGAGGAAAGGGAATTCCTAGAAGAGAGAACAATGTGAACAAAAACAAGGAGGTGTGAAGAAACATGGTCTATTCAGCAGTCCAACATTAACTATGGATTTATGAGTGAAGTACAATGTGATTGAGAAAGCAGTGAGACCAGGTTGTTAAAGGCCTGCTTGTCCTGCTATGGAGTATGGACTTTTACCTTGAATTTATTCTTGGGGCAGGGATGAGATGTAATGGGGTGAGGAGGGATGGAAGGGTTTAAGAAAGAGTATGTATTTTCTTTGATGTTAGAAAGGAAGAGATAGTATGAACAACACCTTATCTTGAAATGGCATTTTTCTCTCTAGATTTTTCCAAAGCTGACATGTACACCCTGAGTCGTCTGTTTGTATGGACGTGTGAAGATTTTTTAATTATGAAAATTAAAAAAATAAGAGCCAAAATCCAAAGGACTCAATTTTTAAAGTAACATTTATTGTGTTTCTTTTTCTGATTCAAAGTAACACATGTTCATTTTCAAAATGTGGAAAGTACAAAAATGTGCAAAGGAGAAAATTTAATTACCAATAATTCTGATATTCAAATAATATATTGTTAATATTTTGGAGCCCTTCTTTCCAGTTATTTCTACACACACACTCACACATACACATACATGCATTCAAATCCACATAATATGCATTTTACAGTGTTGGGATCACATTAATACATTGTTTTGTAACCTGCTTTTTCTCCCACTTACTTTTATATAGTATTTTTCCAGATTATTAAATATTCTTTTACAAAAACTTTAATAGTTGCATAGTATTTCATTAATCTTATGTGCACACTATTTATTCCTCCTTTATTGTTAAACATTCATTTTTTCACTATATTACATAATGCTGCAATAATCATGCCCCCCACATAAATATTTATGTATCTTACTGATTATTATCTTCTTGGATGAATGCACAGAGGTAGTATTGATAGAAAAAGGGCCTGCAAATTTTTGAGAATTTTAATAATGTTTTGCTAAATTGTCTTCTAAAAATGTTACTTTATCATTACTTCCACTTGTTATAAATGTTTGAAAAAATGCTGCCTGTCTCTCCATATTTTTGCAAATTTTATAGGTGAAACTGCTATCTTATTTGTTCTAATTTATTTGACCACTAGTGAACTTTACCAACTTTTCTTTTTTTAATTTTAATGTTTATTATTTATTTTTGAGAGAGAGAGAGAGAGAGAGAGAGAGAGAGCGAGCACGCTGGGGAGGGGCAGAGAGAGAGGGAGACACAGAATCTGAAACAGGCTCCAGGCTCTGAGCTGTCAGCACAGAGCCCAATGGGGGGCTTGAACCCATGAACTGCAGGATCATTACCTGAGCTGAAGTCAGACACTCAACGAATTGAGCAACCCAGGCACCTCTACCAACTTTTCTTATATCTGCATGCCATTTATAACTCTTGTATGAATTTCTTGTGTGTATTCTTTCTGAATTTGTTATTGGCATGCTCTTTATTCATTATTGGTTTTTAAAAGTGTTTATGTGGGGCACCTGGATGGCTTAATCAGTTAAGTATTGCACTTTCGATTTCTGCTCAGGTCATGATCTTACGGTTTGTGGGATCTGGACGAATTGGTCTCTGTGCTGACAGCATGGAGCCCGCTTGGGATTCTCTGTCTCTCTGTCTCTCTGCACCCTCCTCCATTCTCACGATCTCTCAAAATAAGTAAGTATTAAAAACAATAAGTGTTTATATGATAAAAATATATTACTATTCATCTGTCCCTTATATTGCCTTTTTGTCAGTCATTTAATTTTTTTCATGACATTTTTATATACATTTTGATGTTGTCAAATATATAACATTGCATTATGGTTTCTTTTTTATTCTTATAATAAAGAATTTCCCCACTTTATGTTCAAATACCCATCATTCTTTATTTTTATTGAAAAATATTTAAATTTCTACTCTGTATGTAATTTAGTTGATATATATTGTGAGAAAGGGACTAAATGTTTTTTTCCCAAATAATACACCAATTAGTCCAGTATTACTTATTGAATAATAGATCTATTCATTTGCCATACTAAAATGACATATTTGTTGTATATAGAACACTCATTTAAATTTGTAGATCTTTATGGACTCGTTCCTTTTTTGCTCTGAACTGTCTGGCTCCAGTGCCTTTACAATTATTATAGTTTTATAATATATATAAAATCTGATTGTATATGTTTTTCCTTAATAATCTCATTTAAAAATTTAGCTATTATTTCTGGTTTATTATCTCATATGACCTTTAGATGTATTTTGTTCACTTCCCAAAGTAAAATCTGATCGTGATTTTGATTGGAATTATGGTACATTTATAGATTAAACAGAGAGGAATTGATATCTTTATAATATTTGGACTTACCATCCAGGAGCATTATATGGCTCTCTGTTATTTGAATTTATTTTAAAAAAAGATATGTCCTCAGAACTCAATTTTGAAAATGCCCTTTAGACTAGGATATGCAGCTTTCGTGTAAAACCTGTATATTCATGTTGAGGATTAGTTGGTTCATTATCTCACCTGATGGGGCAATTTGACAACTGCAAACACAAGGAAAGAAATAGCATGAGAAAATTGGTAAGGCTCTTTCAACATTTATCCCCCAGTGTTCTTCAGATGTTCACAGTTGCACATATCCTCCTAGGTCACTTTGGGCTTTTTATCCTGACAAAGGCACCCTGACTGACTTTTATTACTGTTATGGAAGAACCTGGAGTCTCCCTTGTGAATAGCAATATGTCAACACTCTACTAATTAGAAGAGATGTTACAACTAAAAAGAGCTAGAAAAGGGCTGGGATTTCAAGCAGAGACCTAATTTTAAAGTACAAAATGTAGCCAGAAAACTCTTGAGTGATAAGATTCTCTAACTTGGTTGTTGGATTCTCAGACCCACCCACTCAGTGCCAGACACACAGACACATACGCACACACACAAGCTGCTGTTTGAGTTGTTGAAGTAGGAAACTTTTCATTGTTCAGAAGAAAAAAATGTAACTTGCATTACTGTATCAGTTCATGTTATCTGAAAATTGGAGATGTTAAGAAAGATTATTTATGCAATTAGGAAAATAAAAAGATTATTGGCCTGATAGCCTTTGGAGATAGATTGGAAGTGAGAAAACCCAAATTCTGAAGTAAATAGGCAGCAGTGGTAGAGGTCATATTAATGGTTACTTCAAAGAATAGAATTATATTGTCCATATTAGTTTAGTTGTGTATTGGGGGCCATATTAAGCTCATTAGAGGACTCTAATCTAACCTCATCAGACTATTACTATAATCTGTGAGGTAAAGTTTATAGTAGTTTTCACTCTATGCAAATAAGTATCAGGATTCTTTTTGGATTGCTGTAATACCGTCATATAGGTATCAAAGAATAGGTCTGATTAAGAGGGGACAGAGAGACAGGACTTCTGGAATGGTAGAGTAAGGACCTCCATAAATCTAGATGAATCTTGAAAACATTATGCAAAGTGAAAGAAACCACTCATAAAAGATCACATATGTATGATTCCATTTGTATGAAATATCGAGGATATGAAAACCTGTAGACACAGAAAGTAGACTACTACCTACCTCAGATTTCTTCTAATTAATTGGTTACCTAGGTTTAAGGCAGGTCTTGGGGGGTATGGGGAGTGATTGCATACATGTAGGGTTTCCTTTTGGGGTGATGAAAATTTTCTAAACAGACTGTGGTGATGGTAAACATGGTAAAAACTACTGAATTGTACATGTGGTGTAGATTTTATGGCATGTGAATTAAATGTCAGTAAAACTTTTTAAAACTTTTTATTCAATTATTTTTTAAAATTACATCCAAGTTAGTTAGCATATAGTGCAACAATGATTTCAAAAGTAGATTTCTTAATGCCTCTTACCCATTTAGCCCATCCTCCCTCCCACAATCCCTCCAGCAACCCTCTATTTGTTCTCCATATTTAAGAGTCTCTTATGTTTTTGTCTTCCTCCCTGTTTTTATACTATTTTTGCTTCCCTTTCCTTATGTTCATCTGTTTTGTATCTTAAAGTCCTCATATGAGTGAAGTCATATGACATTTGTCTTTCTCTGACTGACTAATTTTGCTTAGCATGATACCCTCTAGTTCCATCCACATAGTTGCAAATGGCAAGATTTCATTCTTTTTGATTGCTGAGTAATACTCCATTATATATATGTACCATTTCTTCTTTATCCATTCATCCATCAATAGACATTTGGGCTCTTTCCATACTTTGGGTATTGTTGATAGTGCTGCTATAAACATTGGAGTTCATGTGTTCTTTCAAAACAGCATACCTGTATCCCTTGGATAAATACCTAGTAGTGCAATTGCTGGGTCATAGAGTAGTTATATTTTTAATTTTTTGAGGAACCTCCATACTGCTTTCCAAGGCAGCTGCACCAGTTTGCATTCCCACCAGCAGTGCAAAAGAGATCCTCTTTCTGCACATCCTTGCCAACATCTGTTGTTGCCTGACTTGTTAATGTTAGCCTTTCTGACAGGTGTGAGGTGGTATCTCATTGTGGTTTTGATGTGTATTTCCCTGATAATGAGATGTTGAGCATTTTTTCATGCGTCTGTTAGCCACCCGGATGTCTTCTTTGGAAAAGTGTCTATTCATGTCTTTTGCCCATTTATTCACTGGATTATTTGTTTTTTGGGTGTTGACTTTGATAAGTTCTTTATAGGTTTTGGATACTAGACGATCTGATACGTCATTTGCAAATATCTTCTCCCATTCCATCGGTTGCCTTTTAGTTTTGCTGATTGTTTCCTTCACTGAGCAGAAGCTTTTCATTTTGATGAGGTCCCAATAGTTCATTTTGCTTTTAATTCTCTTGCCTCCAGAGACGTATTGAGTAAGAAGTTGCTGCAGCCAAGGTAAAAGAAATTCTTGCCTGCTTTCTCCTTGAGCATTTTGATGGCTTCCTGTCTTACATTTAGGTCTTTCATCCATTTTGAGTTTATTTTTGTGTATGGTGTAAGAAAGTGGTCTAGGTTCATTTTTCTGCATGTCGCTGTCCAGTTTTCCAGCACCAGTTGCTGAAGAGACTGTCTTTATTCCATTGAATATTCTTTCCTGCTTTGTCAAAGATAAGTTGGCCATACATTTGTGGGTCCATTTCTGGGCTCTCTATTCTGTTCCATTGATCTGAGTGTCTGTTCTTGTGCCAGTACCATACTGTCTTGATGATTACAGCTTTGTAATACAGCTTGAAGTCTGGGATTGTGATGCCTCCTCCTTTGGTTATCTTTTTCAAGATTGCTTTGGCTATTTGGGGTCTTATCTTGTTCCATGCAAATTTTAATTGTTTGTTCTAGCTCTGGAAAGAATGCTGGTGTTATTTTGATAGGGATTGCATTGAATATGTAGATTGCTTTGGGTAGTATTGACATTTTAAGAATATTTGTACTTCCTATCCAGGAGCATGGAGTATTTTTTCATTTTTTGGTGTGTGTTTTCTTCGATTTCTTTCATCAGCTTTCTATAGTTTTCAGTGTATAGATTTTTCACCTCTTTGGTGAGATTTATTCCTAGACATTTTATGGGTTTTGGTACAATTGTAAATGGGATTGATTCCTTGATTTCTCTTTTTTTTGCTTCATTATTGGTGTATAGGAATGCAACTGCTTTCTGTGAATTGATTTTATATCCTACCACTTTGCTGATTTCCTGGATCAGTTCTAGCAGATTTTTGGTGGAATCTTTTGGGTTTTCCATATAGAGTATCATGTCATCTGTGAAGAGTGAAAGTTTGACCTCCTCCTGGTCGATTTGGATGTCTTTTATTTCTATGGTTGTCTGATTGCTGAGGCTAAGACTTCCTATACTATGTTAAATAACAGTGGGGAGAGTGGACATCCCTCTCTTTTTCTTGACCTTAGGAGGAAAGCTCTCAGTTATTCCCCATTAAGGATGATATTAGCATTGTATCATTCATATACGGCTTTTATGATCTCAAGGTATGATCCTTCTATCCCTACTTTCTTGAGGGTTTTTATCAAGAAAGGATGCTGTATTTTGTCAAATGCTTCCTCTGCATCTATTGAGAGCATCATGCGGTTCTTGTCCTTTCTTTTATTGATGTGATGTATCACAGTGATTGTTTTGTGGATATTGAACGAGCCCTGCATCCCAGGTATAAATCCCACTTGGTCTTGGTGAATATTTTTTTTGATGTATTGTTGGATCCAGTTGGATAATATCTTGTTGAGGATTTTTGCCTCCATGTTCATCCGGGAAATTGGTCTATAGTTCTCCTTTTTAGTGGGTTGTTTGTCTGGTTTTGGAATCAAGGTAATGCTGGCTTCGTAGAAAGAGTTTGTAAGTTTTCCTTCCATTTCTATATTTTTGGAACAGCTTCAAGAGAATGGGTGTTAACTCTCCCTTAAATGTTTGGTAGAATTCCCCTGGAAAGCCATCTGGTCACGGACTCTTGTTTTTGGGAGATTTTTTATTACTAATTTGATTTTTTTTTTTACTGGTATGGGTCTGTTCAAATTTTCTATTTCTTCCTGTTTCAGTTTTGGTAGTTTATCTGTTTCTAGGGATTTGTCCATTTCTTCCAGATTACCCATTTTATTGGCATATAATTGCTCATAATATTATCTTATTATTGTTTTTATTTCTGCTGTGTTGTTTGTGATATCTTTCATTCTTGATTTTATTTATTTGGGTCCTTTCCTTTTACTTTTTGGTCAAACTGGCTAGTGGTTTATCAATTTTGTTAATTCTTTCAAAGAACCAGCTTCTGGTTTCATTGATATGTTCTAATGTTTTTTTGGTTTTGATAGAATTGATTTCTGCTCTAACCTTTATTATTTCCTGTCTTCTTCTGTTTTTGGGTTTTAATTGCTGTTCTTTTTCCAGATCTTTGAGGTGTAAGGTTAGGTTGTGTATCTGAGAACTTTCTTACTTCTTTGGGAAGGCCTGGATTGCTATATACTTTCCTCTTATGATCATCTTTGCTGTGTCCCAGAGGTTTTGGGTTGGGGTGTTATCATTTTCACTGGCTTCCATGTACTTTTTAATTTCCTCTTTAACTTCTTGGTTAGCCCATTTATTCTTTAGTAGGATGTACTTTAGTCTCCATGTATTTGTTATCTTTCCAAATTTTTTCTTGTGGTTGATTTCAAGTTTCATGGTGTTGTTGTCTGAAAATATGCACGGTATGATCTCAATCTTTTTGTACTTGTTGAGGGCTGATTTGTGTCCCAGTATGTGATCTATTGTGGGGAAAGTTCCATATACTGGAGAAAAATGTATATTCTGCTGTTTTAGGATGAAATGTTCTGAATATATCTGTTAAGTCTATCTGGTCCAGTGTGTCATTCAGAGCTATGGTTTCCTTGTTGATTTTCGGTTTAGATGATCTGTCCATTACTGTAGTGGGGTGTTGACATTCCCTACTATTATGTTATTATTATAAATGAGTTTATTTATGTGTGTGATTAATTGATTTATATATTTGGTTGCCTCACATTTGGAGCATAAATGTTTAATTTTTATGTCTTCTTGGTGGATAGACCCCTTAATTATGTCACAATGCCCTTCTTCATCTATTGTTACAGTTTTTATTTTAAACTCTAGATTTTCTGATATAAGTATGGCTACTCCAGCTTTCTTTTGGTGACCACTGGCATGATAGGTGGTTCTCCATCCCCTTACTTTCTATCTGAAGGTGTCTTTAGGTCTAAAGTAGGTCTCTTGTAAACAGTATATAGATGGGACTTGTTTTCTTATCCATTCTGTTACCCTGTCTTTTGATTGGAGCATTTAGTCCATTGACATTTACAGAGAGTACTAAAAGACATGAATTTATTGTTATTATGCTTTTTGTAGAGTTGGAGTTTCTGGTGGTGTTCTCTGGTCCTTTCTAGTCTTTGTTGCTTTTGTTTTTGTTTCTGTTTTTCATCTTTTCTCCCCTCACTGAGTCCCCCTTAACATTTCTTGCAGGGCTGGTTTAGTGGTCACAAATTCCTTTAATTTTTTTGTCTGGGAAACTTTTTATCTCTCCTTCATTTTGAATGACAGCCTTGCTGGATAAAGAATTCTTGGCTGCATATTTTTCTGATTCAGCACATCGATTATATCCTGCCACTCCTTTCTGGCCTGCCACATTTCTGTGGATAGGTCTGCTGCCAACCTGATCTGTCTTCCTAAGTATGTTAAGGATTTTTTTTTTCCTTTGCTGCTTTAATGATTCTTTCCTTGCCTGAGTATTTTGTGAATTTGACTATGATATGCCGTGTTAATGGCCAGTTTTTGTTGAATCATGTGGGAGTCCTCTGTGCTTCCTGGATTTTGATATCTATGTCTTTCCCCAGGTTAGGAAAGTTTTCCGCTATGATTTGCTCACATAACCCTTCTACCCCTATTTCTCTTTCTTGATCTTCTGGGACCTCTATGATTCTCATGTTGTTCTTGTTTAATGAATAACTGATTTCCCTTATTCTTAAATCGTGCTCTTATGCTTTTGTCTCCCTCTTTATTTCTGCTTCATTATCTTCCATAAGTTTGTCCTCTGTATCGCTAATTCACTGCTCTGCCTCATCCATCCTTGCCACCGTGGCATCCATCCGAGATTGCAGCTCAGTTATTGCATTTTTTATTTCATCCTGACTAGATTTTACTTTTTTTTTTTATCTCCGTACAGAGGGATTCTAATCTATTTTCGACCCCAGCTAGTATTCTTATTATTGTGTTTCTAAATTCTGGTTCAGACATTTTGCTTGTATCTGTGTTGCTGAAGTCCGTGGCTGTCGTTCAGTCTTGCGGTTTTTTGGGGGGTGAGTTCCTTCATTTCGTCATTTTGAAGGAAGAAAAGGAATTAATAAGGTAAAAAAAATTAATTGAAAACAACACACACACACACACAAAATCAAATAAACTATGCTAATATACACATTCAATGCAATCCCAATCAAAATTGCACCAGCATTCTTCTCAAAGCTAGAAAAAACTATCCTAAAATTCATATGGAACCACAAAAGACCCTGCATAGCCAACGTAATATTGAAGAATAAAACCAAAATGGGAGGCATCACAATCCCAGACTTTAGCTTCTACTATGAAGCTGTCATCATCAAGACAGTATGGTATTGGCACAAAAACAGACACATATACCAATGGAATAGGATAGAGAACTCAGAATTGGACCCACAAAAGTATGGCCAATTAATTTTTGACAAAGCAGGAAAGAGTATCCAATGGCAAAAAGATAGCCTCTTTAACAGATGGTGCTGGGAGAACTGGACAGCAACATGCAGAAGAATGAAACCAGACCACTTTCTTACACCATACAGAAAAATAAACTCAAAATGGATGAAGGACCTGAACGTGAGACAGGAAACCATCAAATCCCTAGAGGAGAAAGCGGGAAAGAACTTCCTTGAACTCAACCGCAAAAATTTCTTACTCGACACATCCCCAAAGGCAAGGGAATCAAGAGCAAAAATGATCTATTGGGACCTCATCAAGATAAAATTCTGC
>CM053579.1:38236302-38286220 GCA_028646485.1 Cryptoprocta ferox | reverse complement strand
CCTCGGTTTCTCTTGTTGTGCCTCTGATTGTTTTATTTCCCTGGTCAGTTATATGGGACTCTCCACCATGTATACTTTGGGTTGTTTTTTGAGGTATCCCTGAAAAGGAAACAGACTAGCATACAGGGAACAAAAGCACGCAAATGCACAGAGAAATCAAACAAACAAGCAAGCCAAAGGGGGAAAGAAGTAAAGAAAAAGAAAGGAAAGGAAAGGAAAGGAAAGAAAAGAAAGAAGAGAAGAAAAGAGCGAAGAAAAAGAAAGAAAAACAAAAAGAAAAAAAACCCAACAAGGTGGGGACAGAGACAGCAAAAGTCTGTGGGCAGTCTGAAAGCATATAAGCAGCCACGAGGAGAGATAAGAATATGCTACGGGAAATATATCTGGATGGCAGCAGAAAAGAAGGTAAGCAAAGAAAAAAGGATAGAAAAAAAAAAGAAAAAAAAAAGACAACTCCCCTGTGCGGATGGGCGTGGTCTGGTGTCAGGTCAGGTCTCGGGGGGCTGCTCTCTCTGAGGCCCCGCCTTGGTGGTTGCGGGGAGAAGTATGGCGTCACCTCAAAATTTTGCCGGAACCAAGCATTGCAACCGCCCTTCTGAGTCCCATCTCCCTGTGCTGCGGGCGAGCCAAACTGTATTCTCCAAGCTCCGCCTCACTTCCAAATCCCAGTCAGTGCAGTTCAACACCGTCACTGGGGATGAGATGAGTTCCCGCTGGCGGGTGGCCTCCCGGCCGGCTTGCGCCGCCATTTTCGCGGAGCCGCTGCTGCCGCCGCCGCGGGTGCCGCTTTTCAAGGCTCCCGGTGAGGCTTGGAGTGGATGCCGCGGCCGCTGCACCCAAGGAAGAACTCGCAGGCCAGATGGGACCGATTTCTCTCCAGGCGCTCGGCAGTTATATATGGGGAGACGGGCAAGTTTTTCCTCCCTTAGAAATGGTTCTAGGTGCATTTTCCGTCTCTCTTTCTCTTCCCCTGGTCTCTCCGGGGCACAGTGCGCTCTCCCTGTGTTGGGCTCGGGGGCTCCTTTCCCCTTTACCACCGGGACCCGCCCGTCCCCTAATTTCCCAGATCAAAGTCACTCACTCAGGCATCTTTGAGGTTGTCTTCTTTCTGGCATCTGTTTCTTCTCTCCCCCACTTGCAAATCCAAGTTTTATCCCTTCAGTCCTTCTCAGTTCAATCCATATGGGCATGTGCGGATTACAGAGTTCCCTGCTTCCCCGCCATCTTGTCCTCTCTCACTCAGAATTTTCTAATACCTTTTATTTCAATAAGATCTTTCATTTGCATCTTCAACTGTTCCTGGGATCCCCAAGTACAGATCCTGTCTGGTTTAAACTTATTGGAAACTGATCTGGGTGGAGTAGGAAGTAGTTGTCTGTCACTGGCCCCATTCTGTACCCCTTCTTTCAGTAATATCTTGTATCTCTAATTCTTGAGCCTTTCCAGGATTTTTGAGGCCAAGATAGCCTTGCTACTTGATGACTACTATTATTGCAGGTTTAGATTTTAAGTTTATCTGACCTGGTAAGTCAGTTACTACTTAGTCATCAGCTTTCCATTTTTCTAAGATGTTTACTTGTCAGCTGTTTTCTCCCCTCCCATTCTCTTTGTACTTAAGGGTTTATGCCTTTTAATTCATTTATTGTCATTTTAGTGGGGATTCAGGAGAAAGTGGAGATAAACATGTGTGTTTAGTTATCCATGCTTAGCCAGAAGTCTGAGCTTTTTATTTTAAGAATTACCCTTGTATAAAAATGGTTCCATCGGCCTCATATGTTTTCTAACTGCCAGAGGCTCAAGAATGTCTCCTGTATGTGCTTTGGTATGTTTTGCTGCCCTGGATGCATAAAATTGCAGATCTGTTCTGGACAGCACTAATCTAACTGCCTCAAAGTGAATAACTGAATAATTTTACTCTCATGTAAGCCCGTGATTTTTCTCTAAAGGTGCAAAATAGATCATTGATCACAGAGTTTCTCAAGTTGTGATCTATGGAACATTTATTTGTTAAAGTTGTCTGAGAGAAAAGATTTCTGTGATCAAATAAATTTAGGAAACTCTATAGCAGAGCCCTATTTTGGGATTTCACAGAATATATGTCTTTAGCCTCTGAGAAGTCTGTAGAAACTTCCATTTTGAGCATATGGGAGACTTTGCCGAGTTGGCACTAAAGGAACAATTTTACAGAGGCCAAAAATAGTTGCAAACAGGAGAACCTGAGAGGTAAGCTAGCCTTCAAATTAACTTTTTCTGCCTCAGGGCTTTTCTTGCATTCTAGAGGCCTCGAGCTTCTCCCTTAAAAACTACATTTGGAATGGGGAATAGGACATAAAGCCTAGAGCCAAGACAGATAGTTTTTACAGGAAATTCCCCAAATAAAGCTGGGACTCCAAAGACACATCCTCAATGTGATGGTGAATGATAACTAGCCTGTCCTATAAAATACTTTAAAATTGTCCATAATGAGAACACCAGACTTAGATTGTTTAGAGTTCAAACACTTAATGAAGAGGTAATTTCAATTTTATACAGATTATTCTAGAGAAAGTAAAACAACGAATATACCACAGCTTTTTCTATGGAGCCCTAAAACCTCAATAACAAAATTAGATAAGGACAATTAAAGAAAGTAAAATTATAGGACAAAGTTGTTCATGAACACAGATGTAAAAAATCTTAAGAAAAATATTATAAAATTAAATCCAATAAAGTATAAGAAAGATAATATTTCAGAATGAATCAGGGGTTATCCTAGAAATATAAGATCAATTTAACATTAGAAAATAAATTAATGTAATTTATTGCATTAACAGATGATAATATATGATGATCTCAATAAATGTGAAAAAGCATCGGGCAAGAGTACATTGGTTTAAAAAAAAAAAGCTTTTGCAAACTAGAAATAACAGGGAATGACTGTAACCTGATGCAGGGAATCTGTAAGTCTTAACACCAAACATCATTTCTGGTGGAGAAATATTGAAATGTGAAATTATCCCTTTTAAGTTAAGAAAGAAGATAAGGATATTGACTCTCATTCCTTCTGTTCAGTAGTATGTTAGAAGTTCTAGCTATTGTACAAAAAGCAAAAGAAAGAAATAGAAGATATAATTGGAAAGGAAGAAATAAGCTATCATTATTTGTACATTGTATGATTTTGTACTGTAAAGAGCTTCAAGTATCTAGGGATAAATTATTTGAAGTAATAAGAATTTTAGCAAGATTGACAGATTACACAGAAATCTATTGCATTTGTATTCATTAGGAACAATTATTAGAAATGTTAGAATGTATAATAAAAAAGAAAGCATTTGATAGCAATCACAAAATAAGGGAATCAATAATTTTTTTTTAAGTTGCAAGCCCTTTATAGGAAACATTGTAAAAATGGAGAGAGATACTATGGATAGGGAGATTCAATACTAGAAATTAGTGAATTCTCCCCAAATTCATCTATAGTTTCAACACAATTCCATTAAAATTCTCAATAGAATTTTCTTTGGAACTTGATAAGCTGCCTCTAAAACATATGAAAGAGCCAAGAACTAGTAATAGCCATTATACTCTTAAAGAACAAGCGGCCAGGAGTGGGAGTGGGGGGCTTTTCTCTCCAAAGCATATTGTAAAAATATAGTAATTAAGAGTGCATAGAAAATGAGACAAATTTTGTTGAAGGATAGCATGCATACCATAAAATGCCCTTATTTAAAGTATATAGGTTAATGAATTTGGACAAATGTATACACCTGTGGAATCACTACCTCTTTACAATTGATTGCTTCAACCAACCCTCAGTCCCTGGCAACCACTGATCTACTTTTTGTCACTGTAAATATTTTTGGAGTTGCCACTTTTGAAACTCACTTAAAGTTGAATTTCTGCATATCCTCTGATCCAGCAATTTGACTTCTAGGGATATACTTTAGAAAAACTCTTGCACATGCGCACAGAAAGCAGGCACATGAGTTGGGATCATTGCTGCTTGTAGCACCCATCCTTGCTGTATGTTGCTCTTGCTGCTTGGGTATGCTGCCCTTCTTTCAATCACTTTTTCCTTTTCCTTTTTTTTCCTTTTTAATGTTTATTAATTTTTGAGAGACAGAGACAGAGCCAGAGAGACAGAGCCAGAGCGTGAGCCGGGGAGGAGCAGCAAGAGGGAGACAGAATCCAAAGCAGGCTCAAGACAGCACAGAGCCTGACTCAGGGCTCGAACTCACAACCATGAGATTATGACTTGAGTCGAAGTCAGATGCTTAATGGACTGAGCCACCCAGGCACCCCCCCTTTTTTGTCTTTTTTCTAATTTTGTTCTTGCGTGTTTTCCCTGTTCTTTTCCTTGTTGTTTCTTCATTGCTTCTGAGTTTTTTGTTTTTTTTTTTTTTCATGTTCACTTTATTGGAGTTTTTGTGGCTACTTTGGTCATCACCCAGTCTTCAGCAATTGTTTTCTGCAATAGAAACAGTTTTAAAAAAGAAAAAAGAATTAAAAAATCCCTCAGATTTCATGCCTTTATGGATGCTGCAGGTGATAGAAGGCAGACCTCAAGGCAAGTGAGGGTCTTGGAATAGCAACACATTGACCTGGCAGTCAGGCTTCCAGAAACCTGAGTCACCTGGAATAGTTGTGACTGCAAGTAAGTGAGTAATAATCACACCACCATGAAATTTATACTATAACAGAGCTGTAGAATTAGTTTCAAGCTGGATTTTTATTTATTTAGAATTTTGTAAAATTTAGGATTACTTCTTCCTTGCTATAGGCTGTTCCTTTTTGCATATAAACAGGTTCACATCTCTCCCATATATTTATTTTTATTAATTTATTTCGAATTGAAGTATAATTGACATTCAGTATTATATTAATTTCAGGGGTACAACACAGTTATTGGACGTTTATGTATGTTACAAAATGCTCACCATGGTAAGTTGTAGTTACCAACTCTCCCATCTATAAAAAATTATTTTTTTAATTTGAGGTCCACTACTAGCTAATGCCTATTACTCTCCTTTCCATAGCTACATTTCTTTATCTCTTTAATTATCTTTAAAAATAGTTCCAATGTAGTTAAAATACAGTGTTATATTAGTTTCAGGTGTACAACATAGTGATTCAACAATTCCATATATTTCTCAGTGCTCATTAAGATAAATGTGTTATTAATCCCCTTCACCTATTTCACCCATCTCCCCACCCACTTCTGCTCTGGCAACCATCAGTTTGTTCTCTATAATTAAAAACCTGTTTCTTGATTAGTCTTTTTTTTTCCTTTTCTTTGCTGTTTTGTATCTTAAATTCCATATATGAGTGAAATTATATGGTATTTGTCTTTCTCTGGCTTATTTCACTTAGCATTATATTCTCTAGATCCATCCATGCCATTGCAATGGCAAGTTTTCATTCTTTGTTATGGCTGAATAATATTCCAATATCTATATCTTTATATCTATATCTATAATCTATATCATTTATATACATACCTATATACCACATCTTCTCTTTTTAATGTTTATCTATTTTTTGATAGAGAGTGGGAGACAGCATGAGTGGGGTAGGGGAAGAGAGCGAAGGAGACACAGAATCCGAAGCTGACTCCAGGCTCTGAGCTGTCAGCATAGAGGCTGACATGGAGCTTGAACTCATGGACCATAAGATCATGACCTGAGCTGAAGTCGGATGCCTAACTGACTGAGCCACCCAGGCATCCTATACCACATCTTTATCCATTCATCTATTGATGGGCACTTGGGCTGCTTCCATAATTTGGCTATTATAAATAATGCTGCTATAAACATTGAGGTGCATGTATTCCTTTGAACTAATGTTTTTGTATTTTTTTGGTAAATACCCCATAGTGTGATTACTGAATCGTAGAGTAGTTCTATTTTTAACTTTTTGAGGAACCTCCATTCTGTTTTCCAGAGCAGCTGCACCAGTTTGCATCCCACCAACAGTGTATGAAGCTTCCTTTTTCTCCATATCCTTATTTCGTGTGTTATTGACATTAGGCATTTTGAAATGTGTGAGGTGATGATACCTCATTGTATTTTTGATTTGCATTTCCCTGATGATGAGAGATGATGAGCATCTTTTCATGTGTCTGTAGGTCATCTTCATGTCTTTGGGAAATGTCTATTCATGTCCTCTGCCTATTTTTAACTTGGACTATTTGTTTTGTGAGTATTGGGTTGTATTAAGTTCTTTGTATATTTTGGATACTAACCATTTACAGGATATGTCATTTGTAAATACCTTCTACCCTTCAGTAGGTTGTCTTTTAGTTTTGTTGATTATTTCCTTTGCTGTGCAGAAGCTTTTTATTTGGGTCTAGTCCCAATGTTTATTCTTGCATTTGTTCTACTTTCCTCAGGAGATGTAAAGAGAAAAATGTGACAATGGCTGATGTCAGAGAAATTACTGTCTGTGTTCTCTTCTAGTATTTTTATGGTTTCAGGGCTCACATTTAGGTCTTTAATTCATTTTGAGTTTATTTTTGTGTATGGTATAAGATAGTGATTTAGTTTCATTCTTTTGCATGTAGCTGTCCAGTTTTCTAAACATCATTTTTTAACATCATTTGTTGAAGAGACCTTCTTTTTCCCATTAGATATTCCTTTCCTGCTTTGTCAAAGATTAATTGAGCATATAATAGTGGGTTTATTTCGAGGTTTCTGTCCTGTTCTATTAATCTATGTGTCTATTTTTGTGCCAGCACCATACTGTTTTGATTACTACAGCTTTGTAATATAGCTTGAAGTCTGGAATTGTGGTACCTCCAGCTTTGCTTTTGTTTTTCAAGATTGGTTTTGCCATTTTGGGTCTTCTGAGGTTCATACAAATTTTAGGACTTTTGTTCTAGTTCTGTAAAAAAAATGCTATTGGTATTTTGAGAAGGAATGAGTTAAATGTGTAGATTGCTTTGGATAATATAGACATTGCAACAATATTTGTTCTTCCAATCCATGAGGATGGAATGTCTTTCCATTTCTTTGTGTCATCTTCAGTTTCTTTCATCAATGTTTTAGTTTTCAGAGTACAGGTCTTTCACCTCTTTGGTTATCTTTATTCCTAGGTATCTTATTATTTTTAGTGCAATTGAAAATGGGATTGTTTTCTTAACTT
Source organism: Cryptoprocta ferox (assembly GCA_028646485.1). NCBI lineage: Eukaryota > Metazoa > Chordata > Mammalia > Carnivora > Eupleridae > Cryptoprocta > Cryptoprocta ferox. Next base: position 38,279,101 of record CM053579.1, on the reverse strand, counting down.
ATCTTTCTGCTGCTTCATTATTGATGTAGAGAAATGCAACAGATTTCTGTACATTAATTTTGTATTCTGTGACTTTACTGAATTCGTTTATCAGTTCTAGGAGATTTGGAGTGAAGTCTTTTGAATTTTCTAAACATAGTATCATGTCATCTACAAATAGTGAAAATTTTACTTCTTCCTTACCCATTTGGATGCCTTTTATTTCTTTTTGTTGTCTGATTGCTATGGCTAGTACTAAGTTGAATAAAAATGGTGAGAGTGGACACCCTTGTCTTGTTCCTGACCTCAGGAGAAAAGCTTTCAGTTTTTCCCCATTGAAGATGATGCTACATAGCCACTATTCTTGAAAGAATCTCTATATTTTTTTTGCTTCCTCTCCTCTTTCACCTACTGAACCTACTACCGTCTATTTCACTTACATCGTTTTAGTACATTGGCACTTTACTAAGATTACTGACGCACTCCGTGTTGCTAAATTAGATGAACAGTCTTCTGTGCTTATATATCCTTGACCTCTCTTGCACCATTTATTTCTGTGGATCACTCCTTTCTGGAGAATTTGTCCCTCCTTGGCTTCTGTGAGTTTATTCTTTCATGATTTCCCTCATTTCTCTCAAGCCACTCCTTTCTCTAAGTCTCTCCCTTAATGTTGATGTTTCTTTGAGTTCTCATACTTGATCCTGTTCTCTTTCACTCTACATAGTTTCAGTGACTGATTTCATCCACTCTCATTACCCCCAAATCTGATCTCTTCAGTTCAGGGCTCCCACCTTAACTCCAGATGCAAATCTCTAACATCCCCATGTAGAAATCATTCAGCCTTGTCAAACATGACAACAGGTTTGCAGAATGAGGAAGAGCAGAGACAAGGTCTTTAATGCCTTTCCATTTAAACTCTGACCTCATCAATACCTACAGTAAACTTCCTGTTTTCTGGTAAGATGGATGCTAAAGTTCAGCTCCTTCAGAGCTGGCTGTGAATTCTGATTCTCATAAAATGAGACATTGTCCAAGTCACTTAATCTCTCTGATCCTTAGTTTCCTCATCCATGAAATGGGGATCATAATAATAGTATCTTTTGTATAGGGCTGTGATGAAGATTACATGAATAAATGATTAAATCACAGAAATTCCTTTGTACTGATTGTGATACTTAGGGAGCACTCATTGGTATTTGAAATTATTATATATCATTGTTATTGATATTTTTGTTATTGTGTTTTTGAGGTTTAATCCATGTTCTACTATTTACAGGATGTTGTAAGCCTTAACTTTATCTTCTGTAAAACGGGAATTAAAATATCACCCAAATGATACACATTTTTCTGTGGTCAGCATGAAATGAGATAATGCGTGATTCTATAAATTTTTTTTTGTAAAGAGCCCGGTGGTAAGTATCTTCAGTCTTATAGGCCATATGGTCTTTGTCACAGCTATTCAAATATACTGTTGTGGCACTGAAGCAGCCATAGATAATATGCAAATGAATGTGCATGGGTGTGTTATATCATTTTTATGTTTCATGAAATATTACTCTTCTTTCAACTTTTTCAATCATTTGAAAATGTAAAAGCCATTCTTAACTCTCTGGTCAGACAAAAACAAGTGGGAACCAAATTTAACCCAAATGTTATAGTTTATTGATCCCTGAAATGATGCATGCAAATTTGAAATTCTAGCAAAGGAGTAGAAGAACTTGTATTCACTTGACTAAGGAATAGTTCTCTATCTGGGAACGTTTGTTCAGGCAAAGGGGACAGCTGACCTTCTCTCATATGGAGGCTAGCCCTGGCCATTGTCATCACTGCTGTGTTAGAAGAAGGAGATATTGTAATCAGTCTTTGGCCTCTTTGAAAGCTCTGCCTCTATAAAATGTGCTCCCCTAAAGGTATCTTTACATTGAACCAACCAGATAAGTAGTTCTTCTTGGAGAAGAGCAGAGAGTGGATATTCAATGATTTTTAATTTAAAATTTGACCTAGTCAGAGAATTAATTTCTGTGCATCTCTCCCTCTCTTCTTGCCACCAATGTTTTTAGATAGGTACTATTTCCCAGGAACTGTGGTTGGTACTATAAATACAAGGAGAATAACACAGACAAGATTGCTGCCCTCATGGAGCTCACATTTGGGTGGGGGTGACAAACATTGATAATTACTTGGGGGGGAAATATAGTTGACATAGTTTATTTAGATACTTCACCTTTCTTATTCTTTATGATTGCTTCTGATACCTATATTTGTTTGGCTACTTGACGTCTCCACTTGGATGTATCACTATCTTCTCAAACTTAGGTCGCTCCACATGGAAATCTTGATTGCCTCCATACTACTTCCAAACCTGTACTTTGCTCAAGTCTTTCCCATCTTAGACATTTGAAACACCATCTACTCAATTATTTAAGCCAGAAATGGGGGATCATTTTTATATTTTCCTCTCTCTTTCATCTCTCACATCTGGTCAACCACTAAGTTCTGTCCCTTTTGTCTCCACAATATATTCAAAATTTGAACACTTCTTACAACTTGTGGCATTTTAACACCCTTCTTCAAGTCATCATCATCTCTAGTCTTGACTGCTGCAACAGTCTACTATTTGGCATCCTTCTTTCCATTCTACTCCTCCTACTGTTTACACAATAGGCATCAAATTAGATCATATTCCCCCTCCCCTTAAAATGCTCTAATAACTTCCCATTGCATCTAAAATAAGCCCTAAACTTCTTATGATGGCCTATCACCCCCGGAATGATCTGGCCCCTACCTACCTCTCTAATCTCATCTTGTAGTAATTCCCCATCCTGACCCCATTACTAACTCTGTTCTAGTCACACTGGCCTCTGTCTCTTCCTTAGGCACATGAAGCTTCTTCCTGCAAGTGGGCCTTTGCACTGTTCTGTCTTCTTAGAATGTTTTCTCCCAGGTTTGCTCATGGCTGGCTCATTCTTATTATTGAGGTCTCAAGTTTAAAGGTCATCTCTTCTCAAAAGTCTTACCAATCTCATCTGAAATAGCTACATGTACCTTCTCATACCTAGTCATTATCACATTGCCATAATTTGTTTTCTTTGTAGTGGTCATCACTGCTTGATATTATATATTTATTTGTTTCCTTATTTATTATTTGTCTTCGCCTGTTAGATTGTAGGCTCCCTGAAATATTTTCTGTCTTTAAGAGTCTTATTTTAAGCATAGTAAGGTTTAGGTACCTATGAGACCTATAAGTAGCAATATCAAATAGGCAGTTAAATATATTTAGCTAAAATGCTTAGGCCAGTGCCTAACACGCAGTACACACCCAATACATGTTAGCTGTCATTAACAACAGCAGCAGCAATAGGGTCATCATTATCATCACCATCATCATCTAAGTCATTAATTGAAAAGGTATTTGGTCATCTTACATCTTATATCGTCGCATCAAACAACTAACTTGATTGAACTAAGTAGCTCTTTTAAATTTCTTTTTTTATGTTTTTTTTTAAATTTATTTTTGAGAGAGAGACAATGTGAGCAGGGGAGGGTCAGAGAGAGAGGGAGACACAGAATCTGAAGACAGGCTCCAGGCTCTGAGCTAGCTGTCAGCACAGAGCCTGATGTGGGGCTCGAACCCACGAACTGCGAGATCATGACCTGAGCTGAAGCTGGACACTCAACCGACTGAGCCACCAAGGCGCCCCCTCTTTTAAATTTCTTGATGCAACTTTGAGGCAAAAAGTAACTGAAGAATTTAGGAGCCCTCTAGGATTTGTGTTGCAGAAATGACTTCCTTTTTTAGGGTAGGGGGATGAGCCATCCCATATTCAGCTTTGGTGTCCCTCAAGAAAACTAACTCAGAGATAATTTGGGTGGCATTTTGAAACTTCCTCCCACAGTAATGTTGCTACTAGACAGATGGAATGATGTGTTTTGAGGTTGTGCTTGTGTTTCCTCAGGAAGGGGGGGGGATGTTTCTTTCACAGATCTTATTACTTTTAAAATTGCTGCCAGTTTCTTCCCTCTGCTTTTAATTACATATTATTTCACCTTTGTGTTGCTGACACCTGTATTTATACAAAGCACTAGATAAAATGTGAAATGTATAAATGTATCAGCATGTTTCAATACTTTAAAGTAGTCTAATAAGCCTCAGTAAACTTTCCCTTTTTCATGACATTTATGCTTAATATAATAATAAGTATGAAGTTGCATCTTGCCTCTATTATCTTTCTAGGAACAGTTGCCTCAGAACATCTTTGAGAACAAGAAGAAAATAATCTATTGATCCACCATGCTGAAGCCTAATCACCTATGTTTACCTACTTTCCAGAAAAACATAGGCAGAAATGGATAGGTACAACTCAGTGGCCAGAGTCTTAGTAGGCAGAAATTATAATGGAAGGTAATAGCGTCTACTGACTTGGAAAGTTCATGAAGCTTCATATTTTAGTGCCAGATTCCAGTTTCTGACACAGATATTGGTCTGTAATGTTGGAGTGCTATTTAAATTCTCTGGACCTCGATTTCCTCATCTACAATGTGAGAAAAATCCTTACATCTTGGGCTTGGAAGAATAAATGATATGGTAATATTTGAGAAATGTAGGTATAGATGCTCTATGAGATATTTTTTCTACTTTTTCTGTCTGCTCATTTCTATTACTTCATTTAAAATATACAATTTGAATTCAAATATATTTGAAGTACAATTTCAAATATACAACTTCTGTACCTGCTTCATGATTTTAACAACAATCTTATTTCCTTTCATTTAGGTAGATGGCCAGTACAACACCTTGACCTTCTCCCCAACTATGCAATTCCTCTCTACTCCACTTCAGTCAACCAGAGCCACACCTTGGACATTTCTTAACCTTGAATTATTTCAGCTCTTTGATCTCAAATTCAGAGCTACCCCTCTCATATCTCTGATCCTTTAACTCTCCTGCCCTTTCATTCACATTGATTCTGCTCCCCTGATATATATCACAACCCTATATCATAACCACAACCCTAGATATTCAACCCTTCCTAGTTCACATTGTTTTTCCTGTCTGTCTTTACCTTCCTGCCCCCCAGAAACCCCACAGTTAGTTAGTCATGCCACTGACGGTTGCTCCAGTATCCTTGAATTCTACATTCTGACTTTGCCACATGCTTACTAGGCCTTTATCCACCTTTAGTCATGCCTGTTATCTGCTTTCTCAGTGTTTGGATGCTGATAGCTGTGGAAGAAAGGCATAAACATTTATTTGTTGACTACAAATACTGGCCTGCAGAATAATGCTATCTGGTCTTGTACCTTTATACTTCATCTACTCTCTACCATTACTGCTCCATCAGCGATTATTCTAATTATCTTTGTTGACATCCTATCATATTCACCACAATGGATGTTCCAGATGTTTTCTGTGTATAAATTCCCAATCATAATCCCCCTGAAGATGATCTTGCTTGGTACCTTATGAGAAGATGAAGGCTATCTATCATGGAACACCAGGTATTTCCTGCGTTCCATATATTTTTTAAATACTTTCTTCATTTACTCAGAATTTCTTTGTATTTTCAATATTCTGTAATTTTCCCCTTTCTGTCTCAGCCAAAGAAGTGGTCTTCTTTATAAGGCTAGTCCCTCCACCTGAGCGTTAAATTTTCCTTTTCCTTCCTAAAGTGGGGCTGTATTTCATCAATTTCTGCTCTTTCTCTAGTATCATCAGTCTTTCTTTCTTCATTACCTTTTACTCATATCTTCTCTAAAGTGACATAAAAGTTTCCCTATCATTCAGATCTACTTTTAAAAAAAAAATCTCTTTGCCTCTTTTCTTACAACACACTCTCTTTTTCTTTCTTTTTAAAAAAATATATAATTCCAGTATAGTTAGCATATAGTGTTGTTTTAGTTTCAGGCATACAATATAATGATTTACCAATTCTATATATTACTCAGTACTCATCAAGATGAGTGTACCCTTAATCCCCTTCACCGATTTCACCCATCCCCCTACCTCCTCCCTTTTGGTAACCATCTGTTTATTCTATATAGTTAAGAGGTGTTTTTTTTTTTGGTTTGTCTCTTTTTTCTTTTGTTTTATTTCTTAAATTCCAAAATATATAAAGAACTTATATAACCCAACACCAAAAAACCCCAAATAATGCAATTAAAAAATGGGAAGAAGACATGAGCAGACATCTCTCCAAATAAAACATCCAGATAGCCAGAAGACACATGAAAAGATGCTAAATATCACTTATCATTAGGGGAGTGCAAATCAAAACTATAATGAGATATCACCTCACATCTGTCAGATGGCTAAAATAAAAACCACAAGAAATAACAAGGTTGGTGAGGATGTGGGAAAAAGGAGGGCTTGTGCATCGCTGGTGGGAATACAAACTGGTACAGCCACTGTGGAAAACAGTATGGAGGTTCCTCAAAACTTTTTCACTCTTCAGTCTGACTTCTTTACTTAATGCCATTCACCAACCCAAACAGAACTACTTTGAGCATGCTATTTAGTAGTATCCCCCCATTATTTTCTACTCCTACATGTTGTTTTTTTTCCTTTCATAATAATTTATAATAATTATATTTGATATAATTTTATTTGCTTATGTGTTTATTTTCTTTCTCTTTCACTAGACTGTACATGCTACAAAGACAATAAGTATATAATTCTATTTATAAATGTATTGCACAGGACTTGGCACAGTGTGTGGTCCATGGTAGGCCCCCAGCAAATATTTGTTGAAGGAATTATGAATGAGTGCATACTCAACTGACATGCTTTTTTCTGTATGTTACCAGGTTTCCATTCCAATGGCTTTCTCCAAATTTTTATCTGACTAGATTTTTCTGTAACATTTAAACTCTCCTCTTTGCTCTTCCTTGTAATAGTCCCTTCCTTGACTTCTGTGGCATCACACTGGATTGGTTTCTCTCTTACTTCTTTTTTTTTCTCCTTCTTTTATGCAAACATGTTTCTCCTTAACCACTATCTACGGCTGTTTTCTGATAAGCTTCTGTTGGTCATCATTGTTATCATCATGGTTGCAGTTGTTGTTTCTCCTCCTCCTTCCTCTTTCTTTTCTCCCTTGTGACTTAGTAATCAGTCATCCAGTCATCTAGAATCTTCTTCCTTTCTCAGTACCTCTCATATTCTTCTTCCCAGTTCAGACCCTGATTATTTTAGTGGCTATTAGAAATTAAGAGTTTGTGACTGAGGAAATATATTTAAAATTTTATTTAGTTTTAATTAAATTTAAATTGTCTCCAGGAGGAAGATATAGAGAATGCTCCCTTAGAGGTCTGGGGCACATGAGCTCGTGCAAACATGTCCTTGGTCAAATATACAGGTGGGCTCAATAAAGCAGGGGTGGTGGAATTTTAGGAAGGTAAGAAATTTGGGGAGTTTGGGGAGTGGCAAAGACAGGAACTGTGATATGTAGTCAGGGATTTGACTGAGATTAGATGCAACAGGAACATTTTTCTCTAGAGAGTAAATTGAATCAATGAAAGTTGACAATCAAGTGCTACTTTTTGTGGGGTGTCTGAGGGCTGGGGGGTTAGGTTAGTCTTTTCAGATATTAAAGGGTTCTGGACTATTTGAAGAATAGAATAAAAGTCGCATGTACCTGTCTGATATATTTTTGTGAGCATTAAGTGAGATAATGGATGTAGAGTACTTAGAACACAGTATCTGGCACATAGTATGTGCTTAATAAATGATAGATATTTCTATTATTAACTACCTGCATATAACATAGTAGTTAAGGACATAGATTTTGGGATAAATAGATCTGGGTTCCAATCTTGCTAGTATGTGACCTTAAGTCTCTTTAATTTTGTAGATCTCAGTTTCCTCAACTCTAAAATGGGAATAATTCCTATCCCATGCTGACTTTCTGAGGCTATAAGCATTTTAAGCATATCATACAGTATCTTGCATGTTAGTATATAATCAACCATGCTGTTATTATTATTTTATCTGTTATCTGTCTGTTATCTACTGGCACAGGAGGTATTGCTACTCTTTTAGGATAGATAGGTATTCTTTTGAGGCTCGGACAGCATCTCCTTTTTCCAGGAAACCTCTGGAAGGAGGGCCAAATCCAATGGTGGTTGTCTGTTATTTTTGTCTGTGTGTTTGTTGTTGTTGTTGTTGTTGTTGTTGTGGAAAGACTTAATTATGGACATGACTGTAGGTGGCAAGTTTTTGCACCATACCTTTTCCATTTCATAAGGAATTAAATAGGTTCCTTGGCCTTAGAGGCCAGGAGTCTAGATAGACCTGTATTTTTTAGACCACCACACTAATAATTTTGGCAATCAAGCAGGGGCCTAGAAAGTGGATAGAAAAATGCCATGAGTGGGAATTACAGAGGCATCCAGGTGATTACTCAATCCAGTTTGAAGAGGTTCTTGAAGACTGTTACCATAGTGTCTTTTCTAGCCCCCATGGTTTCAAGCTACATCTAGGATGTCAGTAAGAGACATAAAGTTCTTGGTAGAGAGAAGTAAAATTACTTTATCTCAGTGGTGACCAAAGTGGCACCAAATAAGTTGTTTCTGGAGCATTTAGATGATCTTCAGATAGTGTGCTGGAGACAAATGGGTTTTTGACACAGAATGTAGAAGGAATAGTTTGTCTCAAAAGTGTGATATAGACTGGAATTCCAAAGTCTAAAATAATTTGGTTAGAATACCTATAGAGGTGTAAATGTTTTGGTTCCCATTCTCTCATCCCATGTGTATTCCTTCTCTAGTAGTCTCCATTTTAGTAAAGGGCACAGCCATCTACCCAGTTGCTCAAGCCAGAAAATTCATTATCCTTGATTTCTCTCTCTTACCCTCCAAAACCTTCCAGTCCTGTCTGTTTACAATATATATCATAAATTCTGTCAACTTTTCCACCTTCACTGCCACTTCCCTAGTTCATTCCTCCATCATCTCTCATCTGCACCACTGTAGTAACTTCCTAACTGGTCTTTCTGCTTCCGCTCTTGCCTCCTTTACAATTTATCCTCCGGAATGATCTTTTAAAAATGTAAATCACAATTTGTCTCTTTTCTAGTGGCTTTTAATAACACATAGAATAAAACAGCAGCACCTGGGTGGCTCAGTAGGTTGAGCGTCCAACTTCACCTCAGGTCATGACCTGTGGTTCGTGAGTTCAAGCCCCACATTGGAATCATGTTCTGCAGTTCATGAGTTCAAGCCCCACATCAGAAGCCCACTTTGGATCCTCTGTCCCACTCTCTCTCTGTCCCTCCCCCACTTGTGCTTTCTTGAAAATAAATTAAAAAATTATTTTATTTTTTAACATTTATTTATTTATGAGGGACAGAGAGAGACACAGCATGAACAGAGGAGGCGCAGAGAGAGAGGAAGACACAGAATCCAAAGTAGGCTCCAGGCTCTGAGCTGTCAGCACAGAGCCCGATGCAGGGCTCAAACCCACGAACGGTGAGATCATGACCTGAGCTGAGGTCGGACGCTTAACCGACTGAACCACCCAGGCACTCATTCCCATTTTATAGGTGAGAAAACTGAGATTTAAGGTCAAATTGCTTGCTTATAGTTGTAAATGTCAGAGCTAGAATTTGAATCAGAGTTCACACTATAAACCAGTAGGCTAGATTGCCCTTCAGTGTGGAACATTACAAGTGATGGTATCTAGCAAGTATTTACATGCATGAATATGAATTTTATAGGAAATCTGAGCTTGACATTTATATTTGGGAGTCATAAGTGTATAGCATATAGTAGACACTTTGGGAGTCAATGAGATCTCCCAGGGAGAATAAGATAAGAGTTTTGGGTGGAATCCTGAGGATCATCTATATTTAAAGATGGGTGAAGAAAGGAAGCCAAGAAAGAAGACTGAACAAGAGTAGCCAGATAGGTAGGAGGAAAACCAGGGGAGTATGTCATCATAGAAACCAAAGGAAGAGGAAACATAAGGATGAAAGGAGTTGTCAAACATAACATGTTTCTGAGAGTTAAGATAAAAACTGAGAAGACTCCGTGTATTTGGGAAACGAGGAGGACATTGGTGACCTCAGTGAGAACAATGTCAGTAGATCAGTGAGAGTGAAAGCCAGGTTATATGTTGAAGAGAGATTTGGTGGTGAGGAAGGAGAGAGACCAAGTACAGATTACTTGCTTTAGAACCTTGTTCATGTAAGCAGAGGTGATGGACAATGTAAAGAAGAGATAGAGTATCAAGGGAGGTAGGAATTTGTTTAAGATGAGCAAGATTTTTAGATTTTCATTTGTGGAGGAGAATGAGCCAATAAAATGTTAAAAATAAGGGAGAGATAAAGGCTTATCATTGGAGACAGATGATGGGATTAAGAGCATAGGTGGTGGTTTGGCCTGAGTTAGAAGGAGGGCCCCTCTTAGAGAGATAAAAAGGTAGGCATTAGTACAGATATAGTAAAGTACGGAGGGAGGGGCTCAAGAAGTTGGAGGAATTTATACCAAGTGTTTTTTGTTTACTCTGGGCCAGGAAATAGACCCTCTGCTGAGAGAACCATATTGGGAGAGAGTTGGGGGCACTTTGTGATGCATGTCTTCAATTGTTAGTTTGTGATTAATGTTTACCTAGCTGGTGAGCAGGGTGACATCAGTAAATTTGTAGTATGTGGCCCATCTGGCCAGTGTTGATCAGGAAATATATCATTTCCTCATCTCTGAAGAAGGCCATGGGCTCTAAGCTTGGTTCTCAGAGCATCTGCCTCACTTATCTTCTCCAATTGGGAAAAAATTGTCTTTACCTTAATCAGAAACAAGTTTGGAATTCTTCAGAAGGAACTAATAGAAAATTGGTGGAAGGAGCCAAAGAATATAGGCATGAACAGCCTTCAAGAACATAGACTCCTTATTTGAACTACCCCTCACATGGTGCAAAAGATCAACTTGATTAACCCAAATTTCAAGGAGCTCAGGATCCTTTGCCTACCCTTGGTCCATTTTTATAGAGTTTTTGTAGCTTTCCCTTTACTGGTGTTGCATCATATCAGATAATCACTTTTTCACAGTCCTTTTTTAACTTCATATTCCTTGTTCCTCCACTGTAGAAGATTCACTTCCTTCCATCTGCAGCCTAAATATTGCTTACTGTGATGGTTAGTTTTATGTATCAACTTGCCTGGCCATGGTGGTGCCTAAATTAAACATTCTTTCACTGTATGTCTGTGTGTAGATTAGATCAACATTTGAATTGGTGGACTAAGTAAAGCAGATTGCCCTTCCTAATGTGAGTTAGCATCATCCAATATGTTCAGGGTCTGAATAGAAAAAAAAAGTAGAGGAAAGAGGAATTCACCCTTTTTTTCCTGCCTTATTGGCTGAGCTGGGCCATTTCATTTAATCTGCCTGCAGAGTGGGATTTACACCATTGGTTTCCCTGATTATTACATCTTTAGGCCCAAATTGAATTATATACCACTAGCTTTCCTGGGCCTCCAACTTTCAGACAGAAAATTGTGGGATTTTGCAGCCTCCATAACTGCATGAGCCATTTCCTCATAATAAAATAACTCCCCTTTAAAATCTATCTATCGTTTATCCATCTGTCTCTTTCTGATCCCCAATGGTTCTGTTATTCTGGAGAACCCTGACTAATACACTTATCCTTGAAACCTTTGATAAATATTCACCTTCTCTCAAAAGCCTTTCCTTTTTTAAAAACTGTTTTTGTTTATTTTTTTACATTTATTTATTATTGAGAGACAGAGCACAAACAGGGGAAGGGCAGAGAGAGAAGGAGACACAGAATCAGAAGCAGGATCCAGGCAAGCTGTTAGCACAGAACCCGACGAGGGGCTTGAGCTCATGAACTGTGAGATGACCTAAGCCAAAGTCTGATGCTTAACCAACTGAGCCACCCAGGTGCCCCGTGTGAGAGCCTTTCTGGCCAAGGTTATCCTGTGGTAATCTCTTAAAGCAGTTCAGCACCTTAGAACAGTGGTGCCCAATCCTCACTGATCATTGTAATCATTGTAATGATCTGGGTAGAATCTGATTCAGTTAATCTATGGTGGGGCTTGGGCTTTGGTACAAGCTGATTGTGTTGGTCAGTCAATGTCGAGAAGTCCTGTCTTTTTTTTTTTTTAAAGATTTATTTATTTTTGAGAGAGAGAGAGAGAGAGAGAGAGAGAGAGAGAGAGAGAGAGAGAGAGAGAGAGATCATAAGCAGGGGAGGGGCAGAGAGAGAGGGACACACAGAATCGGAAGCAGGCTCCAGGCTCTGAGCATCCCTGTCATGTTCCTGATCTCAAGGGGAAAGCTCTCAGGTTTTCCCCATTGAGGATGATATTAGCTGTGGGCTTTTCATAAATGGCTTTCATGATGTTTAAGTAAGTTCCTTATATCCCAACTTTCTCGAGGGTCTTTATTAAGAAAGGATGCTGTATTTTGTCAAATGCTTTTTCTGCATCTATCAACAGGATAAATTGTTTTTATCTTTTCTTTTGTTAATGTGATGTATCACATTGATTGATTCGCGAATATTGAACCATCCATGCAATCCAGGAATAAATCCCACTTGATCATGATGGATAATTCTTTTTATATGCTGTTGAATTCAATTTGCTAGTATCTTGTTGAGGATTTTTGCATCCATATTCATCTGGGATATTGGCCTGTAGTTCTTTTTTTGCTGGGTCTCTGATTTGGGGATCAAAGTGATGCTGGCTTCGCAGAATTAGTCTGGAAGTTTCCCTTTTATTTCTATTTTTTGGAATAGCTTGAGAAGAAAGGGTATTAACTCTGATTTAAATGTCTGGTAGAATTCCCCATGGAAGCTTTTTGGCCCAGGGCTCTTATTTATTGGGAGATTTTTGATAACTGATTCAATTTCTTCACTAGGTATTTGTCAGTTCAGATTTTCTTTCTTCCCATTTGAATTTTGGTAGTGTATGTGTGTTTGGGAATTTGTCCATTTCTTCTAGGTTGTCCAGTTTGTTGGCATATAATTTATCATAGTATTCCCTGATGATTGCTTGTATTTCTGAGGGATTGGTTGTAATAGATCCATTTTCATTCGTGATTTTGTCTATTTGGGTGTTCTCTCTTTTCTTTTTGAGAAGCCTGGATACAGGTTTATCAATTTTGTTTATTTTTTCAAAAAACCATCTCTTGGTTTCATTGATCTGTTCAACTGCTTTTTTTTTTTTTTTGGATTCCATATTGTTTATTTCTATCCTTGTCTTTATTATTTCTCTTCTTCTGCTGGGTTTTGGGGTGTTCTTGCTGTTCTGCTTCTAGCTCCTTTAGGTGCGCTGTTAGATTTTGTATTTGCGCTTTTTCTAGTTTCTTGAAATAGGCCTGGATTGCAATGTATTTTCCACTTAGGACTGCCTTTGCTGCATCCCAGAGAATTTCGATTGTTGTATTTTCATTTTCATTTGTTTCCATATATTTTTACATTTCTTCTCTTGTTGCCTGGTTGGCCCATTCATTATTTAGTAGGATGTTCTTTACCCTCCATGTTTTTGGAGGTTTTCCAGACATTTTCCTGTCATTGATTTCAAGTTTCATAGCATTGTGATCCTAAAGTGTGCAGGGTTTGATCTCAATTCTTTTATATGTATTGAGGGCTGCTTTGTGATCCAGTATGTGATCTATCTTGGAGAATTTACCATGTGTACTCGAGAAGAAAGTGAATTCCATAGCTTCAGGATGTAGACTTCTAAATATATCTGTCAAGTCCATGTGGTCCAATGTGTTGTTCAGGTCCATTGTTTCTTTAGTGATTTTCTGTCTAGTTGATCTATCCATTGCTATAAGTAGAGTATTAAAATCCCCTGCAATTAGCACATTCTTATCAATAAGATTGCTTATGTTTGTGATTAATTGTTTTTGTTTTTGGTGCTTCCGAATTCGGTATATAACTGTTACCTCTTCCTGATGGATAGACCCTGTAATTATTATATAATGCTCTTCTTCATCTCTTGTTACTACCTTAACTTTAATGTCCAGTTTGTCCTATATAAACATGTCTACTACATCTTTCGACTTCCAGTAGCATGATAGTGTTTCTCCATCCCCTTACTTTCCATCTGAAGGTGTCCTCAGGTCTAAAATGAGTCTCTTGTAGACAGCAAATAGATGGATTTTGTTTTTTTTTATCCATTCTGATACCGTATGTCATTTGACTGTGTCATTTAGTCCATTTATATTCATTGTTATTGTTTAAATATATAGGTCTAGAGTCATTGTGTTCTCTGTAGGATTCATGTTTGTAGTGGTGTCTCTGGTACTTTGTGTTCCTTGCAACATTTCCCTTATAGAGTCCCCCTTAGGATTTCTTGTAGGGCTGGTTTAGTGGTGATGAATTCCTTCAATTTTTGTTTGTTTGGGAAAACCTTTATCTCTCCTTCTATTCTGAATGACAGGCTTGCTGGATGAAGGATTCTTGGCTGCATATTTTTCCCGTTCATCACATTGAAGATTTCCTGCCATTCCTTTCTGGCCTGCCAAGTTTCAGTAGATAGGTCTGCTACTACCCTGATGCATCTACCTTTGTATGTTAGGGCCCTTTTATTTCTAGCTGCGTCTAGAATTCTCTCTTTATCCTTATATTTTGCCAGTATCACTATGATATGTCATGTCATAAATCGATTCAAGTTACATCTGAGGGGAGTTCTCTGTGCCTCTTGGATTTCAATGTCTGTTTCCTTCCCAGATTGGGGACGTTCTCAGCTTTATATTGTTCAAATACCCCTTGAGACCATTTCTCTCTCTCTTCTTCTTCTGGAATTCTTATGATACAGATATTGTTCCATTTGATTGCATCCCTCAGTTCTCGAATTCTCCTTTCGTGCTCCTAGATCAATTTCTCTCTCCTTTTCTCAGCTTCCTCTTTTTCTATAGTCGTGTCTTCTAATTCACCTATTCTCCTCTCTGCCTCTTCAATCCATGCAGTGGCTGCCTCCATTTTATTATGCACCTCATTTGTAGCATTTTTTTAATTCATCATGACTATTTTTAAGATCCATAATATTTGTAGCAATAGCGTCTCTTCTGACTCTATGCCTTTTTCAAGCCCAGTGAGTAATTTTTTGACAATTGTTCTAAATTCTTGCTTAGTTATGTTGTTTATATCTGTTTTGACCAATTCGTTAGCTGTCACTTTTTCCTGGAATTTCTTTTGAAGAGAGTTCTTTCATTTCATCATTTTGGCTAGCTTTCTGTCTCTTGTCAATTTTAAAAGGTTGTTATGCACTCTGTACCTGAGAGTTCTGCTATATTAAAGGAGGCTCATAGACTGTGCAGGGCCTTTCCGTTCAGGAAGTGTTCTTTTAATGGTTTCCCTTAGTCTCTCTTGTTGTGACTTTGGTTATTTTATTTCCCTACTCGTAGTTATATCTGTGACTCTTCACCATGTGTCCTTTGGATTGTTTCTTGAGGCAGCCCTGTAAAGGAAAACAGACAGACAAACAAACAGGGAACAAAAGCACGCAAATGCACAAATGAATCAAACAAACCAGCAAACCGAAGAAAAAAACAAAACAAAACAAAAACAACAAAAGACAAAGGGCAGTCTAAAAACATAAAATCAGAAATCCCAGCTACAAATAAAGAGCAGGGTGGAGGCAGTGCTGATGGATGATCACATACAAAGATCACATACAAAGATCACATACAAAGAGAAATGACCGGGGTGTGGAGAAAGAGAAATTGAACATTGACCAGGCAGAGAGACTAAAAGGCTTAATTCAGAGAAAGAAAAAGCAGAATATGGCAGGAGGTGAGGAGAAAAAAACAAATGAAGATAATGTTACCCTGGGAAACTATATAGTCTGATTATTTCGGAGAGAGAGAAAGGAAGGTAATGAAGGAAGTGTAGAGCATGCATCAAGAGAATGGATTAAATATGCCTGTTTAAGCAAACCTATAACCAGAATAACCAGTCCAGAGGAGGGGATAGATAAGAATGAGATAAGGTAGAATATATCTGAATAGCAAGAATTGATCTAGAGTTAATCACAGCAATGCATCAGTGCTGGTCTTGGGGGAGGGGCTGTCTGTTTCAGCAGCATCTATCTGGGCTTTTGTAAAAAAGCAGCTACTCAATGCAGATGGGCTTGGTTTGGTGTAGGCGGGTCTGCCTCCACTGTGGGTCCCACAAGTGGCTCCCTGAGGCCCTGCCTTTGTGGTTTTGGGGAGAAAAATGGCAAACCCCTAGTCCCTTCTCAAATCAGGTGTTCCAAATCACTCCTTTGGGTCCGATCTCACTGTGTCGCGGGCGCAGCCAAGGTGGGCAGTGTTCTATGTCCCGCACCCAGCCGCATTTAAAGCTCTTACTCCCTGCTCATTAAAGATACCACCCAAAATGTAATGCTGCAAATCTGGGCACTTCCTAGCAGGGGTCCAAGCAGGGGACAGAGCAGGGAAGCCGTTCCTCCTGATGCCGACCGTGTCCCTTGCGTACTGTCTATCCCGGAGGGAACTTCTGGGACCGGGGCACCCAGCCCAAGGAAACCTCTGCAGTTAGAGATGGGATCTTTCTCTGAAAGCCCAGTGGTTAGATATGGGATGATAGGATCCCTTTCTGTCCAATGCTGAGGATTTTCTGTTCTCCAGGTACATTTCTACAACTCCCCAGCTGTTCTTTTTCTTCCCTTTGTCTCTCCGCAGAAGGTGCTCCCTCCCCTCCATGCCTCCGTGTCCTGGCCTGTTTTTATCTTCCCCAGATCGCAATCACACACCTATGATGCTGTATTCTTAGTAGACTCCAGCTCTTATCCTCCCAGACTCTTACAGTTCACAGCCCTTCTTTGTTTGAGAGATGCAGGCAGGAAGTATGGAACTCCCTACTTCTCTGCCATCTTGCCTACCCTCCTGGATTATTCAATTTTAAATAAGCTGTACATTGGCTGTGTCTTCGTTGGTCATAAGCCTAGGTAATAAAGTCTATCAGTGGACAAAACTGCCCAGGGAGCTTATAACAACTTTAAGAAGTGCTTGGGATTCCCTGCCCCTGTCTGTTAGTCAATCAAACTCCAAACAGAACTGAACTAGTTCTTCCTCAAATCTTGTCTTTTCTTCATTGTCCAGCCTAGCAATCTCCTCTTCCTTGAGGCCTTTCCTATCCACTCCAGTCTCTAGTGCTCTTTCCTCCAATTAACACCATACTGGGTATAGATGGATATTTGATTTTAGAGAATATTTTCTTGTATTCATGTGCTCTCTCTTCGCCAGGAAGAAAAGCCATAGGGGAAACAGGGCCCATTGCTCATGTTTCTAACCCCACAGCATCTACCACAGAGTCTGCTCTCAATAAATGTTTGAAACCCTGTCTAGGGAAACCCACAATTTCACCTCTGCCCCTAAAAATACATGTAGGCCTTTCATTTCTTTTAGCACTTTTATTTATTATAAATTACACGCATAACATGACTACATTGTCTTGTAAAATTTCAAATGATGTAGTTTGTATTAAATTCTCTTTGACCTTGACCACCCTTTTCATCCCAGTCTTCTTTTTGTAGATAATCACAATTTAAGTTTGGTGGGTATCCTTACAAGCATTTTTCTCTGCATTCACATGCATAGAGATATATAGGTATGTGGGTGTTTTCCCACCAAGGGGTGTTATATTGTATTATTCTGCAGCTGCAGCTGGCTATTCATGTATATGTGTATTATGTATGTATGTAGGCTTCACACCCAGTGCAGAGCCAAACACAGGGCTTGAACTCATGACCCTGAGATCATGACCTCAACTGCGATCAAGAGTCAGATGCTCAACTGACTGAGCCACCCAGGCACCCCATATGCAGTTTCTATTTAAATTTAATGACATATATTGGGGATCTTACCACGTTTGTAAGGCAGGTTTAATTAATTCTTTTAAATCGCTGCATTATATTTCCTAGGATAGATATATTGATCCCCTACTAATGCAAATTTAGCCTTTTTCTAATTTTTGGTTTAATTATTACAAACAATAGTATAATGAAAAATCCTTATCACAGCTCCTTGAACACAAACGTGAATGTTTCACTAGAGAAAATGTCAAAAAGTGGAATTTCTGGGTCATAAGGTATGTGTTAATAAGGTATGTGTTAAAAATTTTTTTAAATAAAATTCCAGTGTATTGGGATATTATAGGCCTTTCTGACCCATGTGGAAGCAGCTGGGAGACTGTCTCTCCTTAAGACATACTTCTTACAGCATCAATGAGATTATTTTTTAAAAAATTCTTGTCAATGCAGAGATAGTAAAATATTTACACAAGTTATTTCCTGGTTTTATGGCTGTTATTTGGAGACACCTAAACAATGTGATTTTACTGCCAGTGTATAGCCCCAGGTTGAATTCAGAGTGACATTTGGGGTTGTAAAGCAACATAGCAGCTAAACCAGTAGCAGGCAAGGCGGCTGCTACCCATGGAATCTTTTTCTGGACTTTACTACCATGGGGTTCTGATTGCTCCACTCTGTGCTCCAGAAAGCCACCTGGCAATTATGTTGTTAACATTGGCAGGTAATGAGTGAGTGAGTTTAGAAGGTTTAGAGACACATTTCTCTTTACTTGAAAAAAAATAGTCCAAAGCCTAGCCTTGCTGTCAGTGGGATGGTAAGCAATACTGGAATAAAAGGGCAGGCCCAGAACACTAAATACTCAGCAGTAGTTTAACAATAAATGCATTTCAATTAAAATAATTGTAAAATTAAATTTTGAAGCAGTCTTTAGATGATATTAAGGAATTGTTAATTTTTGGTGTTTGGTGTGATAATGGCATTGGGGATGTGTAATAAAAATGTCTATACTATTTAGAGATGCATACTGAAGAATGTAGGGGCTAAAGGACATGTTTGAATTTGTTTTTAAGTATTTTAGAAATAAAGGAAAAAGTACTGCTAAAGTGATAGTTGC
Organism: Cryptoprocta ferox; assembly: GCA_028646485.1. NCBI lineage: Eukaryota > Metazoa > Chordata > Mammalia > Carnivora > Eupleridae > Cryptoprocta > Cryptoprocta ferox. The sequence goes on along the minus strand of CM053579.1, from coordinate 38,260,234 downwards.
AACATTTTGCAACATCTTGCTTTGGATGCTAGATTTATTTGGTTCATTATATTCTTTCTACATTTTTGTATATTTGAAAGTGTTCATAATGCATGTTTATAAAGAAAGAATGGTAAAGATCCATGTGGAGAAATGGCACATTCAAAACAACTTACTAAAGGAGACTATGGATTCATCTCCTGAGATAAATTTTTATGTACAGTTAGATATTCTGTTCTCTGATGAGATTTAGTTCAGGTCTGGCAAAATAATGGAGGCCAGACTAGATGAAATTTGAATGTCTACTCTGATATTGCTCTTCCATGGTACTCCACGCACAGGCATCTATATTCAAGCCTAAGAAGCAAATCTGAATTATTCTTATTGCTGTAACATTTAGGGCATTTCTTTTCTTCTTTTCTTTCATTGAATATATTTGACATTTAACATTGTGCAAAGGGCATTTTTTAAAATTAAAAAGTAACTTAACACTCATTTGAATAAGCAGATGCTCATTGGTTTGTTGATAGAATGTTTGTTGATAGAATGGAAAAAATTTTAAAGTAATCTTTACACCCAAGGTGGGGCTTGATCTCATGACCCCGAGATCAAGAGTCGCACAGTCTACCAACTGAGTCAGCCAGGTGCCCTAGATTAAAAAAATAATAATAGGAGAGGACCCAAGATGGCAGGACAGCATGGAAGTCTTTCTTCCGTCTCGCATACATGAAATACAGCCAGATCAACACTAAACCATCCTGCACACCTAAAAAACTGATTTGAGGATTAACACAAAAATCTGCACAACCTGAACCACAGAACTCAGCAGGTACGCAGCACGGAGAGGTGAACTGGGGGAGAGAGGAGACATGGAGGGCAGGGAGCTGTTTTTGCTTATGGAGAGAGGAAGGAGACAGGGGGAGAGTACAGGAAATGCACCCTCCAAAAAAGCAGCTGGAGAGAAAGTGGGAAAAAAAGGTGGAAATAGCTGCAGGGACAGAACTAAAAAGGGAGAAAGGAGAAAGGAGTGGTTTTAAATCCCATTAAGACTCTATGAACAGGGAGAGCACAGAGTCTGAAACTCCAGAGTTCAAAATACCTGGTTGGAAAGGTGAATTCCCAGGAGAAGAGTGGATCCAGGAGGTCTTCGGGCTACACAAGACTTCCCACAATTCCAGAAATGCTGCTGCTGCTGCACGATCCCGTGAAATTTTTCTGGGACAGACTGACACCCAGCCACAAGTATCTGGACATAGGTGGCAGTAAGGTTTTGCTAGCGTTCCTGGGAGTGTCCGGCACCCAGCCATTGCTCAGTGAGACCCTCCCCCAGATGATTTGAGTTGGACAAAGCCTCAGTGCCTCAGAAGTGAGGTGTCAGGAAATACAGCCACATCTCAGATAAAGCTCAGGAGGGAGGTACCACCTGGCAACCTGATGGTGTGGTCATGGACAGTGCAAAAGTGGGGAGTGGACTGAAACCAAAGACAAAGGATGGGTGCACTATTCCTGGGCAGGGAGAGCACAGAGGTCTGATGCTCGCCTGGATACTTGGGTGATGCCATTTTCAACCCACCCACGCATGTGCATACACACCTACAAGTGCCACAACAGTCCACCCCAGTAAGGTAAGCAGCACCATCTAGTGGAAAACGGAGCCGTTACACTAAGCCCCGCCCAACTAGGCCAACCTTGCTCTTCAGGAATACCACAAATCTCTCCCCCTCGTTAGTTTAAGGACTATAAAGTGCTTCTAAGGGAAAACAATGTAATATCAATTGTATCTCAGTCTGTTGCTGGCCCATCTATGCAATTTTCTGTTTTTCTTTTGTTATTCTTTCTTTTTCATTTCTTGTCTTTTACTTGAATACAGAAAGATAATAAAAATTATTTTCATTTTCAATTTTTATTAAAAATATTTTCCTTAATTTTTTCTTTTTTGACTAAATTTTTTACTTTTTTTTACAGTTTTCAAATTCTGTTTTACTTCCATCATTTCAAGTTATTTCTTTCTATTCATTTTTGCAAATTTTCAGACTTTTTTTGTTTTGTTGTTGTTTTCGTTTGTTTCTTTTTTTCCTTTTCTTTCCTTTTCCCCTTTTTTCTCTAATCAATCAAGCTCCTTTCAATAACCAGACCAAAACACACCTAGGACCTACCATCACTTATTTGATTGTGTGTGTGTGTGTGTTGCTTTTAATCTTTAATTTTAATTTTTTCCCTTTTTTCTCTAATCAGTCAAGCTCTTTTCAATAACCAGACCAAAACACACCTAGGATCTAGTATCACTTATTTGTTTTTGTGTGTGTATGTGTGTTGTTTTTAATTTTTTAATTTTAATTTTCCCCTTTTTCTCTAATCAAGAGAGCTCCTTCCAATAACCAGACCAAAGCACACCTAGGATCCAGGATCATTTATCTGATTTCTCATAGAGTGTGTTGTTTCAATTTTTTAAATTTTATTTCTTTTACCTTATAATTCCTTTTCTTCCTTCAAAATGATGAAATGAAGGAATTCACCCCAGGAGAAACGTCATCCAGGGACTTAACCAACACAAATACAAGCCAGATGCCTGAACCAGAATATAGAATCACGATGATAAGAATACTAGCTGGGGTCAAAAATAGATTAGAATCTCTCTGTATGGAGAAAAAAGAAGTAAAATGTAGTCAGAATGAAATAATAAATGCTATAACTGAGCTGCAATCTCAAATGGATGCCACAGCGTCAAGGATGGATGAGGCAGAGCAGCGAATCAGTGATATACAGGAAAAAGTTATGGAGAATAATGAAGCAGAAAAAAAGAGGGAGATTAAAACAAAAGAGCACAATTTAAGATTAAGAGAAATGAGTGACTCATTAGAAAGGAACAATTCAGAGTCATAGGGGTCCCAGAAGATGAAGAGAGAGAAATAGGGGTAGAAGGGTTATTTGAGCAAATCATAGAGGAAAATTTTCCTGAACTGGGGAAAGACACAGATATCAAAATCCAGGAAGCACAGTGGACTCCCACAAGATTCAACAAAAAGTGACCATCAACAAGACATATCATAGTCAAATTCACAAAATAGGCAAGGAAAGAATCATTAAAGCAGCAAGAGAAAAAAATCCTTAACATAAAAAGGAAGAGAGATCAGGTTGGCAGCAGACCTATCCACAGAAACGTGGCAGGCCAGAAAGGAGTGGCAGGATATAGTCAATGTGCTGAATCGGAAAAATATGCAACCAAGGATTCTTTATCCAGCAAGGCTGTCATTCAAAATAGAAGAGGAAATAAAAAGTTTCCCAGACAAACAAAAATTAAAGGAATTCATGACCACTAAAACAGCCCTGTAATAAATTTTGAGGGGGACTTTCTAAGGGTTCAGAAAAGACAAAAAAGGCCAAAAGCAACAAAGACTAGAAAGGACCAGAGAACACCACCAGAAACTCCAACTCTACAAGAAATATAATGGCAATAAACTCATATATTTCAGTACTCATTCTAAACGTCAATGGACTAAATGCTCCAATCAAAAGACATAGGGTAACAGAATGGATAAGAGAACAAGACCCATCTATATGCTGTTTACAAGATACTCACTGTAGACCTAAAGACATCTTCAGATTGAAAGTAAAGGGATGGAGAACCATGTATCATGCTAATAGCCACCAAAAGAAAGCCAGAATATCCATACTTATATCAGACAATCTAGACTTTAAAATAAAGACTGTAACATTAGGGGTCTATCCACCAAGAAGACATAACAATTGTAAACATTTATGCTCCAAATGTGAAACACCCAAATATATGAATCAGTTAATCACAAATATAAAGAAACTCATTGATGATAATACCATAATGGTAGGGGACTTCAACACCCCACTTAAAGCAATGGACAGATAATCTAAACTGAAGATCAACAAGGAAACCAGGGCTCTGAATGACACACTGGACCAGATGGACTTAACAGAAATATTCAGCACACTTCATCCTAAAACAGCGGAATATACATTCTTCTTCAGTGCACATGGAATGTTCTCCAGAATAGACCACATACTGGGACACAAATCAGCACTCAACAAGTGCAAAAAGATTGAGATCATACCGTGCATGTTTTCAGACCACAATGCTATGAAACTCGAATTCAACTTCAAGAAAAAATTTGGCAAGATAACAAATATTTGGAGACTAAAGAACACCCTAATAAAGAATGAAAGGGCTAACCAAGAAGTTACAGAGGAAATGAAAAAGTACATGGAAGCCAATGAAAATGATAACACCCCAACCCAAAACCTCTGGGACACAGCAAAGGCAGTCATAAGAGGGAAGTATATAGCAATCCAGGCATTCCTAAAGACGGAAGAAATTTCTCTGATACATGGCCTAACGTTACACCTCAAAGAGCTGGAAAAAAGAACAGCAATTAAAACTCAAAAACAACAGAAGACAGGAAATAATAAAGTTTAGAGAAGAAATCAATGCTACTGAAAGAAAGAAACAAACAAACCCAGTAGAACAGATTAATGAAGCCAGAAGCTGGTTCTTTGAAAGAATTAACAAAATTGATAAACCACTAGCCAGTTTGATAAAAAAGAGAAAGGAAAGGACCCAAATAAAAAACATCAAGAATAAAAGAGGAGAGATCACAACCAACACAGCAGAAATAAAAACAATAATAAGATAATATTATGAGCAATTATACACCAATAAAATGGGCAATCTGGAAGAAATGGACAAATCCCTAGAAACAGATAAACTACCAAAACTGAAACAGGAAGAAATAGAAAATTTGAACAGACCCATATCAGTAAAAAAATCGAATTAGTAATCAAAAATCTCCCAAAAAACTAGTGCGGGGCCAGATGGCTTTCCAGGGGAATTCTACCAAACATTTAAGGAAGAGTTAACCTATTTTCTTGAAGTGTTCTAAAAACATAGAAATGGAAGGAAAACTTTCAAACTCTTTCTGTGAAGCCAACATTACCTGGATTCTAAAACCAGACAAACACCCCACTAAAAAGGAAACTATAGACCAATCTCCCTGATGAACATGGATGCAAAAATCCTCAACAAGATACTAGCCAACTGGATCCAACAATACATCAAAAAATTATTCACCACGACCAAGTGAAATTTACACCTGGACTGGAGGGCTGGTTCAATATCCACAAAACAATCAGTGTGATACATCACATCAATAAAAGAAAGGACAAGAGCCACATGATGCTCTCAATAGATGCAGAGAAAGCATTTGACAAAATACAGCATCCTTTCTTGATAAAAACCCTCAAGAAAGTAGGGATAGAAGGATCATGCCTTGAGATCATAGAAGCCGTATATGAAAGACCCAATGCTAATATAAACCTTAATGGGTTTATAATGAGAGCTTTCCCCCTAAGATCAAGAACGAGACAGGGATGTCCACTCTCGGCACTGTTATTCAACATAATATTGGTAGTTTTAGCCTCAGCTATCAGAAAACACAAAGAAATAAAAAGCATCCAAATCGACCAGGAGGAGGTGAAACTTTCACTCTTCGCAGATGACATGATACTCTATATGGAAAACCCAAAATATTTCACCAAAAACTGCTAGAACTGATCCAGAAATTCAGCAAATTGGCAGGATATAAAATCAATGCACAGAAATTGGTTGCATTCCTATACACCAATAATGAAGCAAAAGAAAGAGAAATCAAGGAATCGATACCATTTACAATTGTACCAAAAACCATAAAATACCCAGGAATAAACATAACCAAAGAGGTGAAAAATCTATACACTGAAAACTATAGAAAGCTGATGAAGGAAATTGAAGAAGACACACAAAAAAATGAAAAATATTCCATGCTCCTATATAGGAAGAACAAATATTGTTAAAATGTCAATACTACCTAAAGCAATCTGTATATTCAATGCAATCCCTATCAAAATAAAACCAGCATTCTTCCCAGAGCTAGAACAAACAATCCTAAAATTTGAATGGAACCAGAAAAGATCCTGAATAGCCAAAGCCATCTTGAAAAAGATAACTAAAGCAGGAGGCATTACAATTCCAGACTTCAAGCTGTATTACAAAGCTATAATCATCAAGACAGTATGGTACTGGCATAAAAAACAGACTCTCAGATCAATGGATTAGAATAGAGAACCCAGAAATGGACCGACAAATGTATGGCCAACTCATCTTTGACAAAGCAGGAAAGAATATTCAATGGAATAAAGATAGTCACTTCAGTAAGTTGTGCTGGGAAAACTGGACAGCGACATGCAGAAAAATGAACCTGGATCACATTCTTACACCATACACAAAAATAAACTCAAAATGGATGAAAGATCTAAATGTAAGACAGGAAGCCATCAAAATCTTCGAGGAGAAAGCAGGCAAGGACCTCTTTGTCCTTGGCCTCAACAACTTATTCAACACGTCTCCAGAGGCAAGGGAAACAAAAGCAAAAATGAACTATTGGGACCTCATCAAAATCAAAAAGCTTCTGCACAGCAATGGAAACAGTCAGCAAAACTAAGAGGCAACTGATGGAATGGGAGAAGATATTTGCCAACTACATATCTAATAACACATTGGTATCCTAATTCTATAAAGAACTTACCAAACTCAACACCCCAAAAAAATCCAGTGAAGAAATGGGCTAAAGACATGAACAGACACATCTCCAAAGAAGACATCCAGATGGCCAACAGACACATGAAACTATGCTCAACATCACTCATCATCAGGGAAATACAAATCAAAACTACAATGAGATACCACCTCACACCTGTCACAATGGCTAAAATCAACAAGTCAGGCAACAACATATGCTGGCAAAGATGTGGAGAAAGAGGATCTCTTTTGCACTGCTGGTGGGAATGCAAACTGGTACTGCCACTCTGGAAAACAATATGGAGATTCCTCAAAAAATTAAAAATAGAACTACCCTAGGACCCAGGAATTGCACTACTAGGTATTTATCTAAGGGATACAGGTGTGCTGTTTCAAAGGGACACATGCACCTCAATGTTTATAGCAACACTATCAACAATAGCCAAAGTATGGAAAGAGACCAAATGTCCTTCGGCAGATGAATGGATAAAGAAGAAGTGGTATATATATATACAATGGAGTATTACTCAGCAATCAAAAGGAATGAAATCTTGTCATTTGCAACTACATGGATGGAACTAGAGGGTATTATGCTAAGCAAAATTAGTCAGTCAGAGAAAGACAAATATCATATGATTTCACTCATATGAGTACTTTAAGATACAAATCAAATGAACATAAGGAAGGGAAGCAAAAATAATATAAAAACAGGGAGGGGGACAAAAACATAAGAGACTCTTAAATATGGAGAATAAACAGAGGGTTACTGGAGGGGTTGTTGGGGGGGAAGGGCTAAATGGCTAAGGGGCATTAAGGAATCTACTCTTGAAATCATTGTTGTACTATATGCTAACTAACTTGGATGTAAATTAAAATAATAAAATAAAAAAAGATGTAGTGAGTGTGAACGTATAGAAGGTATGTTTATCCTACTCAAACTAAGAAAAACATACTAAGAATATATCTTTAGATATAATTTTTTATAATAAATAGTTATAAGTATATATAATATCTATGTGCATTTATTTATTTGTTTTAATTCACAAATAAAATTGTATATATTTAAGTTATACAATGTGATGATTTCATATACATATAATTTGTGAAATCATGGCCACAATCATGTTAATTAGCGCATCGATCGCCTCACTAGTTACCATTCTTTTTATGCGTGATGAAAATGCTTAAGATCTACTCTCTTAGGAATTTCTTTTTTTTAATTTTTTAAATAGTTATTTATATTTGAGAGAGAGAGGGTTAGAGAGAGAGGGAGATACAGAATCCAAAGCAGGCTCCAGGCTCTGAGCTGTCAGCACAGAGTCTGACACAGGGCTTAAACCCACGAACCGTTAGATTATGACCTGAGCCGAAGCCGGACACTTAACCAACGGAGCCACCCAGGCACGCCAGGAATTTCAAGTGTGCTACAGAGCATCATTAACTATAGTCACCATGCCATACATTAGATCCCCACAACTTATTCATCTTGTAACTGAAGGCTTATATCCTTTGACCAATATTTCCCCATTTCTCCCAATCCTCTAGCCCCCTGAAAACCACTACTCTAATCTCTCCTATGAGTTCAAATTTTTTAGATTCCACACATAAGTGAGGTCATATGGTACTTGTATTTATCTGTCTGATTTATTTCACTGAACGTAATGTCCTCCAGGTTCTTCTATAAATGGCAAGATTCCGTGTTGTTTTATGGCTGAATAATACTTGATTGGGGATGTGTAATAAAAATGTCTATACTATTTAGAGACACATACTGAAGTAGGTAGAGGCTAAAGGAATGCTTGAAATTGTTTTAACATATTTTAGAAGTAAAGAATAAAGGGATAGCTGTGTGATTATCTTTCTGTCCCTATCATTTTCACATTTTCTTTAGCCATTCACCCATCATTCATCCATCAAGAGACACTTAGGTTGTTTCTATATCTTGGGTATTATGAATAATTCTGTTGTGAACATTGAGGGGGGTGTGCATCTATCTCTTTTAGATACTAATTTCATTTCCTTTGGATATATACCCAGAAGTAGGATTACTGGAACATATGGTAGTTTTATTTTTAGATTTTGGAGGAACCTCCAAACTGTTTTTCATAGTAGCTGTACCAGTTTACATTTTCACCCACAGTGTAAAGGGTATACTCCCACACCCTTGACAACACTTGTTGTCTTTTATATTTTTGATAATAGTCATCCTAACAGATGTGAGGTGATAGGTTATTGTGGTTTTTATTTGCATTTCCCTGATGATCAGTGATTTTGAGCACCTTTTCATACACCTATTGGCTATTTTTATGTATTATTTGGAAAAATGTCTATTTAGGTTCTTTTCCTGTTTTTAAAAATTGGATTATTTGCTTTTATTTGTTGTTAAGTTGTTTAAATTCTTTATGTATTTTGGATATAACCCCTTATCAAGATAGATAGTTTGCAAACATTTTCTCCCATTCCACAGTTTGCCTATTCATTTTGTTGACTGTTTCCTTCGCTGTATGGACATTTTTAAGATTGATATAGTCCTGTGTTTATTTTGTTTTTGTTTCCTATGCTTTTGGTGTCATATCAAAAATATTATTGCCAAGACCATTGTCAAGTAGTTTTTCCCCTATGTTTTCTTCTAAGGGTTTTATATTTTCAGGTATTCATTTAGGTCTTTAATCCATTTCAGATTAATTTTTGGGAATTGTGTACAATAGGTGTCTAGTCTCATTCTTTGCATGTGGCTGTCCAGTTTTCCCAGCACCATTTATAGAACAGACTACCCTTTCCTCATTGAATATTTTTGGCTCTCATCAAATATTAATTGACAATTCATGCATAGGCTTATTTATGGGCTCTTTGTTCTGTTCTTGGTCTATGTGTCTGTTTTTATGCCAGTACTATACTGTTTTGATTAATACAGCTTTATAACGTAGTTTGAAATCAGGAAGTATGATGTCTTAAGCTTTGTTCTTCTTTCTCAAGATTGCTTTGGCTAGTCAGGGTCTTTTGTAGTTCCACACAAACGTTAGGATTGTTTGTTCTATTTCTGTGAAAAATGCCAAAATATTTTGATGGAAATTGCATTGAATCTCTAGACTGCCTTGGGTAGTTTGGAAATTTTAACAATATTAATTCTTTGATCCACGAACATGGGATATCTTTCCATTTATTTGTGTCTTTCTCAATTTCTGTCTGTGCAGTTCAAAGAATAAAAACAGAGCAAAATAAAATGAGCACTTAAGTAATCACCACCCAGGTTATGAAAATAAAAATTGCCTGGGTGCCCAGATGGCTCAGTTGATTAAGCGTCCGACTTTGGCTCAGGTCATGAACTTGCAGTCTGTGAGTTCGAGCCCCGTGTTGGGCTCTGTGCTGACAGGTCAGAGCCTGAAGCCTGCTTTGGATTCTGTGTCTCCCTCTCTCTCTTCCCCTCCCCCACTCACCCTCTGTCTCTCTTTCAAAATAATAAAGAAGCATTTAAAAATTTAAAAAAATTAAAATGACCAGTCATTCTAAAGTTACCTGTCTGTGAATCCCCATTCTGAAGTTACCTTTCTGTGCATCCCCCTTCCTCCCATCCAAAGGTAACTTCTAGCTTGTAATTGGATAAATCATTTACTTGATTTTCATTATTTTTATCACACATGTGTTTATTCCTAAATATTGTGTTATTATATTGTTTTAAAAATTCATATAAATTAAATCAAACTGTATCTTATTCTTTCACTCAATATTATATTTTTCCAGATTCATGCATGTTAATGTGAGTAGCTGTAGTTAATTTTAACTACTGTATGATATTCAATTGTATAATTATATTAGGACTTATTTACAGTGTTAATGGATGTATGGGTTATTGCCAGGTTTTGGATATGAAAAGTATTGACAACATTCATATGCTAACATGTATAAGAGTTTCTCTAGGTATAAAGCTAAAAAAGGAATTTCTGGGTTGGTTACATGGTATGTACATATTCAACCTGAATTCTGCTAGAATTTTTTCAGACATGATTTGCATTTCCTTTTGCCAGTAGTCTGGAGGATGCTACCTGATTTTGATTTGATTTGATTTAAAGTTGATTTTTTTTTTCTGGGGATTTTGTATACGTAGTATGAATCCCAACCAGAGACTCACATGGAGGGGCCACTTGTAGTTACAAATTCTCAGGGGAATGTTTTTTTCCCCCTTTATTGCTTTTATTTACTGTTTAGATCCTTCTGGTAGTTGTTTGTTTGTGTGTGTGTGTGTCTGTGTGTGTGTGTGTGTGTGTGTGTGTGTGTGTGTTTTGTCCAGAATTTATCATTATTATCTGCAGGGAAGTAGGTTTCACTAGCAGCTTACTTCTCCATGCTGGCCATGACATATTGTTGAGTGAAAAAAAAAAGGTACAAAATAGGATAAATGAAATGATTCTATAGCTTAATAAAATCTGGAAAGATATATACAACTTTTTTATTTTTAGAGAAGTGGCATCATGAAGGACTTTTAATGTTTATTTTCTATACACTTGTATTGTTTGAATGTTTACACAAAACATGTATTACTTTTATAATCACAATTACAATAAAGATATTTTCACTTTGTAAAAAGAAAATCTCATTCCCACAATAGGCTCTAGACTCAGTCATTTAAAATCACAACTTATGTATAAGTAAATGTCTTACCCCTCCCAGGGGTATATGCATCTTAAGGCATCTACCTCATTGCAAAGTGACTGGTCTTTTTTTAAAAAAAATAATGTTTTTATTTATTTTTGAGAGAGAGTGTGAGAGAGCGAGAGTGAAAGCGAGAGCAGGAGCATGGGAGGGGCAGAGAGCGAGGGAGACACAGAATTTGAAGAAGGCTGCAAGCTCTGAGCTGTCGGCATAGAGCCCGACATGGGCTCGAACTCATGAACTGTGAGATCATGAGCTGAGCAGAAGTATGATGCTTAATCAACTGAGCCATCCAGGCTCCCCGTGACAGGTATTCTATAGGGAGAAAATGATCTTGTTGTCTTGGGTCAAGGTATACCTTTCAGCAGTGGGACCTTCCTTGGCCTTCTAAATAACTCTTTGGGCCTGGGCCTGAATTGAGATAGTTTATAGATTGAGATTTTGACCTAAGTGAACACTTTCCATAGGAGCTATCATAGCATTTGCTTTGATTCTGTTAAAATAGTAACTTGGAAGATGTTAGTGTCAGCAGGAAAATGAATCCTTTTTCCATGTGCTCTCATTGAAATAATGTCATGGAAGACCTCATATTGGATCTAGAAAAATATAATGTATTTAATAGTTGTCTTCCAGAGGGCCTCTATATTCTGTTTCAAACACCCTAGATGAGAGCTGCTTCCAGATCCCAGTGCCCTGGGTTTTCCCCCATTATATTACCACATTCTAGTGTGTCTTCCTGGTAGCACACTACATCCTGCAATCTTCAAGACCTCTCTTTTGCTTCATTTTCTCAAAGTCCATGCTCCCAAACTGACAGCAAGGTAATATGACACCAAGCTCCATGCAAATGTATTTGTGGGTATTACTGCGTACCCATGTGTTGCTGGGTGATCTCTCATTTCAACATATCTTCACAAAAAATAGCCTTAGCCCAAATAAGTGACTCTAATACTTGGGAATTCAAGCACAATGACTGGCTTGTTGGGGGAAGTGTTTTGGGTAAATAGACAGGGAGGCAGCATAGTCCAAAAGCAGAGATGAAGTTTCAAGGTATGAGGTGAGAGACATGGAATTTGTAATGATTTAAACTTTACATTAAAACTCCCCAGGAAGCCAGAGTGACTCCTAATAACTCCCCTTGAACTCACTTATTGACCAGGACTTGTTCTTCATGTAAATCACACAGCTCTAGCCCTTTCCTGTCCACTGACAGAAAGACAGTTCTAGAACTGATGAGCCCTGCATGCTAAAAAAAACATCATGTTTTAAAGTTTTTCCTGTTAAAAATAGCAGCTAGGTTGATTGTTCCACTGAGTCATTTGTCTCTATTAAGACTGTTGAAGCAGAAACGTGGAAAGTAGGCTCTGGTCAGATAGCATTTACCTTCATTTGAGGCCAGAAAATTATTCTTACTGGAACCAGTGGTTCAGAAGATGCTTCAAATATCCCCATAACTGCCCTTCACTAGGAGAAATGAAGGCCTTATGTTCTTTCTTGGACACCACCATCACCAAACCTCCTTTGAGCCTTGAAGCTTCTCTCTCCCTTTTTGAATCCCTTCATTGCATCCTTAACACATCCCTCTCACTACTTCCACCTATTCTCAACATTGCTCTGTGTTCCAATGTATTTTTTCCTCAGTCTGTATCCTAGTAACAGAAAATGTATACCATGTATACCGCCCCCCTCCCCGCCCTTGCCACTTTGGACCAAATAATCTCCAAGTGCTCTTACGATTTTATTCTTTCTTCTTCATATATCCTTCATCTTTCAGATCCTGTAAATTATTTACCCTTGGCTTAAAAGAAGGTTCAGGGATTACCTAGTCCAAATAAAATAGATGTCTTCGCTGAAAACACCTTCCCTTGCTGGAGAGGATATGGGGAATAGCTATCACCCTAAAGCTGCTATTCACTCTCTCCATCCTTCCCTTTGCCAGAAAAGTTCTTAAAAGTGTAGCCTACATTTCTGGCCTCTATTGCTTCCCCATCCACTTGCCTCAAGCCACTGCAGTTTGGCTTATACCTGCACCACTCTGCTAGAACTGCTCTTTTAAAAGTTACCAGTGGCCTCCTCCATGCTCAATCTTGTGGCCTATTTTTAAACCTTTAGTTTTAATTAAGGTTTCCTAGATATATTGATGTTCTCAGTCACTGGCCAAATACAAAAGGCCCAGTCTCTATTTTTGAATGACAAATGAGAACTCATGATAATGATGCTTGTTCCTGTAATGTCACTGGGGAATGTGGGTGGTGGGGATAGGGAGGAGCTCTGGCCTTTCTTTTCTTTCTGTGATTAAAAATCAAATAGGCATTTATTCTTTCATTGATATATTTGATATATAATTTTGTATGTCTGCCACATGGCAGGATAGCAGTCCACAACTTTCTGGGATGTGGTGAGGCTTCCTTCTGATTCTGTAAGGACCAAGAGATAAGCAAACCCTCAAATTGTCTTAGTATGTGAGTTACCTGTGCTAGACTCTCTGTACGCTTAGCAATCAGTTGCTACACCTGCCTGCCACTAGTAAAGACCAATGCTCACTTACCTGATGATGGATTTTGAAAGCCTCACCCTAAGATATAAAATTATCCACTTTGCATCATTTTTAAAATACCACTAGGATGAGGTGGGAAGAATGATCTGAGTGTAATTTATTTGAAAACTCATTTCTGGCAGAGGGAATTTAAGTTAATGTTAATAACAGAGCCTCTTGAAAAGAGGTCAAGGGGGTAATATAGCTTTAAAAAATTCTGTTTCATAATCCTGTCCATTTAGAAATAGGAGTGCAGTTTGTCTGAAGGAGGCAAGTGAGACCCTTGGCCTCAGGTCCTTTCTTTGAACTTCTGAGCTTATTAGCAAAGGGAATCAATATTCAGAAAGGTTTTACAACAAGTTCCAAGAAGTTGGACTCTTCATTCAATGTGATTATTTCCTACCCTCTAGCTGTCCATAAGGGAGGCTCTTAAACATGCTGTTCAGGCCTGATCAAAACATTAACCAAGCCTTATGATATTTGGACATGCTAGGCAACACTGGAGTCATTAATCATGGGGTTACTGACAGATGCTAAGTATAAGCATCTGTGTATTAAGATTTTTCTTTTACTGATCAACACATAAAAGGGCCTGAGGACTGGGGAAAACAAGATAAAGCATATTTGAGGATGTACAGTGCATGAAGATTTGATCCAGATTCAGGAATCAGAAAATAAAATGCAAAGTGGGAATCTTAACATTGCTAACTACACTTGAAGAGTACTAAACATGTTAATTCTCTTAATGATCCTGAATGTTTTAAGGATAAAGTTAACTAAAATAAAAGGCTCCACTTTTCAAAATACAAATGGCGAGCATATTCTGATAATACGAATTATACATTTCTGTTTCTCAGGTAAGAATTAATTTATAGAAAGAATGTACCAGTAGAAAAACATTTATTTAATGCTCCTATTTTAGAAGGTACTAATTCCTTAGAAATTTTCTCAGTAATCAGGAAGTTCCTATATTATTCTACCTGTCTAATAGATCAGTGAGTTAGTCACTTAAGTCTATGGGAAATGCATTTGTTAGGGTATAATCTATGTTATTAAGTACTCAGGGGACTCACTATTAAGTTATAAATAAGTGTCACTATTGATTTAGGAAAAAAGACCAATGAGTCTTCACACATTATACTAACTGATCTCCAGGCATCTAGAGAAAATGAGAAAAACCTCAACCTTGGAGCTTAAATATATGCATGTAATATGACTCCTTTATAAAGGAAGAATAAAAGTCCCCTTCAGGGTTGGGATATTTTAATTCCAACTACATTTGATTAAGAGAAATCTATTGTATAACCATATTTGAGACATAAAATGGTTTGAAATGTGCTTAAGAAGTTTACAATGAAGGAAGGACAAAATCTTTTACAAAACCCTAGCTCAAAACCAAGCAAGTACCAGAATGGACTATTTGTGGTAAAGATTGTAAAAAATGCCAAGTGGGACAATGTAATTATTTAATACTTAGCTGTATAACTGAGGTGAATGAAGAGAATCACAGGTAACACTAGATGTATATTTGTATGGCCTTCATTGAATTGTTTAATTATCTTCATGACATCACATTAATAAAAGAAAATAATTAAGAAATATTGAGAACTTAATGGGTGTCAGGTACACTCCTACATGTATTACCTCATTCAAGCCTCACAACAACTCTGTTTTAAGTAAGTACTATTATACTTCCCATGTTACATTGTTACCCCCATTTTACAGAAGATGGCTCATAAAATACTTGCCCAGGATTACATACAATTAGCAAGAGGTAGAGCTGGGATTCAAACATTGGCAGTCAAATTCTGTATTTGTAACCACTTCATAGGAATAGGGTCTTGTCCTCTTTTTACTCCACTGGAAGGAAACTAATAGATCATTTATACCAATTCTATCCCCCTCCCTTGTATCCATATTGTGGAGGTAGTGAATCTGAGACCCAGAGTGGGGAAATCAGTAGCCTAACTGTGGCTGCTGCTGGGATAAGAATTGCTAATTTCATCATGTCAAACAGAAGAAGAGTACCCTTAGTCCTTATTTATTGACAAAATACATAAGTAAATAAATAAGCCAGCTAATGGCTACTTGGGTAACACTCTATGGCACCAGGTTTAATGACCTATATGTCAGGGTAGTTCTGGGGCTCTGTGGTTATGAAGAAGATGGAAGTGGGTTTGCCCTCAAGTCAGAGGGTCACAGCAAGTATGAGGTTTGTGGGAGAATGCTTGCCTGCCTGATGTCTCTCTGTCCTTGGTCTGTGCTAATCCTGCTTGGCTGAAATGCCAGCCTGATTCCAAGTCTCAGCTGAAGCTGGCAGTTCATGGTCAAATGGATTCTAAGAGGACCTTGCTCAGTGCTCAGGCTCCAAGGGTGGTGGGTAGATGGTAGCAAGAAGAAGGGGATGGGCAATGTGCTTGTGAGAATAGGGAGAACAGGGAGGGAGGAACTGAGATGCACTCCAGAAAGGAGCACCTCCTCTGTGCTTCCTCTATCTCCCACCATACCTCAGAGCCTCTCCCTTCCCACTCTGACTCCCTCTTCTTTCTTTGTTACCAGGAACTTTCAGAACCAGTTTATAAGGAGAGGGCAAATTAGCTGCAATTGGAACAATTAGTCTTTGTTGACACCCCCGCTCATCTTTGGGCATTTAGAGAAAAGGGAAAAAATGGTGAGCCCTGAGCTTAAAATCTTATGCAGTCAGGCTGCTTTAAAAAAAAGGAAGCCATTATTTTTAGGTTTGTCATGTTTGTCTCACCATGATAAAGCGAACCATCTAATTCAAACTGAGGCCAGAGAACGAGCGCAGTACAGCTGTCAAAGAAGCTTGGAGAAAAGGAGAAAAAATAGTTTTCACGTGCTGTTCCTTCTGTTTGGAATGCTCTTCCCCTCCACCTCTTAAGACTGCAACTCAATTGTTTTTTCTTTAGGGATGCATTCCCAGTATCATCTACTACCGCTTTCAAGGTCATAGCCCTCTCTTACCTGTTTCCAGAAAACCAGATAATTCTCCTTGGTATCGCCTGTCCCAGTTGTGATTTTATTTTTCCTAGTGTGATTTTTTTAATGTGGTGTCTCTCACATTAGACTGGAAGTTTCACAAGGGCAGGGACTTTTCCCCTGTCCTTCAGGCTCTTCCGTGTTGACATAATTCTTGGTACATATTAGGCGCTCAGGAACAGTTTGCTGAATAGATGAATGATTTATCAAATAAGATCCAGTACATGGAAGTAGACTATTTTTCACCATTTCCTCTGTGAAGAGAGTCAATATAGCATATTAATGCAGAACTGGAGTCAAAGTAGTTGGGTTCAAACCCCAGCTTTGCTTTTTACTATTTAACCTCAGTAAAATAACTTAAGATCTCTGCCTCAATTTCCTCATCTGTAAAATGGGGAGAATAATTACATCTTTTTCATAGTTTTGTTGTAAGGACTAAATGAGTTAATACATATAAAGCACGTATTTGGCATGCTTACTATATTCAATAAATATGTACTATTATTAAAGCCTTTATTATGCAGTTTGTATAGCTTCTTTATATACAAATTATGTCTTCTGACACCAGTGGCAGAGATATTGTACTGCTTTTTGATTCATAGTCCTTGGGTTCATTTCTAAGCACCCCCTCGCCTGGCCCACATTCTCTGTTTCACTCCATTACTTGATTTGATGTCACTGAGGCAGGTAGTGAAGGTATTCTTTGTTTTTTCACAGCTCCTGTCTTCTGAATGTCACAGATGTTTCTGCAGAAGGAATAAATATGAGGGCAAAGCATAAATCTAGCAGCTGCCTAGGCTTTCCAGGTTGCAAAGTAGTAAAATGAAGCAAATGTCTTGTGTTTAATTTTGAAGTGACAGGAAAATAAGTAGCCCATCAACCACTAATTACTTGGCAGATCACTGATGAGGGGTTCTGGCTCCCACAAGATTGCCTTAGAGCCAGCTAGGTGCTTGAAGTTTACTACATTGGTCATTACATTAATCAATGAAGAGGAATTTAGTGAAGTACAGGGTTCTCATTTATTTGGTGCAGAGGTTTTATGCATTAAATTGCTAGGCTTTGAAACAATTAAGTGATGAAAAGGAGGACACTGTGCCTTCTAATCCTACCACCCATAGGCAATCGTGGTGGTATCCCATCCATGAGAATTGCAGATCTTCATCTCCTTGACCCTTTGTGCACTGTTGATGCACTTGTGTTCTTATGTTCATGTTGGTTCTTATGTTCTTATGTTTAGGATGAAGACTTGGTTTTCTGCTTTGAGTGAATAAAGCAGCTTTGACTTTTGTAAAAGGGGAATTCCATGGTTCTAAGCTCAGGTTCTGGAATGAGATAGCCTCGGTTTAAGTTTTAGAGTCATCACTTAGGAGTTCTGTGACCTCGGCCATGCCACCTAATCTCTCTGTTCCAGTTTTTTGATCATTGACAAAAATATCTCAGTCTTAAAGGTTGTTGTGAAGATTATATGAGTTATTATGTATAAAGCATTAGTACACAGTATCATATAGAGTAAATGGTTAACAAGTTATTAGTAGTAGTAATAATATGAGCTTTCTTTTTTTGGTGCTTCCTCTTTTTGATAACGTTTGGGAAAATTTATTAACTATGCAGCCATCTCCGTGCTAAAAATTTTAGATAATTATCTTATTTAGTCCTATCAATCACAGCTATGAAATAGATATTATTCTCATCCCTGTTGTACAGGTGGGAAAACAGAGACTCAGAGATTAAATAACTTGTCTAAGGACATGCAACCAGTAAGTAGTAGAACCTCCTCTCTTCACCACCACATGCGGAGAAAGGGAGGAGGCTGTAAAGAAGAGGGAGAGCTATCAAGGCTCCAGGCAACATGTTTGTTCTGTCCTCAGGGCAGACTGAAAAGGAAAGTTCAAGAACCCCAGACAATCAATCACCCTCAGTTCAGCAAAGCATGAAACATGTCACTGGGGTTCTCTAACATTTATACTCATTGCCACCATGATAATTGCTCCCTTTGCAATATAGCTACCTCCTTCCTCCCTGACTTGAGAGCAAACCAAGAGAGCAAAACATCTCTTTTAGGGAGACAATATAAACCAGTGATTTAAAAAATGGGCCTCTATGGGGCTCCTGGGTGGCTCAGTCAGTTAGGCGTCGACTTCAGCTCAGGTCATCATCTCATGGTTCGTGGGTTCGAGCTCCGCATCGGGCTCTGTGCTGACAGCTAGCTCAGAACCTAGAGCCTGCTTCAGATTCTGTGTCTCCCTCTCTCTCTGACCCTCCCCTGCTCGTGCTGTCTCTCTCTGTCTCTCAAAAATAAATAAAAAACATAAAAAATGAAAAAAAAGGGCCTCTGGACTCAGACTGCTGTGGTTCAAGTATGACCACTTTTTTTTTAAATGGCACCATACTGTTTTATTTCAACTCTCAAACAATATAAGGAGAAAACAACTTCTGGTGCTGAGCCATGCAAGTAATAATAAAGAAACAAAAACAAATATTGACAACAAAAAGACAATTATTTAAAGGTATTTAACATTTCACAGCAACACTTTGGCAGTACTGGCAAGTATTTTTGGCAATTGCTTCCAACAACAGGGGTCTGAAAGAATCCCCTGATCTTAGCAAAAGAACCATCACATTTTCTCCAAATCTGACCTCTTTTTGAGTGATCTTCAACACTTATTCAACTCTCTAGGCTGATAGTTTTGAAAGTGTGGTCTGAGTATCCAAGAAGGTCTTGAGACTTTTAGTGTCTTCTGCAGGTTAGAAATAATGATAGTATCCACCTTATAAAAATCATTAGGTGATTAAATGAGTTAAGGCATATAAAGCTCCTAGTCCAGTGCCTGGTATATAGCAGGTACTCAGTAAACAGCTATGATTTTCATTGTCATTATTGATCTTCCACTTTGTTCTGGATTTTCTGAGGGTCTACAGCTAAATGTGTTAACTGTAATGTGGACATACATATGTTTATTTACTAGGAAAAACACATATTTTTGGTCCTTTGTGTGGCCATCACAGTGCTGGGTACAGTAACAAAACACACAAGAGCTTTCAATATATCTACAGTGACAGAATTCATATGTAAAACAACATCCACCCATGTAAGATGGAGTGTGACTATTAAATCAAGTAGAGTATATGTGCAAAATTGCACAGAGTGAGACCCTTCTGTACTTATGGTCTCTAGGATTTCAGAGAAGAGGAAGACCAGAGACAGAGATTGAAGGAGGTTTGGCTGGGTGATACATGTTGCAGTAATATCCTAAACATACTCAGTAAGAGTGTGTACCTTCCTAGAAAACCTATAAGGTATGTGCCAGGATCTTAATATCTACATTGGAAATGGGATGCTCCTTGGTATCTGGGAATACTCTGGTGTACTTTAACAAAACAAAAACTAAACTCCTACTTCTTAAATTGTGTTACCAGGAAATGCAGGGATTTGGAGTCAGTGACCTGGTTTCGAATCCAAATTCTGTTACTTCAGTAGCTATGAGAGCTGGGGCATGTCCAGTCACTGTATGAAGTCTTGTGATCCTATTGTAGAAAATGGGGTTGGTACTAATTGGCTCCCAACAGAAGGAAAGCAAATGAGATCACGTAGGCGATGGCACTTTGCAAACTATAAAGCCCTAAATGAATGTGCAGTGGTGTCGCCACATGGTCTTTTGCTTCTTTTGCCTAGTACATCTCTATCCCCATGATGTTCTGAGACTGGTGGCATCTGCTCCAGAGAGGAAGCAGGCCTGGAATAGCCGGGTATTTATGGAGGAGATTGGCAGAGTCTGAGTTGTGAATCTCAGTGGTCTGCTCCAGATCATCCTGAGTTCCTCACTCTCAAGAGTACTGAATTTTACTTTCCCCATTTTTTAAAAAAATAGCTTTGTAATTTTGCTGATTATGTTTCTCTTCACTTTATGTTGGGAGGAATTTAAGAATACTCCCATGCACGGGGCTGTTCCTTACCTCAGAATAATCCTGTTGGGCTCATAGCTCACCTCTCATTGTCAGGCACACAGCAGAAGAGTAACTTGCTCAGAATTGATGGCCTTTTCTAAACCCATTAAAGAAACTCTAAATAATAGCTCTGCTGTTTCCAGGCATGAGAAGGCTTATTTTATATGGATTGGGTGCCTCAAATAAGCTAGTAACTAGTGGAAGAGTAGCTGCGGCTTTCTCTTATATGTGACCTAAGGACAACTATACCAGTCAGCTTGAGATGTGCTTACCCATGCATACTTTGGAGCTTCCTCCTCTTACTGTGTAACCTTCGGCAGCCTACCTCATTTGTCTGATTCATTTTCTGCATTTGTCAAATACAGATCATGAGTACTGATCCTATAGGACTGACGTGAGGACTGAAGAAAGTGATGGATGTACACTGATCTCCGTGGCTGGCATATAGTCAGCAATCAGCAACTGATGGCTACTATTACCATGATTGGAGCTGGTCATAGTGTTAAGGAAGCCACATCCCTGATCTCTGAGGGCTTGTATTCAAAATGATATAAAATACAGAAGCACTAACAATCCAAATGTGGGTGGAAGGCGACAGGGAGGCTGCATTCAGTCCAATGACTATAACTCACTCCTAGCAGTTTCATTGAATTCTTCTTCCATTCTACTCACTCCAAACCCAAATTGTTGACCTTACCACAGAACAAGGCATTCTTTTAACTGCTTAGAAACCACTTTTCTTTTTTTTTTCTCCTAAATGGAGTGAGGGAGAGGGGATGAGAGAGAGGGAATAAACACCAGCTGGGATGAGAATATGAAGAAAAGACAGGTTTTTTTTTTCTCATTAAGGAAAAAAAGAGTAGGGTAGTGGGGACAGGGAGAGAAAATGTGTTCTTGTTGCAGAGGGGCTGTAGGGAAGAGCTGCATGGGTGGTTTCACCAAGGCACTGCTTCTTCTAGTCATCTCAATGAAGGCAACGCTCTGGCCCTAGCCAATCATTTATTTACGCCAAAAGGTGCAGATGCCAGAGGCAGATGTTAAAACAGTTAATAACACTCCCAGAAATGAATAGTCTGTCCCTAAGTCTGCAAGCCTGAAGGGAGTCTGCTTCTCAGTAGAGCTCCCTGTGAAACTGCACTCCCAGCCAGAGAAGTGGGGTGGGTCCACTCTGAAAACAGTTGATCCTGATCTGCAACCACACTTCAAAGCCAGTTGAAAATAGGGGTAAAGGACCTGTATTTTTAAAGGACCCACCTTTCCTCTTCCTTGTAGTATCTGGCACCTCTGTAAAGTTAAATCTCTGCTTAATAACTTTGAGCTTTCCTGCCCAGAGAAATGGAGATGCAATTAGGCAACTTAAAATGGTGGGAGCTGCTATTCTTTGAAGATAAATTAGAAATAGAGATGAATTCTAGAGTTGAGGATTGAGAAAGTTTATATTTTAAATTTAAATAGGAACTGAGACACAGGAAGGCTAAGCACTTTGCTAAAGTAAGTAGCAGAGGCATAATTTGAACCCAGACAGTCTGGCTCCAGTACAGATTGTCTTCACCATTACACACTCTGTTTTGTTCAGTTCAGAGACTCTATGCTAAGGTGGTTGTTATAGCACCTTATATGTATCCTTTCTATAAAGGATGTGTGTTGGTATTTATTTCTCACCTCAGTCAGGAATTTCTTGATGCTTTGGATGCCTTTCTACCCATTCTGTGCACAACTGCATACACTCTCAGTAAAAATATTTTTCTTCTTGATTTAGTAAGCAGAAATTGTTCTCTTTGAAGCTGGGGTGCCTTATGAATGCACTGTAATCTGAATTGCACCTAAAATCAGGGGAGAAACACTCAGTTTTCAGTGAATGCTTTGTAATTCTAGCTTTGGAGAAATGGGAAGGTATTTCCTAGTGACGTGACCTAGAAATTCTGTGCTTGAGCTTTCGAGACCACATGATTCTTTTAGAATTATCAGAGGTTAGGTAAGCATCTGAATCTTGGAATTTTCAATCTCCTGGAGAATTCTTTTTTTCCCCCTCATCCCTTCTTCTAATCCTGACCAGGAGGTGGCTGGGCCATGGGCAGTAGGGGCATGAGATGATTATCAGATTGCACTCAGTCAATGATTGTTGATTGGTTGATTGCTAGAATCTGCTACAGAAGAACTTTTGAAGCATCTGAGCAAAAGAGATGGTTTCAGATTACAGGGCCAGGTTCAGTCTCCTAATAAGATTAAGGAGGTCAGAGTTTCCTAGGGAAAAATCCACACTGGGCAGTTTCCAGAAAGTTCCTATCACCAGCGAGATAGAAGAATCATGGTCTCCAGGGAAGGTAATATGTACTTATTTCAAGTTTTGGCTTTCATTACAGATGGAAGCAGCAGAAGCAACACCATAAACTTGGACTAACTGAGCACTTAATTGGACTTCAACTGATGGAGTGACATTTTGTTTCTCAGGCAAATTCGGTTGCAATTAACTGAGAGGTAGTTATCATGGTTAAATATACTCTGATTCCAGCAGAGTACTAGGAGAGCTTTTTAATATTTATGTGACAATAATTGATCTCCTACCACTGTCAAGTACTGACTTATCAGCTTGCTGTTTGAGCACCATATGTTGTAGCCAAGATACGCTCCATGTGTCCTTCCTGTGCCTTGGGGAGAGAACATTTGCAATGGATCAGAATAGAAAATGGTAGGCCTTTAAAAAAACTCCTTGCACTTAGATTTCTATTCAATGACCAGATATGCGAGTTATGACTATAGAGCAATGAGATTGACTCCTCAAATCACTTGTGAAATGAAGCCTCAGTCTTTATTTGTTCCTTTATCAGGTATGGACCAAGAAGGGGATGAATCAATTAAAGGGGACTTCTTGTAAATTCACCTTGTATTGTATATAACTTATTTTATTTTATTTTTTTAACTTTATACTTTATTGTCAGGTTGGTTTCCATATAAAACCCAGTGCTCTTCCCCACAAGTGACCTCCACCAAGACCATCACCCCCCATTACCTTTCCCCCTTCCCCTTCCCCCCTCAGTTTGTTTTCAGTATTCAAGAGTCTCTCGTGTTTTGTCTTCCTCCCTCTCCCTAACCCTTTTTCCTCCTTCGCTTCCCCATGGTCCACTGTTGGGTTTCTCCTGTTAGACCTATGAGTGGAAACATATGGTATCTGTCCTTCTCTGCCTGACTTATTTCACTTAGCATGACACCCTCGAGGTCCATCCACATTGCTACGA
>CM053579.1:38199711-38235802 GCA_028646485.1 Cryptoprocta ferox | reverse complement strand
AGTTCCATCTGTTCCAATGTGTTGTTCAGATCCATTGTTTCTTTAGTGATTTTCTGTCTGGTTGATCTATCCATTGCTGTAAGTGAGTGTTAAAGTCCCCTGTAATTAACACATTCTTATCAATAAGATTGTTTCTGTTTGTGATTCGTTGTTTCATATATTTGGGTGCTCCCAAATTTGGCGCATAGATGTTTATAACTGTCAGCTCTTCCTGATGGAGAGACCCTGTAATTATTATATAATGTCCTTCTTCATCTTTTGTTACTGCCTTTCCTTTAATGTCCAGTTAGTCTGATATAAGTATGGCTACTCCGGCTTTCTTTTGACTACCGGTCGCATGATAGATATTTCTCCATCCCCTTACGTTCAGTCTGAAGGTGCCTTCAGGTCTCAAATGAGTCCCTTGTAGACAGCATATGGACGGATTTTGTTTTTCTATCAATTCTGCTACCCTGTGTCGTTTGATTGGGGCATTCAGTCCATTTACGTTCAGTGTTATTGAAAAATGTAGGTTTTGGTTCATTGTGTTTTCTGTGGAGTTCATGTTTATATTGGTGTCTCTGGTACCTTGTATTCCTTGCAACATTTTCCTCTTAGGGTCCCTCTAAGGATTTCTTGTAGGGCTGGTTTGATGGTGACGAATTCTCTCAATTTTTGTTCATTTTGGAACACCTTTATCTCTCCTTCTATTTTGAATGACAGGCCCGCTGGATAAAGGATACTTGGCTGCATATTTCTCCTGTTCATCACATTGAAGATTTCCTGCCATTCCTTTCTGGCCTGCCAAGTTTCATTAGATAGGTCTGTAAACACTCTCGTAGGTTTCCCTTTGTATGTTAAGGCCCTTTTTTTCCCTAGTTGCTTTCATAATTCTCTCTTTTTCTTTCTATTTTGCCAGTTTCACTATGATATGTCGTGCCGAAGGTCGATTCAAGTTACGTCTTAAGGGGGTTCTTTGGGACTCTTGGATTTCAATGTCCATTTCTTTCCCCATATTCGGGAAGTTTTCAGCTATAATTTGATCGAGCACCCCTTCAGGACCTTTTTCTCTTTCCTCATCTTCGGGAATTCCTATGATACGGATATTGTTCCGTTTGATTGTATCACTCAGTTCTCGAATTCTCTTTTCGTGTTCCTGTATCAATTTCTCTCTCTTTTTCTCGGCTTCCTCTTTTGCTACAACCGTGTCTTCCAATTCACTTATTCTCCTCTCTGCCTCTCCGATCCGTGCAGTGGCTGCCTCCATTTTGTTATGCACCTCATTTATAGCCTTTTTTAACTCGTCACAGCTATTTGGAAGGTCCCTAGTCAGTGACGAGTTACTGGGACGTCACTGGGACGAAGGTCCCAAATACCTTCTTTGATGATTTTTTCAAGTCCAGCAATTAATTTTATGACAATTGTTCTAAATTCTTGTTCAGTTATATTGTTTAAGCCTGTTTTGAGCAGTTCTGTGTCTGTGACTTCTTCCTGGAGTTGCTTTAGCGTAGAGTTCTTTCGTTTCGTCATTTTGGCTAGCTTTTTGTCTCTTGGCAGTTTTAAAAGCTCGTTATGTACTGGGCACCTGTTAGTATTGCTCTATTAAAGGAGGCTCATTGACTGTCCAGGGTCTGTCGTTTCAGAAAGTGTTCTTTTAATGGTGTCTCTCGGTTTCTCCTGTTGTGCCTTTGATTATTTTATTTCCTTGGTCAGTGATATCTGGGACTCTCCACCATGTGTACTTTGGCTTGTTTTTTGAGGTATCCCATAAAAGGAAACAGACTACCATACAGGGAACATAAGCACGCAAATGCACAGACAAATCAAACAAACAAGCAAGCCAAAAGGGGAAAGGACTTAAGGAAAAAGAAAGGAAAGGAAAGAAGTGAAAGAAGAGAAGAGAGAAGAAAAATAAACAAAAACAAAAAGAAAAAGAAAAACAAGGTGGGGACAGAGACAGCAAAAGTCTGTGGGCAGTCTAAAAGCATATAACCAGCCAAGAGGAAAGAGAAGAAAATGCTATGGGAAATATATCTGGATGGCAGCAGAAAAGAAGGAGAAGCAAAGAAAAAAGGGAAAAAAAAGACAACTCCCCTGTGCGGATGGGCGTGTTCTGGCGTCAGGTCAGGTCTCAGGGGCTGCTCTCTCCGAGGCCCTGCCTTGGTGGTTGTGGGGAGAAGTATGGCGCCACTTCAAAGCTTTTCCGGAAACAAGTGTTGCAACCGTCCTTCTGAGTCCGATCTCCCTGTGCCACGGGCGAGCCAAACTGTGTTCTCCAAGCTCCGCCTCACTTCCAAATCCCAGTCCATGCAGTTCAACACCATTACCTGGGATGAGATGCGTTCCCGCTGGCGGCCTGCCTCCCGGCCCGGCTTGCATTACCCTTTTCACGGAGCCGCCACCGCCGTTTTTCGCACCGCCGCCGCCTTTATCTATGCCGCTGCCTTCACGGTGTCGCTTGGAATGGATGCCGCTGCCGCTGCGACCAAGGAAGGATTTGGCCAGATGGGATGGATTTCTCTCCCCACGCCCGGCCGTTATATATGGGGAGGCGGGCGAGTTTTTCCTCCCTTAGAGATGGTTCTAGGTGCGTTTTCCGTCTCTCTTTCTCTTCCCCTGGTCTCTCTGGTGCACAGGGCGCTCTCCCTGTGTTCGGTTGGGGCTCCTTCCCCCTTCACCACCGGGACCCGCCTGTCCCCTAATTTCCCAGATCACAGTCACTCACTCAGGCATCTTTGAGGTTGTCTTCTTTCTGGCGTCTGTTTCTTCTTTCCCCCACCTGCAAATCCGAGTTTTATCCCTTCAGTCCATCTCAGGTCAATCCATGCGGGAGTGAGCGGATTACAGAGCTCCCTGCTTCTCTGCCATCTTGCCCGCCCCCGATTTGGCTATTTTTGAAAGTGCCTCAATGAGCATTGGGGTACATGTGTCCCTATGCATCAGCATTTCTGTATCCCTTGGTTAAATCCCTAGCAGTGCGATTTCTGGGTCATAGGGGAGTTCTATTGTTAAAATTTTTTTAACTTTATAGTTAATTGTCAGGTTGGATTCCATATAACACCCAGTGCTCTTTCCCATAAGTGACGTCCACCATGACCATCACTCCCCTTCCCCTTTCCCCTCCCCCTTCCGCAGTCAGTTTATTTTCATTATGCAAGAGTCTCTCGTGCTTTGTCTCCCTCCCTCTCCCTAACTCTTTTTCCTCCTTCCCCTCCCCATGGTCCTCTGTTAGATTTCTCCTGTTAGACCCATGAGTGAAAGCATATGGTATCTGTCCTTCTCCGCCTGACTTATTTCGCTTAGCATGACACCCTCGAGGTCCATCCATTTGCTACTAATGGTCGTATTTCATTCTTTCTCATTGCCTTGTAGTATTCCATTGTATAGATAAACCACATCTTTATCCATTGGTCAGTTGATGGACATTTAGGCTCTTTCCATGATTTGGCTATTGTTGAAAGTGCTGCTATGAACATTGGGGTACATGTGGCCCTATGCATCAGCACTTCTGTATCCCTCGGGTAAATCCCCAGCAGTGCTATTGCTGGGTCATAGGGGAGTATTATTGATAGTTTTTTGAGGAACCTCCACACTGTTTTCCAGAGCGACTGTACCAGTTTACATTCCCACTAACAGGGTAGGAGGGTGCCCGTTTCTCCACATCCTCACCAGCAACTATAGTCTCCTGATTTGTTCATTTTAGCCACTCTGACTGGCGTGAGGTGGTATCTCAGTGTGGTTTTGATTTGTATTTCCCTGATGATGAGTGATGCTGAGCATCATTTCATGTGTCTTTTGGCCATCTGGATGTCCTCTTTGGAGAAGTGTCTATTCATGTATTCTGCCCATTTCTTCACTGGATTATTTGGTTTTTGGGTGTGGAGTTTGGTGAGTTCCTTGTAGATTTTAGAAACTAGCTCTATACCCGATATGTTATTTGCAACTATCTTTTCCCATTCTGTCGGTTGCCTATTAGTTTTTTTTTGATTGCTTCCTTGCAGTGCAGACGCTTTTTACCTTGATGAGGTCGCAATAGTTCATTTTTGCTCTTCATTCCCTTCCTTTGGTGATGTGTCGAGTAGGAAATTGCTGCGGCTTAGGTCAGGGAGGCTGTTTCCTGTTTTCTCCTCTAGGGTTTTGAGGGGTTCCTGTCTTACATTCAAGTCCTTCATCCATTTTGAGTTTATTTTTGTGTACGGTATAAGAAAGTGCACTTGTTTCATTCGTCTGCATGTTGCTGTCCAGTTCTCCCAACACCATCTGTTAAAGAGGCTGTCATTTAACCATTGGCTACTCTTTCCTGCTTTGTCAAAGATTAATTGGCCATACATTTGTGGGTCCAATTCTGGGTTCTTTATTCTATTCCATTGGTGTATGTGTCTGTTTTTCTGCCAATAACATACTGTCTTGCTGATGAGAGCTTTGTAGTAGAGTCTAAAGTCTGGGATTGTGATGCCTCCCGTTTTGGTTTTCTTCTTCAGTATTACATTGGCTATTTGGGGTCTTTTGTGGTTCCATACAAATTTTACGATAGTTTGTTATAGCTTTGAGAAGAATGCTGGTGCAATTTTGATTGGGATTGCATTTAATGTGTAGATTGCTTTGGGTAGTAATGACATTTTAAAAGTGTTTATTCTTCCCATCCATGAGCATGGAGTGTTTTTCCATTTCTTTGTGTCTTCTTCAAATTCCTTCATAAGTTTTCTATAGTTTTCATCATACAGATCTTTTACATCTTTGGTTAGGTTTATTCCTAGGTATTTTATGGTTAATCGTGCAATTGTGAATGGAATTAGTTTCTTGATTTCTCTTTCTGTTGCTTTCTTATTGGTGTATAAAAATGCAACCGATTTCTGCACATTAATTTTGTACCCTGCGACTTTTCTGAATTCCTGGATCATTTCTAGTAGGCTTCTGGTGGAGTCTTTCGGGTTTTCCATGTAGAGTATCATGTTATCTGGGAAAAGTGAAAGTTGGGTATTAACTTTGCCGATTCTGATGCCTTTTATTTCCTTTTCCTGTCTGATTGCTGATGCTAGGACTTCTGGCACTATATTAAACAACAGTTGTGAGAGTGGACATCCCTGTTGCGTTCCTGATCTCAGGGGGAAAGCTCTCCGTTTCTCCCCATTGTGGATGATATTAGCTGTGGGCTTTTCATAAATGGTTTTTATCATGTTTAAGTAAGTTCCTTCTACACCAACTTTCTCGAGGGTTTTTATTAAGAATGGATGCTGTATTTTGTCAAATGCTTTTTCTGTATCTATCGATAGGATCATATGGTTTTTATGTTTTTTTTTTGTAAACGGTTTGATATCATATTGATGGATTTGCGAATATTGAACCAGCCCTGTAACCCAGGAATGAATACCACTTGATCATGATGGATAATTCTTTTTATATGCTGTTGAATTCAATTTGCTAGTATCTTGTTGAGGATTTTGCATCTGTATTCATCAAGGATATTGGCCTGTAGTTCTCTTTTTGCTGCATCTCTGTTTGGTTTGGGAATCAATGTGAAGCTGGCTTTCTAGAATGAGTCTAGAAGTTTTCCTTCTATTTCTTTTTTTTTTTTTTTGAATAGGTTGAGAAGAATGGGTATTAACTCTGCTTTAAATGTCTGGTAGAATTCCCCAGGGAAGCCATCTGGCCTAGGGCTATTATTGGGAGATTTTTGATAACTGATTTGATTTATTTACTGGTTATGGGTCTGTTCAGATTTTCTATCTCTTCTGGTTTGTGTTTTGGTAGTGCATGTAGGTTTAGGAATTTGTCCATTTCTTCTAGGTTGTCCAGTTTGTTTACATGTAGTTTTTCATAGTATTCCTGGATGATTGCTTGTATTTCTGAGGTATTGGTTGTAATAACTCCATTTTCATTTGTGATTTCGACAATTTGGTGCTCTCTCTTTTCTTTTTAAGAAGGCTTGCTAGAGGTTTACCAATTTTGTTTATTTTTCAAAAAAATAAATGTTAAGTGGCAACGATCTGTTTAACTGTTTTGGGTTTGGTTTTTTTTTTTTTGGATTATTTATTGTTTATTTATGCCCTGATCTTTATTTCTCTTCTTTGCTGGGTTTGGGTTGCTCTTGCTGCTCCCATTCTAGTTCCTTTAGGTGCTCTGTTAGACTTTGAATTTGTGCTTTTTTTGGTTTCTTCATATAGGGCTGGATTGCAATATACTTTCCTCTTAGGTCTGCCTTTGCTGCATCCCAGAGAGTTTGGATTGTTGTATCTTCGTTTTCATTTGTTTCCATTTATTTTTAATTTCTTCTCTAATTGCCTGATTGGCCCAATCATTCTTTAGTAGGGTGGTTTTTAACCTCCATGTTTTTGGAGGTTTTCCAGACTTTTTCCTGTGATTGATTTCAAATTTCATAGCATTGTGATTTGCAAGTGTGCATGGTATGATCTCAATTCGTTTATATTTATGGAGTGCTGCTTTATGACCCAGTATGTGATCTTTCTTGGAGAATGTGCCATTCACACTTACGAAGAAAGTGAATTCCATAGCCTCATGATGTAAAGTTCTAAACATATCTGTCAACTCCATCTGGACCCGTGTCGTTCAGGTCCATTGTTTCCTTAGTGATTTTCTGCCTAGTTGATCTATCCATTGCTGTAAGTGGAGTATTAAAATCCCCTGCAATTAGCACATTCTTATCAATAAGAGTGTTTCCTTTTTTGATTATTTGTTTTATGTATTTGGGTGCTCCTGAATTCCATGCATAGTTGTTTATAATTGTTAACTCTTCCTGATAGAGAGCCTGTAATTATTATATATTATCCTTCTTCATCTTTTGTTACTGCTTTTACTTTAATCTCCAGTTTGTCGAATATAAGTATGGCTACTCCAGCTTTCTTTTGACTCTAGTCGCATGATAGATATTTCTCCCATCCCCTTACTTTGAATCTGAAGGTGTACTCGGGTCTAACATGACTCTCTTGTAGATAGCAAATAGATGGATTTTGGTTTTTTACCCATTCTGCTACCCTATGTCGTTTGATTGGATCATTTAGTCCATTTATATTCAGTGTTATTAATGAAAACTATGGGTTTTGAGTCATTGTGTTCTCTGTAGCGTTCATGCTTGTAGTGGTGTCTCTGGTACCTTGTATTCCTTGCAACATTTCCCTCATAGAGTCCCTCTTAGGATTTCTTGTAAGCCTGGTTTAGTGGTGATGAATTCTTTCAATTTTTTTTTTTTGTTTGGGAAACATTTATCTTTCCTTCTATTCTGAATGACAGGCTTCCTAGATAAAGGATTCTTGGTTGCATATTTTTTCTGTTCACACATTGAAGATTTCCTGCCCTTCTTTTCTGTCCTGCCAAGTTTCATTAGATAGGTCTGTAACCATTCTAATAGGTTCCCTTTGTATGTTAGAGCCCTTTTATCCCTAGCTGCTTTCAGAATTCTCTCTTTATCCTTATATTTTGCCAGTTTCACTATGATATGTCGAGCCAAAGATCGATTCAAGTTACGTCTGAGGGGAGTTCTCTGTGCCTCTTGGATTTCAATGTCTATTTCCTTCACCAGATTGGGGAAGTTCTCAGCTATAATTTGATCACACACCCTTCAGGACCTTTTTCTCTTTTTTATTCTTCAGGAATTCCTATGATACAGATATTGTTCCCTTTGATTGTATCCCTCATGTCTTGAATTCTCCTTTCGTTCTCCTGGATCAATTTATCTCTCTTTTTCTTGGATTCCTCTTTTTCTATAATTGTGTCTTCCAATTCACCTATTCTCCTCTCT
The DNA here is from genome assembly GCA_028646485.1 of Cryptoprocta ferox. Classification (NCBI taxonomy): domain Eukaryota; kingdom Metazoa; phylum Chordata; class Mammalia; order Carnivora; family Eupleridae; genus Cryptoprocta; species Cryptoprocta ferox. The sequence goes on along the minus strand of CM053579.1, from coordinate 38,228,067 downwards.
GCCTCCTCAATCCATGCAGTGGCCGCCTCCATTTTACTATGCACCTCATTTATAGCATTTTTTAACTCGTCACAGCTATTTTGAAGGTCCCTAGTCTTTGTATCAATAGCTTTTCTGTTGTCTTCCATGCTTTTTTCAATCCCAGCGATTAATTTCATGACAATTGTTCTAAATACTTCTTCTGTTTTGTTGCTTATATCTGTTTCGAGCAATTCTGTAGCTTTGACTTCTTCCTGGAATTTCTTTAGAGGACAGTTCTTCCATTTCATCATTTTGGCCAGCTTTCTGTCTCTTGTCAGTTTTAAAAGCTTGTTATGCATTCTGCACCTGTGAGTATTGCTATATTAAAGGAGGCTCATTGACTGTCTATGGCTTGTCCTTTCAGGAATAGTTCTCTTAATGGTGTCTCTCGGTTTCTCTTGTTATGCCTTTGGTTTTTTTATTTCCCTACTCCTATTGATATTTGCGACTCTCCACCATGTGTACTTTGCTTGTTTCTTTACGTAGCCCTGAAAATGAAAAGAGACAAACACACAGGGATCAAAAATAAGCAAACACACAGACAAGTCAAACAAAGAAGCATACCAAAAGGGGAAAGAAAAAAAAGAAAAGGAAAAAAAGGGAGGGGGAACAAAAACAACAAAAGACAAAGGACAGTCTAAAAACATAAAACCAGAAATCCAAGCTACAAATAAAGAGTAGGTTGGATGCAGTGCTGTTGGAAGAGCGTGTACAAAGGAGAAATGACAGAGGTGTGGAGGAAGTGAAATTGAACATTGACCAGTCAGAGAGACTAAAAGGCTTAATTCAGAGAGAGAAAGAGAGAATATGGTAGGAGATGAGGAGAAAAAAAAGATGAAGATAATGTTATCCATAGAAACTATATAGTCTGATTATTCCAGATAGAAAGAGAAAAAGGAAGATAGCATCAAGAGAATGGATTAAGTATGACTATTTAGGCAAACCAATGTCCCAAGTGCCCAGCCCAGCGGAGAGGAGAGATAAGAATGAGATAATAGAAAATATACCCGAATAGCAAGAATTGATATAATCATGGCAATGCATCAATATTGGTCTTGCCCAGGCTCCAGAAAAAAAAGTGGGGGGGCAGGTCTCCAGCGCGGATGGGCATGGTTTGGTGTCGGCAGTTCTCCCCACCACCGCTGGTCCTGCGGGCTGCTCCTCGAGGCCCCACCTTGGTGGTTGTGGGGAGAAGAATGGTGGCGTCCCAGTCCCTTCTTAAACCAAGCGTTGCAACCCACTCTTTTGGGTCCGATCTCCCTGTGCTCAGGCGGGCCAAGTTGTATTTTCCAAGCCCCACCTCGTTTCCAAATCCTAGTCCACGCACTTTAATGATACAGCTTGAAATGTACTCTCACAGGCAGTAGGCTTCCTAGCCAGGGATCTAGCAGGGGTAGTAGGGGAGCAGTTTCTCCTGGTGCAACCTGGGATCTGGGCACCTAGCCCAGGGAAAGTGCTCCTGCTAGTGAGAAAGGATCTCTCTCCCTGAGCCCTGTGGTTATAGATAGGATGATAGGATCCCTCTCCATCCCAGGCCGAGGTTTTTCTCTTCTCTAGAGACAGCTCTATGAGCGTTTTCAGCCTCTCTTTCTCTTCCTCTTGTCTCTCTGTCTCTCCGTGGCTCTGCATGCTCCCGATGCTCTGTGCATAGTGGGGCTCCCTCACCTATGAGCCTCCGGGTCCCAGCCCATTTTTTATCTTACCCAGTTCACACTCACGCACCTATGAGGCTGTCTTCTTACTGGACTCTGTCTCTTTTCATCCCAGACTCTTGCGGATCAGAGTATTGTGGCTTCAGTCCTTCTTAGATTGATAGATGCAGGCGGGCGAAACGTACAGAGCTCGTTACTTTCCACCATCTTGCCTCCTCTCTAAGAGACTCTTACATACTGAGAAAAAACTGAGGGTTGATGGGGGTGGGGGAGAGGGTAAAAGGGGTGATAGACATGGAGGAGGGCACTTGTTGGGATGAGCACTGGGTGTTATATGGAAACCAACTAGACAATAAACTATAAAATAAAAAAAGAATAATTATGATGAGTGAAAGAAGTCAGACAAAAGAGAATACATGGAGTATTGTTTCATTCATAAAATAGTCAAGAAAATCCAAACCAATCTACAATGACAGAAAACATATCTGAGGTTGCCTGGAGAAGAGAGTGAGGGCAGGGAAAGGCAGGAGGGAGGGATTACAAAAGAGCACAAGAAAACTCTTGTTTTCTGGGTGATGCATATATTCATTATCTTGATTGTGATGATGGTTTCTCAGGTACAATCATAGGTCATAACTTACAAATTGTACACTTTGAATATGTGCAGTTTACTTTAATAAAGCTGTTACAACAATTGAAATAACAAGTACGTTCAAAATTTTGAGAATGATTTAATTATGTTATATAAAAGTAAATTTTTAACACTATGTATCTTTTAAAAATCATGTTTTTGAAGAGTAGTTAATGTCATCATAAAATGCTCATAATATTCAGAGACAAGTGCAGCTCTGATTTATAACAATCCATTAGTATTTGTTGAGTGTTAAATGAATGTTGTAGTGTTAAATGAAAAAGCAAGATTAAAAAATGTTATATAAAAATAAATAAATGTTTGCTTCATATATGGGTCGTAAGAGACCTGGGTTATTGTGACAGCAAGGGTAAGGGCTGTCAGGTTTGATGGAGAGTAGCAGCAAATATGCCTTTATTTTCTCAGGGATGTGGCTTGGTTTATTATTCTGTTATTCACTCTAGTGCTTCTCTCCAGGGATGTGGCTTGACCTGTTGACATCTCAGTTTTCAAATCCTTGCTTGTGCTTTCCATTTCAAGCTTCTCAATCCTTCTCCATTCTCTATTCTTCTCTGTCCCATTACAAATTCCATTTCTTACTGTAATTTCTGTGGCTGCCCACCATTTCTAGTTCTCCTGAGAATACACCCTTTCTGAGGCTCCAAGGTACACTTTCCCCAATTTGTCAGTGGTCTCACTTGGCCTCAGAGATGCCAAGGAATCCTTTCCCCTCTAGCAGGACACTCCACTGAAGCAGACAGTACTCTATTTGCTCAGTTTTTTCCACCTTGAATACCATTCTATGAATGTCTTATTTTGCATGCAATGCTAATAAGCTCACTTTTGTTAGTGGTTAATGGGTTACTCTAGCTCTTGTAACTTATTGTGTCTTGACTGAAAACTTCTGGAGATAATGTTGTGGCCCCCAAATAGTTACTTCAATAATGAAAATACTAGAAAGCCAGCCAGGCAGGGAGAGATTCTTCTTTTCAGGAAAAAACCTTGGTATAGGACAGGGGCCTCCAGATCATAAACAGCATCCAATAGCAGGACTGGTCCAGATCACAAGTCTGCTGAATGTTAACAGTCAGTAGGGTTCTGCTGCATCCATCCCTGGAAAAAAGACGGCTGTGTGAGAAGTTGCCAGGCAATATAAACTCTGAATTACACAGAGGTAGATGATACCCATCCCATTGAAAAAAGCTCATTGTTTTCTACTAAGAAATTATTAATAAATATAAAGTGACAAATTCTGTGAAAAAAATAAATAAGACACCCATAACCAGTAACAATTAAGCAACCAACTAATTATGGGAATTCAAATGGCAAGACCTTCACAAGTTTCTAAATCAACTGCTAATATCTTTTCACCTCCCTTCTATGAAGTAGGAGCAGGAGCATCATTATGCCAAAGCTGTTTTTCACCAAGTGCTTGAGGAGGTGCTTGAGTTTAATTGCAGCCAGCCAACCTACTTTCCAGGAGCCATTAGGCAGGTGTGGAGCAGGGGAAAGGCAGAATGTGGGTGGAAGATGAATTAAATCCTTTCCAATGCATGTTAATATGCTTTCAGCTACTTTTCCCTTATCCAAGAAGACTTTAAAGGGTCCAAAGAAACTGAACTCCCTATTGCAGTAGAAGGTTTGTTTTCAGATCGTTTCCTTCCTGGCAAATGGGCTAAGGGGTAAAGAATGTCCAGCTAGGATCCCTGATCAATAAAGATCACATAGAAATATTTACAAAGCATCTTGAAAATGTTAGGATTCATGAGACAATTGACCTGAAAGACTAGTGTCCATGCATTAATTCTGGGTAATAATGAGCCTGTAAAAATCCTAAGAAAGACAATGATGACTACCCCCAGAAACTCTCTGCCTTAGTCAGCATGGTCCCCTTAAATATTAACTTTATACTAGAAGCTTTAATAGATAAACCCTGAAATCTCAGTAGCTTAACACAATAGCAGTCTTACTCAAGTGAAGTAGTCCAGAATGGATGTTGGGGTTTTTAAAAAATTTTTAATGTTTATTTATTTTTGAGAGAGAGAGACACACACACACACACACACACACACACACAGAGAGAGAGAGAGAGAGAGAGAGAGCACGAGTAGATTTACTACATCGATTCCATTGATTTAAGGCATCAACATCTAACCTGTAGAAGGGAGAAGATAAACACTAGGAGACCATATGGGATAACTTTATGGTCCAGTGTTAAAAGTTACACTACAACTTCTACCCACATTCCGTTGGCCAGAATTCAGTTAAATGGCCACATTTCCTTGTGTGGAGGCTAGGAAATGTAGTTCATGTGCCTAGGAATAAAAGAAAACTGATTTGGTGAATAGCTAGCCAGTCTTTGCAACATATCCCATTCTCATCCCCACCCCCAGTAGCCCTTTTCTAAATCTCCTCGCACCACCTCTTCTCCAAATTCAGCTCACCCTTCCTGATGCCAATCAAACCTTCTCTGGTCATTCCCAGCCCTTATGTTTCTCCCCATTTCCACAGATATTTTTAGCCCACTGCTTTCTAAAGTATGGTTTAGGGACCCCCCGAAAGGAGAATATCCTCGAAATCTTGATAAAATGCAGATTCCTGGGTATCACCTGCACCCTGCAGCATCAGGATCACGGGAGATCAGGAATGAGACCACTGACCTAGAAGGCTTTCCTTCTCTGCTCTTCATTTTTTAAATAATTTATTTATTTAAGCAATCTCTACACCCAATGTGAGGCTTGAACTCACGACCCTGAGATCAAGAGCCACATGCTCCACCAGCTGAGCCAGCCAGGTGTTGCTCTGCTCTTGATTATATAAGATTTATGTTTCTCTAAAATTTTTTCATCTCCAAGCAATCTCCAACAAAATATTAGGCTTTCTGTAGACTGAGATGATGTTTTTCCTTCTATTATTTCCCCCAGAATGTCTAACACCATGTTGGGCACATAATAGAAGCTCAAAATGCATTGCCAGGTTGGTCATGGATTGATCAATGGAAGGGTAGCTGTCAAGTAAAATGCACTAGATAAAGAGAATTTTTCAACAGCAAAAACCAGAAATCACATTCAAAAATGGGTGAAAAGAAGAAACAAAAGGAAGGACTACTTTATACGATGACTAATGAACTCAAAGTATTTGTTAGCCTCAAAAGAGAATAGATATAAATAATTTGGAAATTATAGATCCAACGCAGGACACTGATAGAAACTAGGAAGTCGAAGGACATCCCTAACCTAAGAAAGTTTTAATGTCATCGACAAAAGACACATCTGCCCTTCAACTTTTCCCTTATACCCTTTCAAAAATGGAATCTTTGTCTGGACTATCAGAAAGACCAGGTATCTTTTCAGGGACAGATTTGTGACAAAATTGGTTAAATGTTGTGCAAACAACTGTGTACATTTAGAACAAGTCATTACCTCATGTACTATGTGGCCATGAACTCATAAAACAAGCCAGTGTTCTACTCTGCTCCCTCGCCTTCCCTCTATTCTTCTTTATGCTCTCCTCTCCCCTGCTCCAAATTCTGCCCTGCTTCTAAGTCTTTTCTTTCATCTCCTATTTCTACTTCTACTCTAATTGTACTTTTAAAAAAATAAGCCTTGGCTTCTTTGATTTTAATTTTTGGCACCCAATAAGTATATGACTCCCATTTCTTGTCACTTTGGAAATACAACCTTTTAAGTGCCAAATCAAATCTTTTGGCCCAGGTGCTGACCTACATCAGCCTGTGGAAAGGATAAATCAATCAATTTCCTTGACACTGAAACACTGGACAGTTTCCAGAGATAAACCCTGCTATTCCTTCCATATTCTAAAATCATGGAATGATGATTGCTACAAGGCAGCATGCCATTGTCCCCTCACCTCATCTGAACTAAAGAGTGGAAAGAGAAAAAGAATTTTTAGCTCTTTAACATGGGCAAATATCTTCTATTTCTCAGTCCCCTGGTCAGGGACCAGTATGATCTGGAATTTCATAAGTACCATCTGCATTAATAGTATCTTACATTTATGGAGTGTTTATTCTGTGCCAAACATTGTGCTACTCTACATTTATTATCTAATTTTGTCTACAAAATGACCCATGAGACAGGTACTATCATCATTCTTTACAAAAGATGAAACTGGGGCTGAATGAAATTAGATAACTTTCCCCAAATCACGCAGCTGGGAACTGGTTGATCTGGATTTGAACACATACGTGTCTGACTTCAGAGTTTACATCAAGATTACACTATCTATAACTGCTGAAAGACACTGGTGTCACTGGAAGGAGTTCACATAGAAAAAGTCCAAGGAGTCATTTTCAATAGGTCTGTTTAGCCATAATGGTGTCTATCAATGAACAGAAGTTTATTGAAGGCAGAGGGCATATATAATCTATGCATAAGAATTAGGAAATCAATATTACAAAGTTCCTGATGGTGCAAGATACTGAGAGAGGTGTTACTGCCTAAAGTAACTTAAGTTTCAGATACTGGTTGAGAGGAAGAGCGGAGAGGAGAGTTTGTGTGGAGAGGCAAGATGAAAGGAGAAAACAATTGAACACTATACTGACAATGGGTTTAACCTGGGGATTAAGAGAAAGTAGAACTCTATGTGCACTAAAACCAGATATAGCAGTATAGAATGAAATTTTTCATAGCTTTTTCTTTTAATATGTGGAAAGAGGGTAAAACCAAATAATAGAATAGAGCTGACATATCATAAAAGCTCTTAATTGGGAATATATAAAACCTACATTATCCAAGATGGGGCAACAGCTTCAAAATCATCTTTAACAACTCCAGTGAGTCAAGCTCTTAAAATTTCATCAGCTCAACAATAGGAGTATTACAGTATTTGTTCCTAAAATGTGTCTTCAATTGCTTTAAGAAATTCTTTTAGTCCTAAAGTGACTAGGTAAGTCATCACCGCATCTATGTATTTTGACATTGGCACAGAACAAGAGATGTTCTTAGCCCACAACAAGGATAGTTTAAAGGTCAGAACTTGTTTCTGGAAGGTAAAATAAAATGCCATTTAGGTGAAATCAACTGCTTAAAAATGAAGACTTGAATAAAGCTTATAAATGTGTTTTATTTTGATTAAAGTTCTTAATATCCTAATAAATTGATAAAGAAGCAAAGGAGGAGTGCCTGGGTGGCTCAGTCGGTTAAGCATCCAACTTTGGCCCAGGTCATGATCTCACAGTTTGTGGGTTCAAGCCCTGCGTTGGTCTCTGTGCTGACATCTCAGAGCCTGGAGCCTGCTTCAGATTTTTTGTGTGTCTCTCTTTGCCCCTCCCGGATTGTGCTTTCCCTCCTTCCCTCCTCCTCCTCCTCCTCCTTCTTCTTCTCTCTCTCAAAAATATATAAAACGTTAAAAAAATTTTAAAAAGAAGCAAAGGAACAGAGATATTTATTAATTTCCCATCCTTGCCCAAGCAAACTAGAACAAATTCTTATATAAACCTGAATAAATTGCCACTTCACTTTTTCAAATAGATATACTATTGTTTCCATATCTTTCAGTGAATGTAATATGTGATAACATGCTTTGCTTTAAAACAACTTAAGCCTCCAATTCCTTATTAGATTAATAACTTATTGGGTGAACACTCAGACAATTGTTTCAGTGGCAAACAATACTGGAATTGTGATCACAACAGTCCTCAGCATAAATCCCAACTGAATTCAAGAAGAAAATGCCCAGGAAAAGTTTCTCATTATTTTTTCAATCAACATCATCACCATCACTACTGTGTGTGTGTGTGTGTGTGTGTGTGTGTGTGTGTGTGTGTGTGAGAGAGAGAGAGAGAGAGAGAGAGAGAGAGAGACAGCAAGAGAACACTCTGTATGGCATAAAATGTATTCTTTCTGTCATTATCAAGGACTTAGAAAAGTTTGGATATATGACATTTGACATGTTACTGAAAGTCAATGAAATAAAAGTGGTTCCCAGTTTAATACATCAACCAGTTTTTTAACTATCTTTTTTTCTAAAAAGCTCCATTTGAAATGAAAATACCAAAGTAGGAGGGCAAGCCACTAATTCCTTACTGCAAAGTAATCAGGTTTGCTTTAGTCACCAAGACTGACTAGCTATCCATTAAACCAATTTTCTCTCCATCCTATACACACACCTAGCGTATACCTCCAAGCCTCCACTGAAGGCATGGCCATAGACTGTGAGCACAAGCTATACATCCAGTCCTAGCTCATAAAAACTTCACAATCATTATTCTCCATCTCCTTTCTTCTTCTGCCAGCTTGACCCAGATGAGCATGGGATAGACATATCAAAGATAATAGAGCCACAAGATGAAAGTAGCATGAGTCACTAGAGAGGGGCCTCCAAACAATCAGGAGTGCCTATTTTGGACTTTTTGTTCATGAAAAATCAACTATTATGTCAAGCCACTGAGCGTTGAGAGTTTAACTGTTACTGCAGTCCCATTACTCTAACTTGACATCCAACAAAGCCTTTAGAGAATGAAATATAGTACAGATAAACCTTTGACGTCAGAGAGAAGAACCAGCTATTGGATGGGTCCTACAATAGGAAGTATTGAGCAGCTATAGGGAGCTCAGGGGGTATAGAATGCTGGGAGGGAAAGAGGCAGCAAAGACAAACTTCTCTACTTTGCTATTTGCCTGGGGATAGTCCTTGTTACAGTAATAAACCTGAAGCCACAAGATGAATCATCTCAGTATGGTACTGTTTATACCTGTGATCTCTACTCATGTTCCTGTTCAAAGAGCACAGATTTATAATTTTAATTATCTAAAACTTGTAGAGATTTAAACATCTGTTTTAAGTATTCAATAAGTATTGGAAAAGCAATCCATTTTTCTTTAAACCAAGTCATAATTTACAGTTTTATGCAATTTACACAACTCATGGCAGCCAATGCCCAAGGGGGAACTTGAGAGAGAAGCAGGGAGCACTTTAATTAGCTCACAATTAATTCCATTTAGGCTGTCTCCATGAAATGTAGCCGCCCTAAAGAACAGTAAATCATTCAATTACCAATTTTGATGTGTTATTTGGCCTCAAAGCCAAAAGCAATATTATTGATATTAAGTGTTCTCAGCATGTATGCAGTGGCAATCCAATGGTTACCTGTTTAGTCTTAGGAATACTTGGGAGGCATTTTAGTGATTCAGAAGCTGTTACCCAGCCCATAGGATAAGGGCTTGATCTAAGAGCCTTTATAACTTGATTCAGGAGACTTGGTCTGTCACCTCCTCCAAGAATAGTAGCTTAAAAATGGTAGGGAAATGATCACAACGTGTAAATACAAGAGATTTAGAGAGACCCATTTCTAAAATCAAATAGCTGTCTCTTGAATTTCCCTTAATTAGTACACCATCTCTTCCTTTCTAGAGAAGAATCACATTCAAATGGAAAGAAAATGGAATCACCGTCAGGGAAACTGGGACCAGCTCTGACTGAACTCAAAAGGTAGATTTCTTCATTAAAAACACAAATCTAATCATGTTGCTCTATGCTCAAAACATTTTAATGTCTTTCCACTACTTTTAAAATGAAGTCAAAATCCTTACCATGGCCTATAAGGCCCAAATCATCTGACCCCTGTCTACTTCCCCAGCCTCATCCATATGTTCCATTCACACTGGCCTCCGAGTTCTTAAGTGTGAAGATTCGTCTCACCTCTGAGTCTTTCGAAAGTCCCTCCATCTGGAAAACCCTTTATCCTCACCCCTGTTCACCCAAATTCCCCCTACTTTTACTTCAGATTTGCTCAAAATGTCCCTTCCCTCAGACAGAACTTCCATGTTCCCTCAGATCAGCCTAAGGCCACCTATTTTATGTTCCCATAGCACTTCCTCTATTTCTTGCATCGCTGAATTTCTACAATGTGATCATCTTACTTTGAAAATTAAAAAAATGGAAATTATCAGCTACCAACACCGTGTGTACTACTATATCATATCAACCCGAGGACAGAATATAGGACAGAACTGTTTGGTTGGGGAGGAGAATAAAGAACAAAGGCAGACTTTTAGGTTAGGAAACATGGTGGGAGCACCACTAGGGAGAGTCGGGGAAAGCAAGAGGGATGAAGAGCTTGAATATGCATCTATGAGCAAAAGAGTAGAGAAGAAGAAGGAAAGGAGATTGAAGACTGACCTTTATATTGTTGCTGCTTATCTGTTCTGGTCCTCAACTCAATGTGCAAAATAGGATCACAGATGAGCTGAAGATGAGAGAGGGGTCAGGGATGAGGTTGGGGGTTAGGCACACCTTGCAATTGTTCCACACTTAACCAAATGTCTCATGGTTATCAGACATGGTCATCTCAAAAAGGAGCATTGATCATTCTGAGCAGAGTGGGAATTCACTTGCTTTCCGAAAAGTCTGCTTCTCAAATTCTTATAGTATTCCTTCAGAGTTACAATTTTCTTTTAATGATAAATTTAACTGGTTGATAATAAAATTATCCAGAAGATGGATACCTCTGATATTTATAGCCTTCCCAATTATACAAGTTTTATCTGATCAGTTATCTATTACACAGTGTTATGGGGAAAGCCACAACATGATCCTTTATTTTCGTTTATAGACTGAACAGTTTCCACAGAAGTCTTACTAAACGTACATGTAGTTAATATGAGTACATGTTTTTATAGAAATTTTTAAAACAGGACTAGAGGCTAACCCAATTCTTTTTTTATTTTTTTTTTACATTTATTTATTTTTGAGAGAGCGTGAACAGGGGAAGGGAAGAGAAAGAACTCTCTCAATCAACATTATTGATAATTAAAAATAAATGGTGCTTTTATAGTTTGACAGGGCTCTCTTGATGTCATCTGTTTCAAAATTACTGTGTAAAAACGTCCAGCTTCTGAATTCAACCCAAAACTCCTTAGAGACAAGGGTCTTGAGAATAAATAAAAGACCTAACAGCCAGCCAGTGCCCTGGCTCCCTGCTAGACCTGGGTTTAGCACAGTGACTATTTCCTTGGCTTCCTAGGTAAGATTGTCACTATACTGACCAAATCTCCAGAACTAATTAAACCAGGAATGGCCAAAGGAAGACTTGATTGAAGGAGATGAAATCTAGCCACAATCCAAGACCTGGTGCTTGTTCAATGTAAAGGAGACTAAATAGAGTAGGGCTGTTGCTTAAATGGCATGTAAGCTAGCTCGCTCTTGTTCTCTCTCCCTTCTCTTCCTCTCTGTCTCTCCCTTGCTTCCTCCCTCCCTCTAATCCATCACACCCTGGAAAGGAATAATAATAGCCTTTCCAAACATAAGAGGATTTCATTTTCCACTACCAAGCCAGGAAATACTCTCAGGCATTTAACTTTTCAATAACTTATTTGAAGCAATTGCATTGAAGGCAGTAGCTGACTGGCCCCTTAAGGTACTGCTTTCTGTGAAACATACACAGCAGACCCACTTTTTCTCCTAGCCACTCACAGAACACTCACTACAGCTTTCTGACATCTCCAGGCTTGTAGAGGAGAGCTGCAGGACCTCCAGGCCATTTAAAGATTATTTTGGAAAACTTTCTTCATCTAACCCTGCTCTAACTAGAGTTCCAAAGAGCTGTTAGCATCTTAAAAAACACTTTCTTAACTAGGTGAGAGTCTATCACCTGAATTAGAATTTTTCTAAAACATGGTCAGTGATTGTCTTACACACACACTGTAGTCAGCATATGAAAATACTCAGGGGAAAGAAGAACAAGGAGGAGAAAACCCTTAGGTATATGAGAACTGAAGTAAATCATGGAATGTGGACACTGCTTTCCCTGCAGCACTCTGAAGTGATAACTGATTGTTTTCCCACACCAAGTACCTCAGAGCCAGAAGTTTAGTAGGTGTCACCCTTGCTCCCCATTGCTATTTCTAGTGCTCTTTACTCTTATAAACCTCTTTCAGCTTACATCATGACTATACCAATCTCCCTCTTTCCCTCTTTATGTAGCTGTCAGCAATTCTTTCATTTATCAGACCTTGGCATAATCCTCCTTAACCCAGGCCTTGTCATCAATATCCATATAGATGGCTCTTCCAAATCCCTGGCTTCTTACCTCCTTGACTTCTGAATTTCCATTGACCTGCCCCTAAACTCCAGCTTAGCCATCCATCTCTAACATCTCTGAATCTATTTCACCTTCCATATCACTAACTCCAACATTCTGTTCTCTGTCCATAACCTCTTCTCTTTCTACTTTACATGTTCAAGTACTTCATAATATAACTATTCTTTGACTTCATTAACATTTCCAGTTCACTGACATCTTTACGTTCTCCCAATCATCAGCTGGTTTTTCTTTACCTTGCTTTTTATCCAGTATAGATCCCTCAGTCATATTTTCAATAATTCTTGCCAATACCCTAAACTCTCTTACTTCTCTATCATTTCATTGGATGCATCTGGCAAATCCTTAACTCTGGATGAACACTACTGTTCACATTCACCATGTCTGTATCAGAGTGATCAATAACTGCTAGACAAAGTCATACACATGGAAGACTGGGACCACTGTGTGCTCATGACCACCAGCCTCACACATGTTCTTTTTTAAAAAAAATTTACATTTATTTATTGTTGAGAGACATAAAGAGACAGAGCATGAAGAAGGGAGGAGCAGAGAGAGAAAGAAACACAGAATCTGAAGCAGGCTCCAGACTCCGAGCCACCCAGGCACCCTGAGCCTCACACATGTTCTAAACACTACCTGTATCCTAATATATGTCTTTGGTCAGTATATGGTAATTTTGGAATATTCCATTTCCCACCCTCCACAGACTACTTCAAATTTTCTCCATTCTCCTCAAACCTTCATTCCTTGACTCCATCCTCCTCCCTCTCTCTCAGCAAATTACAGAGAAAATTAAAGAAATTAGACATAAATAATGTCCTCTTCTTGGTTATAAACATAAATATCTACCTAATACCTGTGTATATTATCCTTTTAGAGTTAAGAGCCAGCTCTGTCACTAGCTGTGTGAATTTTATCAAATAACGGCCTTTTTGTGCTTTTTGTTTTTTCATAATATATGGACAAAAGTAATACCTAATTAATAGGTCTGTAACATTTTATGAGTTAATATGTATAAAGTTCTTGGAATAGTGTATGGTGCATGGTAAGCCCTATTTAACTATTTTCTATTTGGGGTATTATTATTATTATCCTCCTTTTCTCCTGTTGTAATAAATGAACTAGCATCCCTCCTAGCTAAGGTAAATTCCTCCACCTGCACTTAATATCCCATATCTTTCATTTATATAAGGAATTTTTCATCATCCAACAAATATTTAAGTGCCTAATATGTCCCAACCACTTTCCTATGCATTGGGTATATAGGCAGCTATGAACTTGTAGTACTCAAAATACAGCTAGAGTAGAATGAGAAATATAGTCATATACGAAATGAGAAAGTTAGTTGGACCCATAATATAGAGTGACTTGAAGGATTAATGTCTGCTGAAATTTCAATGGCTTCCATTTTGTTTCAAGATAATGGACAAAGCCATAAATTGATCTGTATATAAGACCTGATAGCAAATATTAGTGAGTCATCCAAATGAGTTAACTTCTTCAGAAGGTGCTATAGAATATTAGGATCTGCCTTAAAATCAAGTTGGCTAATAGAGCTCAACAATTGGGATAGAGAACCTAAAAGGGGCCTTAACAAACCATCTACTTCCATCCATCCCTGTTATGACTTACATCTTGACCTGTCAATGATCCATTCCTCAACTTCATAGCTTATACCATCTCTTTGCTTTGGAATTTTCCTGTTTTGTTTGCAGAGTAATGGATAAAAGCACTGGTTCTGCCATTTATTAAATAGACAAATTTTATAATTTCTAGATATCTCTGTTTCCTTACCTACAAAGTTAGGATAATAATAACACTTATATCATAGCATTGCTGTAAGGCTTAAATGGTAGATTACATGTAAAGTGCTTAGGACAGTACCTGGTCTATACTAAATTGTTAAAGCATGGTCTCTGGAGACAAGTTTGCCTGAGTATCATTCCCAGCTCTACACCTTACTAGCTATGTGACCTCAGGCAAGCTAATTTTATCTCTCTGAGACTCCATTATTTTATCTGTAAAATGAGGATAATATCGGTGCCTACCTTTCAAAGTTGTGAGGGAAAAATGAGATATAATGTATAGAAAGTACTTAGCATACAGCAGTTGCTCTTGTTATTATGATTAAACTCTCAAATGTTGCATTTTAAAAGCCAGATTCTCTATGCCCCCTCTCTACATAAAACTGTATTATCTTCTGCCATATATTTCCTTCCTTACCCCTTGGTCACTTTTCCAAATCCCAATTATTTTTCTCCTGATTATAGAATCCTTCCAAGGCTAATGTTACTACCCACAATCTGATAGCCTACTTAATATTATATGCACCTTCTGTCACCCAAAACAAGGGCCTCAGACAGGAGTAAACACATTTCAACTGTCACTTACTTCATCTTTATCCCATTTGTTTTTGTAGATGATTGTCATATTTTGGAATTCATCCTCAAATCAGAGTAGTTTCCCGGCAGCAAGACAGAGCAGGGCTGAGAAGGAGCTGGAAGCTGATCATGGGAGGCTTATCACACAGAAGATGACAAAAGCAATACACTGAAGCACACAAAGCCTGGAATACTGGAATACAAAGAAAAACTGTATCAATCACACTGAGGAATAGTGCTTAGGATCTGATGGATACAGAAGGCTGGGTAGCAGGGTTTCTATTTAGGGACAAGGAAACTAGGGAAAGCGATGCAGCAATAGTGCCCTCATCTCTTCCTTAGTATGACATGAAGCAAATCTATTATGATTTTAGAGGTTTTGTTTTTCCTTTTGTAAGAGAGTTAAATATCCTCTCCAGAAGCCACTTCCCCCTTGCCATGTAACTTGAATAATCCACCACCAGAGATTAATTCATTTAGGGTGAGTGACTACCCCTAAATCATCTTTTAAAATGCTCAGATTCTTGGGAGAGATGTATATGATCCCACTAGTATGAATCAGACAAGCAACTTTTGTTTCACCTAGGTAAGTCCCAAGGAAATGGGACTCAGGGTTGAAAAATCCTAGTTGAGGAGAGTTGGTTTCAGGAAAGGTCAGAGTAAGAAGGCAGGCTCAAATTGTAGCACTTCCATGAGGACCAAGAGCATACAAGGTAAACATAAGCATAAAGGAAGAGTATGAATCAGGAGTGGATGAACCATTGAAGACAAAGCACCAAAGACCCAATGACCTCCTAATTTTCCCATTCAGTAGACATTTCTTAATTATTCTCTTACTTGATTTCATCATGAGAATGCCTTGAATGACCTCTCATGCACAAAACTCTCCCTTCCCTGGAGAGTCACCTTCATCCTCTCCTTTTTCATCTTTTGTATCTAAATAAAAATGATATACTATTGAATCTGTTTCTGAAATATTCTTTTAAATCTCTCCCCTCCATTCCATCTCTTCTTTCACCAACTTTAGTCCTTCATTTAGCACCAGAATGCTATTGTAACCCCTTGTTATCTGCTACTTCTACAAAGCTCCTATCCATTTCTACACTAATACCAGGGTGTCTGAAATCTCAAATCTAATAGCATCTTTCAACTGCTTAAAATCATTCTAGAATCCAAAAGACTTGGCTCCTTGCCAACCATAAAATACAAATGAGGTCACATTAACACTATTACCAACATTACAATCGCTCTGAGCATGTTTGCATACAGGAAGTTCAACCTTTTACAGAATATTTCTAGAAATCCTCAGGGGTACTTACAAGTGTCCATAAACCCTTCGCAGTCATCACTTACTGATAACAGCTGTCTGAGTGAAGATTCTGCAACCTCAGGTCCCAAAAATGCCTAGGAGGAACTATTCCCATCCAGAAGTTTGCTCTGGCTGAAGTCACTACTGCCTATGGGCTTTGGACCTTAGAAACGACTCTGTGGACTAAATGGCATATTATTTGAATATATAGTATTTGAATGTGGCTACTACCACAGCTTCTGTCAAGCTACTTCCAAGATCCCCTAATCAGTACAAAAAGATGGCATGGCAAAAATACAGGTCCACTGCTGTCCATTCCATAGTCTTCAGCCTATAATAGGGCAGGTGACTACCCAGCCTTCCAAGTAGCTACAGCTACCCTCTGGGGGACTCCTACTGCAAACACTTGCCCCAGGGGATCATCACCCAGGCCTTCATTCTACCCTCTGAGGCCAAACATGAATGAGAGACAACCCCTAGCCAATTCCCCTCCTCCCACCCTATAGATAAGCACATTTAAGGAATACCTGTTTCTATTCTTATCATCTTCTAGGGTGCTCATACTGTCCTGGAAACTGGAAAAAGTATCAGATGAATAGGGATACCTTGCTGAGAATTCCCCCAGGATATTTTCATATCACATCTAACTAGCCTAAAATAGAAACAATTTTAAAAGATGACAATTGTGTGGCACATACTATACACACACTATACACTATTGTTTTAAGTATTTTAGTACCATATGGGATAGATTAATATAATTCTCATTTTACAAATGAGAAAATTGAGAAACAAAGGGGTTAGGGGACTTACTCAAGGTTATACAGCTAACAAATTATAGAGCCAGGATCAAAACCCAGAGAGTCTGGTTCAAGAATCTATGTCCTAAATCACTTATTTCACTGGAACTTTCCAGACATATCTTTGAGGAGCAGTAAGGAGTTAGCCCCAGCCAGGCATATGTCTTACTTCACTTCTTCCTCCACCCCTACCTCTTTTCAGACCTTCTGGCTACATCTATATAGCCTTAAACAAGTCCGTCCCCATCATGTGTGGGGAACTGAGACGTGTACAAATGGAGCTCCATATACCATATATCCATGTAAGTTTAACAAACTGTTAAATAAAATATGCTATATCTGCCTACCTTGATAAATATACTTTATAACACCATGGAAGTCTAGGTTTGCAGAATTCCTGGACTCCTCAGAGTTCATAAAATTTTGTCAGCACAGGGAAAATCCACCCACCACCTCCTTTCTCTTCCCACTCCTGAAGAGAAAGTGCACCCCACTGCACCATCCTGTCTTGTATGTATATGGATAGACACTCCAGTCTAAGTGTGAAAGATCCACCCTCACTCCAGTCTGAGTGTGAAAGATCCACCCACACGCTCCACGAGCAGTCACTCTTGGGCATAGAGATATGTACACTAGTGTTGCAGTCTGCCTTTGGAAGGAGAGACCCTAGAAAGATGCTTATGAAAGCTCTGGAAGTGAGTTCCAAGCAATAAATTTGATATGAGAGGGGGAGGGGAGAGAAATGTTACAACAGTACCTGGTACACAGTAAGCACCATAGAAATCATAGCTATGATTAATCTTTTTGGGACAACACATGCATCATATGTGCGAATGAGGCAGATACCCATCCCTTAAAAAGGCAGAGCAGCTCAGATTGCCCATGCACAGAATCCAACATATTTTGATGAGAATAAGTTTCTGAGCTGTGGAAACACAATCTTCTAGTCCAAACCTCCTCAGTTTCAATGTGTGAATTCTAACACATAGATAAATAGGAGTAGCACAGCATCATGTTGTAAGCAAATTTTTATTCTGTTGGTAATGAAAATTAAGTAAAAACATGTCCTCAAGCCCATTATTTTGAATCTACTAATTCCTCAACATAAATACTGAGGTTATTAGTTTTTTTCCTATTATATATAAGAGCAAAGAGTTAGAAAAAAGATACAATGTGTGAAAATCAAATGAGTGACATGCAAGGCTGCCTAAACGATGTACAGAGAGAAAACTGAATGTTGGTCCACTAAAAGTTAGAGGGGTAGCCTGATCATGTTAGATGCCTGTGAAGATGAGGAAACAAACCACCTATTTAAAAATATGGCTGATGGTGGCTGGGTGATTGTAGGGAAAAGACTTGTTAACTGAAAATGTTTAAAATGATTCAGAACTCATTAATACTGCTTACTCTCGAGGTAGGCAGAGGAATTATTTCTCTTTGAATTTTCTCTTTGTAACATAACTGATTTTTTGACATATCTTGTGTGCTTTCATTTCAAGCCACACAACAATGTCAAAGTACCTCATATCGGTGACTGCAACTCTTTGGACAGGGGTGAACTTTCCATTTTAGTATTTTTGCTATGATCTTCAGTTATCCAATAATGGACCTCAGGCCTTGGGATTTTATGATTATAGCTTCCACTTATTTTGTTCCTACTCTGTGCCAGGTACCATATATAAGACTCAATTCATATCTTCACTTTCATTCTCATGAGGGCTCTCATAACAATGCCTGAAAGGAAAGCATTATGCTCCTCATTTTCTACATGAAACTGAAGCTCAGGAAGATTGAGTGACTTAAGAAAGGCTGCATGGCTAAGAAGTAGTAGATTCAAACATAAGTCTGTCTGACCCAGAAGCCTGCTCTTTCCCCACAGTGCCTCCCACAGTTTTATATTCCATACTCCACCTGGAGAAAGGGAAGAGCTGAAGTGGAGGTCCCTTCTAGTCCAGAGACTTGGGTGGGGGAAGGGCTGGAGAGGGTAGAACTCTAGAAATGGAGTCGGGAGAGCCCACCAGACAACTTACACTGAATTTCCAAGTACTTCTTTGCTCTATAAATTGGTTCGATCACTGAGTTTGGCTATCTAGAGCTGAAACAATATGGGATACCAGTATTGTCTGAACACATAGGGTGCCTTTCTGGTTACCATACAACCTCCAAAACTAATGGATCTCAAAGTCTGGTCCTGGATCAGCAGTCATCTCTGGTCCTGGACTAGCAGGATGACTGACCACCCTGGTTTGCCTGGGATTGTCTCAGTTTTAAGCACTAAAAGTCCCAAGACCTTAAAACTCCTCAGTCCCAGGAAAACTAAGATGGTTAGTTACCTTATGACCAGCCAGAGCATCACCTGGAAAGTTGTTAGAAATGTAAGTTACTGGGCATCGCCCTAGACCTGCTGAATCAGAAACTCTGAATGGAGAGCTTGGAAATCTTCTTGATTCTGAGGCATGCTCAAGTATAAGAACCACTGTCCCAAAATAAACCTTTTTGCTGATTAGGAAAAGTGCTCAGTTTTCCTTTAGGATAATTCTTATCTGCATTTTGCTCTGAATTTCCAAATAAAATATGCTACTGAGAGGAAGCCTTTTGTTTCTTTTTTTGTTTTTGTATCTCAATGTTGTGTGGAAATTACTAAGTCATAGGATTGTGTGAAATGAATAAACTTATTAGCAAGTATTTATTGAACAGAAATATGGTCACTATATACTCCACCATTGTCCTTAATGTTATTCATTTTTAATTTTGGTGGTTGCATTGTCCATAATATTGGACACTATCTTCCAGTTAATACTAATCAAGAATATAGCATTTTGGGCAGGATTCTAAAGATTTTGATTACCTATAGTTTTTCTATGCTGCCTCTATGAACTTAGTATACTTCTCTACAGCATTAAAACGTTAGAATAGAATGGAAAGTGTGCTTGTGTGTGTGTGTGTGTGTGTGTGTGTGTGTGTGTGTAAGTGAAAATTTTGGTAAATAAGTAAGACCACTGCACCTTGAAGTCCTTATTTTAAATTGAATGGATGCAAATTGTGCCATAAATATTACAAGATGATGTATTGGCATACAAATGAACAGGAACCCTGAGATCAGGGGTGTTACAAATGAAGGCCTAACAGAGCAAAGGGGACAAAGAACAGGGTAGAGGATGGGATGTCAGCTAGTGAAAGTACCTGGCAAAAAAATTCAAGGAGAGACCTGGAGAAAGGAGGATTTCAGATCATGTCAGGTACCATACAGAACACTAAGGATCCTGCCTGGCATTTGAAGGAGATTAGTCATATCTGTAAGGCTTCTGCCTGGTGTACAGGATGCTGTAAATATCTTTCAGTCACTTCCAAAAGGGTCACACTAAACCCAGGATCAGAAAATCTCCCAGGTTTCATAGCTTTACATGTAATTGTGCAGGGCCTAACTGTTCTAGGATTTTTTTAATTTTGTGCTATAAACTAAGAATAGTTACTGATCGATAGAGGTGAAGTGTGCTTAGAGATCTTGGGTGAAAAGTTGTATGTACCTGTTCCAACAGGTTTGCTTTTTTAGCCCAGCTAACAAAAGAGTAAGGTAGCAAGCATACACTTTTTAACTTGCTTAATGAAAATGAACGAAAAATAGAAATGGTTCAAAATGCAACATACTTAATTCTATCCAGTATTTCAATGATCTCTATTAAACTATGTTGTAAGCTGGGCTGATTAGCAATATATTAGCTCATTATCTTTGACAGTCTAACTACCTTGTGCTTTCTAAGGATGGCATCTAAGTGCCCTCATTTATATGCATTAGATTCATTCATGGAGTCTTCTCTGAGAGAAAAATAAAACTCATAATAAAAAAAAATAACC
Organism: Cryptoprocta ferox; assembly: GCA_028646485.1. NCBI lineage: Eukaryota > Metazoa > Chordata > Mammalia > Carnivora > Eupleridae > Cryptoprocta > Cryptoprocta ferox. The sequence continues at coordinate 38,207,352 of CM053579.1, read as the reverse complement.
ACTAGGAAGACAATAATAATTCTGAGGAATAATATTGCAATTTTGCCTTCAAATTCTGTCAGCATAAATTCAAACCTACTTCAGGCAGGAACTTGTAAAAATGACAGGCAGATGGTATGTGGAAATTCATAAATTTTTAGAAAAATGCAATAATATTGTGCTTTGTGTTGACAGAGCTCTTTCTCTGAAAGGAGCTCTAATCCCCAGATGTACCTGCTGTCTCTTCTGTGAAGCCCTGGTAGTCTGGGTGCAGGTAAGTATATGTGCAAGGGCTGACAAGGTCATATCCTGCACATCCTTCTAAGGCTTGAGAAAGAGTTGGGCGTCAGATAAAATTGACACCTGATATACTCCACCCAGTATGGCTGCCTGTGCTTCATAGCCAGGAAAAACAAGCAAGGCTGACCTCCATTATCCATCCATTCATTGATTCACTTAATCAGAGTTTACATAAAATACAGTCATTCATTCCCTTACTGAAGAGTTTTCAGTCATGTCTGCATATTAGAACTACCTGGGGAGTTTTTAAAAATTACTAAAACAGGGCGCCCGAGTGGCTCATTCAGTTAAGCATCTGACTTCTGCTCAGGTCATGATCTGCGGCTTGTGGGTTCGAGTCCTGCATAGGGCTCTCTGCTGACAGCTTAAAGCCTGGAGCCTGCTTTTGGATTCTGTGTCTTCCTCTCTCTCTGCCCCTTCCCCTTTCATGCTCTGTCTCTCAAAAATAAATAAACGTTTAAAAAAATAAAAATTGCTGAAGCTGGGGCTCTACCCCTAGAGCTTCTGGGTTTTTTCACTGGAAGAATAAATACAATATTATTTATTAAGTACAGTTCAGCATAGATTTTGTTTGTTTGTTTGCTAACAGATATTGATATATCATTCACAAAACATACAATTCACTTATTTAAAGTGTATAATTCAATGGCTTTTAGTATATTTGCAGAATTGTATAACCAACATCGTGATCCATTTTGGAACACTTCCATCAACCAAAAAAGAAACCTTGACCTGAACCAATCTCAGTCCTGACTCATACTATCTTTATAATCTTGGGAAAGTTACTTAACTTTCAGTATTTTGATTCCTTAACTATATGATGTAAATAATAATAATACCTTCTTATCTGGGATTTCTGAAAATTAAATAAAATGATTCAGGTAAGAGAAACAAAGAAACCCTGTATGCTTCACCTATCAACCCTTTACCTCCGCAAGCTCCTATCTCTACCCTAGCTGTAGTAAAATGCAAATCTACTTTCTGTCTCTATAGATTTACTTATTCTGGGCATTTCCTATAAAGGGAGTCATAAAATATGTGGCCTCTTATGTCTGACTTCTTTCACTTACCATAATGTTTTCAAGGTTCATCTATATTGTAGCATGTACTTCAGTCACTTTTATAGCCAAATAATATTCTATTATATAAATATACCACATTTTGTTTATCCATGTATCAGCGATGGACATTCATATTGTTTCTACCCTGTGGCTATTATAAATAATGCTGATACTAATGTTTATGTATAAGTTTTCCCATAGACCTATGTTTTCAGCTTTCTTGAAAGGAAGTGGAACTGCTGCATCAAAGTTAACTCTATGTTTAACTCTTCAAAGAATTTCCAGAATGTTTCCAAAGTTGCTATACCAATTTACATTCCCACCAATAAAACATGAGGGTTCCAATTTCTTTACATCCTCACCAACACTTGTTACTATCTGTCTTTTTGGTTATAACTATTCTAGTAGGTGTGAAATGGTATCTCATTTTGGTTTTAATTAATACTTCCTTTATGACTAATAATGTCGAACATCTTTTCATGCACTTATTGGACATTTGTTCCTTTTCTTTGGAAGAATCTCCTTCTGATCTTATGTCCATTTTGACTTACCTGTCTTTTTATTATTGAGTGGTAAATATTCTTTATATATTCTAGACAAAAGTCCTTTATCAGATATATGATTTATAAACATATTTTCCTATTATGTGGGGTGTGTTTTAACTTTTCTTAATAGTGTCCTCTGATTCACAAAAGTTTAAAATTTTGAAGAAGCCCAATTTATCTATTTTTGCTTTTGTCACTCATTTTCAGTGTCATATCAAACATGACAAGTTATCCCCAACTTCAAGGTCATGAATATTTATCCTTATGATTTCTTCTAAGAATTTTTAGTTTTAGCACTTAACATTTGTTTTGATACATTTTGAGTTAATTTTTATATACTGATTGAGGTAAGAGTCCAACTTTTCCTTTGTATATGGATACTAGCTGTCTCAGACCCATATGCTAGAAATAATATACTTTCTCCCCATTAGATGGTTTTAACAGCCTTGTTGAAAATGAATTGACCATAGGCATGTGGGTTTAGCTCTGGACTCTTAAATTTACTCTATCAATCTATACAACTATCCTTAAGCTAGTAACATGTCATTTTGATTACTGCAGCTATTCAGCAAATTTTGAAACAGTGAAGTGGGAATCCTCTATTTTATTCTTCTTTTTCAAGATTGTTTTGGCTATTTGGGGTTCCTCCCAATTCCATATGAATGTTAAGATCAGCATGTCAATTTATACTAAGAAGCAAGCTGACTTTCTGATAGTACAGAGTTTCTTTAATGGGTCATTGTAAAGATTTACTGAGCAATTACTGTGGATAGGGTACTGTGCCAGGTACTGGGGATACAGCACTAAATACAACATAATGCCTACCTTTGGGTAATTTACAGTCCGACAGTCACACAAGAATATATACAGTAAACCTAACTAGGATGCCAGATACATTATTAGCATCCAATTTAGACCAAGATATGGCTCTAATTTGGCTGCTGGTTAGTTCTCTCCCGAGTCAAAAAGGGAAGAAAGGAATCATGTTGGATGGAATAAACAGAAGGCATTTCACAAACAGGAACTACCAGTTTTGAGATAATACTGGGTTCTGGTCAGTCTTCACCTCACATAAAATACACTGAATTTAAGACCAAAGATATTTATTTAGCAATTCTTGGGACTTCAGTACTGCACTAGGTGCTTCAGTAGATATGAAGGAGGCAGAGCAGGAAGAAGAAGAGGAGAGAAAGAAGAAGAAGAATGGAAGGAAGAAAAAACACTTTGAACTCCTACTATGTGGCAGACACTATATATACTAAGGGCATTATATAACTCATATTATTTTTCTTTTATTTTTTCTAACTTTATTGAGCTATAATTAACATATAACATATTAAGGTGTACAATATGGCAATTTGATACACATATATATTGCAAAATGATTACCACAATAAGATTGGTTAACAGCTCCAACACCTCACATAATTATCTTTTTTTTTTTTGGTGGTAGGAATATTTAAAATCTATTCTTTTAGCAACTTTTGAGTATACAATAGAGTATTGTTAACTATAGTCACCATGCTGTATATCTCATATTATTATAAAGAAATATGGGATGAGCTTCCTGTCCCCAAAGAGCCCAGCTATATTCTAGGTAAAAATAACCACAGAATGATATATATCATTGATTAAGCAATCATATCAAATTGTCTAGTACAGGCTACAAAAGGAGTCCAGGGAAGAAAATGGCGAATATACACTAGAAAAGGAAGGAAAGGCACAGGGTTAACTGTTTTGTTCTCCAAATTCACTGCTGAAAAGGTGTAGGCTTTAAACTGGCTTCCAGAGGACAGTAGGGCTTCTGACCTAGATGCATCATTCTCTGCATCTCCTCCAACTCAGCGCATTCCAGACTTTCCCCTCCTGGCTCCTCTGTCAGGACCTCTCAGCCTTACCAACAGCCCATTATCCTGGGACACTAGACTAATAACTTTTTAGTGGTCTCTGGGAACACCAGGAGATCAGAGAGAAGCAAGTTCAAGTTTGCCAGCTGCAAAGGCCTCCCACGAAGGAAGATCCCAGGAGCCAGGGGGAGGCTGAAGCACCCCTCGCCTCCATCCCTCAGACAAAGGACCACGTGGGAAGGAATGAAGTCTGCATTTGTCTAGACTGGCAGATGAAGTGAGATTGGTCTCTGAGTTTGTGTTCTGAAGACACCACAATTTTATAACTTGTGCAGAGAATAAGCACACATCTAATGAGAACATTCGACTGGGTTTTGGGCAAGCTATCAATTTTATCTAAATTTTTTGGGGGGAAGAACATGGCGGAGAAATAGGAGGCTCTGTACTTCCCTCCCACATCTCTCAAACAAAGAAGGGCTGAAGCCAATGGGTTCTGAACCCCAAGAGTCTGGGAGGAAAGGAGACAGAAGCTGCAAGGAAGACAGCCTCATAGCAGCTACTTCAAGGAAGAAACCAAAGCGCACAAGGTGGAGACTCCAAAACATCACTATGAGTAGGGAAATAAAATAACCAAAGTCGCATCAAGAGAGACCAAGGGACACCCTTAAAAGAACAATTCCTGAACGTCCAGGCCCAGGAAAGTGTATGAGCCTCCTTTAATATAGCAGTACTTGCAGGTGTGGAGCACATAACAAGCATTTAAAACATATAGAGACAGAAAGCTAGCCAAAATGACAAAACAAAAGAATTATCCTCAAGAGAAATTCCAGGAAGACGTGAGAGCTAAAGATTTGATCAAAACAGATACAAGCAACATATGAACAAGAATTTAGCAAAATAGTCATGAAATATATCGCTGGGCTTGAAAAAGACATAGAAGACAGCAGAGACTCCAGTGTTACAAAGATCATGGATCTTAAAAAATAGCTATGATGAATTAAAAAATGCTATAAATGAGGTGCATAATTAAATGGAGGCAGCCCCTGCACGGATTGAAAAGGCAAAGAGGAGAATAAGTGAATTAGAAAACACAATTATAGAAAAAGAGGAAGCCGAGAAAGAGATAAACAAATCTAGGAGCACGAAAGGAGAATTGGAGAGCTGAATGATGCAATCAAATGGAACAATATCCATATCATAGAAATTCCAGAAGAAGAAGAGAGAGAGAGAAAGGGGCTGAAGGGGTACTTGAACATTATAGCTGAGAACTTCCCCAATCTGGAGAGGAAACAGACATTGAAATCCAAGAGACACAGAGAACTCCCCTCACACGTAACTTGAATCGATATTCTGCATGACATATCATAGTGAAACTGGCAAAATGTAAGGATAAAGAGAGAATTCTGAAAGCAGCTAGGGGTGAATGGGCCTTAACATACAAAGGGAGACAGACCAGGGTAGTAGCAGAACTATCTACTGAAACATGGCAGGCCAGAAAGGAATGGCAGGAAATCTTCAATGTGATGAACAGGAAAAATATGCAGCCAAGAATCCTTTATCCAGGAAACCTGTCATTCAGAATAGAAGGAGAGAAAAACGTTTTCCCAAACAAACAAAAATTAAAGGAAATCATCACCACTAAACCAGCCCTACAAGAGATCCTAAGGCGACTCTATGAGGAACATATGTTGCAAGAAACACAAAGTACCAGAGACACCACTACAAGCATGAACCCTACAGAGAACACAATGAATCTAAACCCATATTTTTTTTGATAATAACACTGAATGTAAATGGACTAAATGCTCAAATCAAAAGGCATGGGGTATCAGAATGGATTGAAAAAACAAGATCCATCTATTTGCTGTCTACAAGAGACTCACTTTAGACCTGAGGACACCTTCAGATTGAAAGTGAGGGGATGGAGAACTATCTATCATGGGCCTGGAAGTCAAAAGAAAGCTGGAGTAGCCATACTTATATCAGACCCTGGATTTTAAAGTTAAGGCAGTAACAAGAGATGAAGAAGGGCATTATATAATAATTACAGGGTCTATCCATCAGGAAGAGCTAACAATTATAAATATCTCTGTACCAAATTCAGGAGCAGCCAAATACATAAAACAATTAATCACAAACATTAGCAATCTTATTGATAAGAATTTTCTAGCTGCAGGAGACTTTAATACTCCACTTACAGCAATCAACTAAACAGAAAACCACTAAAGAAACAATGGACCTAAACGACACATTGGACCAGATGGACTTGACAGATGTACTTAGAACTCTACATCCTGAAGCTCTGGATTCACTTTCTTCTCGAATACACATGGTACATTCTCCAAGATAGATCACATACTGGGTCACAAAGCAGCCATCAATAAATATAAAAGAATTGCGATCATGCCATGCACATTTTCAGATCACAATACTATGAAAATTGAAATCAACCATAAGAAAAAGACTGGAAAACCACCAAAACCGTGGAGATGAAAGAACACCCTACTAAAGAACGAATAGGTCAACCAGCTATTAGAGAAGAAATTAAAAAATATATGGAAACAAATAAAAATGAAAATGCAACAATCCAAACTCTTTGGGATGCAGCAAGGTAGTCCTAAGAGGAAAATACATTGCACTCCAGCCTATCTCAAGAAACTAGAAAAAGGGCAAATAAAAAAATCTAAGAGCACACCTAAATGAGATAGAAGCAGAGCAACAAGAGCACCCCAAATCCAGCAGCGGAAGAGAAATAATAAAGATCATGGCAGAAATAAACAAAATAGAATCCAAAAAAACAGTTGAACAGATCAATGAAACCAAGAGTTGGTTTTTCAAACAAATAAATAAAATTGAGAAACCTCTAGCCAGGCTTCTCAAAAAGAAAAGAGAGAGCACCCAAATAGACAAAATCACGAATGAAAATGGAGTTATTACAAACAATCTCTCGGAAATACAAGCAATCATCAGGGAATACTATGAAAAATTACATGCCAAAAAACTGGACAACCCAGAAGAAATGGACAAATTCCTAAATATACACACATTACCAAAATTCAAACCAGAAGAGATAGAAAAGCTGAACAGACCCATAACACGTGACGAAATTGAATCAGTTCTCAAAAATCTCCCAACGAATAAGAGCCCTGAGCCAGATGCTTCCCTGGGGAATTCTACCAGACATTTAAAGCAGAGTTAATACCCATTCTTCTCAAGCTATTCCAAAAAATTGAAATGGAAGGAAAACTTCCAAACTCATTCTATGAAGCCAGCATCACTTTGATTCCCAAACCGGACAGAGATGCAGCAAAAAAAGAGAGATACAGGCGAATATCCTTGATGAATATGGATGCAAAAATCCTCAACAAGATACTAGCAAATTGAATTCAACAGCATATAAAAAGAATTATCCATCATGATCAAGTGGGATTCATTCCTGGGTTACAGGGCTGGTTCAGTATTCGCAAATCAAGGAATGTGATACATCCCATTAACAAAAAAAAGCTAAAAACCATTTATCCTGTTGATAGATGCAGAAAAAGCATTTGGCAAAATACAGCATCCTTTCTTAATAAAAACCCTCGAGAAAGTCGGGATTGAAGGAACTTACTTAAACATTATAACAGCCATCTATGAAAAGCCCACAGCTAATATCATCCTCAATGGAGAAAAACTGAGAGCTTTCCCCCTGAGATCAGGAACATGACAGAGATGTCCACTCTCACCACTGTTGTTTAACATAGTGCTGGAGGTCCTAGCATCAGCAATCAGACAACAAAAGGAAATAAAAGGCATCAGAATCGGCAAAGAAGAAGTCAAACTTTCACTTTTCGCAGATGACATGATACTCTACATGGAAAACCCGATCGACTCCACCAGAAGCCTACTAGAACTGATCCATGAATTCAG
>CM053579.1:38105064-38199211 GCA_028646485.1 Cryptoprocta ferox | reverse complement strand
TTAGGGAGAGGGAGGGAGACAAAACACAAGAGACTCTTGAATCCTGAAAACAAACTGAGCGGGGAAGGGGAAGGGGGAAAGGTAAAGGGGGGTGATGGTCTTGGTGGAGGTCACTTGTGGGGAAGAGCACTGGGTGTTTTATGGAAACCAACCTGAGAATAAACTAGAAAGTTTAAAAAAGAAAAAAGAAAAAATAAAGAAAAAAAATAAAAAAAAAAACTACAATGAAATATCACCTCACACCTGTCAGAATGGCTGAAATCAACAACACAAGTAACAACAGGTGTTGACGAGGTTGTAGAGAAAGGGAAATACTCTTGCTCTGTTGGTGGAAATGCAAACTGGTGCAGCCACTCTGTAGAACAGTAATGAGGTTCCTAAGAAAGTTAAAAATAAAACTACCCTATGATCTAGCAACTGCACTACTGGATATTTACCCAAGGAATACAAAAACACTAATTCGAAGGGCTATATGCACCCCTATGTTTATAGCAGCATTTTCTGCTATAGCAAAATTATGGGAACAGCCCAAGTTTCCATGGATTGGTGAATGGATAAAGAAGTTGTAGTATATATGTACACACACACACACACACACGCAATTGAATATTACTCAGTCATAAAAAAGAATGTGATATTGTCATTTGCAGAAACATGGATGGTGCTAGAGTCTAATGCTAAGCAAAATAAGCCAGTCAGAGAAATACAAATACCATATGATTTCACTCATATATGGAGTTTAAGAAACAAACAATCAAAGGAAAATAAAAGAAAGAAGGAGAGACAAACCAAGAAGCAAACTCTTGAGAACAAATTGATGGTTACCAGAGGAATTGTGGTAGGTGGGGGGATGGGTGAAATAGGTGATGGAGATTAAAGAGTACACTTATCATGATGAGCACTGAGTAATGTATAGAATTGTTGAATCACTATATTGTATATCTGAAACTAATATAATACTGTATGTTAACTATACTGGAACTAAAATAAAATAACTTATTAAAATAAAAGAAAAAGAAATAACAAAAAGAAAAGAACAGAAAAAGAATAGAAAACTTTGAGCAGTAATAAAAATCTTAGCAAGAGCAATTGATAAAAAAATGCAGGCAAGTGAAAAAATTTGAAATGTATACTAAATCAGCAGGTCCAGATTATATGCATTCTGGGGTCTTGAGAGAATTCACTGATGATTTCACTAAGCCACTGACAACTGGAAAAACTGAGAAAACCCACTTGGGTATGCACCACGTTTTGCCTTGTCAGCATTCTGCATAATGGAGTTATTCTGGCAGCTGTATTCACTAGGCCCTGTCTGCCCTCCATCCCCTTCCCACCAAGAAAAGAACATATTCAACTTCTAGGTATAGATGATGTCAGAGTTAGCAGAATATACTTTTTTTTAAAAAAAGTTCTTTTTATAAATGGATCCTCCTCAGCACTGAATGCTGTAATTCAAGATCCTTGTGTGTAACACATGACAAATGTTGTTCCCAAGGCCTACACAGGGCAGCTGGGCCTATGTGGTCTTCAGCTGCTTGTGCTGGGATTTACTAGTTTACAATCTGGCATTGGGAATGAAGAGAGCAAGCTAGGAGCTTTTCCACAGAAAGGGAGTTTGAGATCAAGGCAAATTGCATCCTGATGATGTTTTCTCCTCTTTTATGGTCCTGAGACTAAATATGGAGAGACTGGAGTGCCTGAAGTGGTTGAAGAGATATTTGACTGGAGATACAAGCTCCTCAGAGATGAATGAAAGTCTCTGATTCCTGCTGCTTCTGGAGACCAAAGGGTTGGGCCTGGGTTAGTCATTTAGTCAGACCTAAGGCTTAGAAATCCAAGATACAAGTTGGGAGCACTCCCACAAACCAGCTAGTGTCCCCACCATACATTAATAGGTCACACTCCTGACCCTAACCATATGCTGTATCCTTAGTGACATCCATTCACTTCAGAAGTTACTGGGAACAAGGATAGAGCCTTCTGTGCAATCCCATCCTGGGGAAAAAGAACTCTAAATACGTTTTCTTCATGGACAGCACAGATGTTTTATGGGGATGAATGATTCTAGAGAATGTTGGATAGGGATTTGGTGTGTTAATGTTCTTTTCCTGGATACATTTATATATTCTTAACTAGATTTTCTCATATTTTAATGAAATCTAGGCCTTTCTCTCAGATCATTCTGATGTGCTGTGAAATAACACCTCTTATGTAACTTCATGGATCCATACCAAAAAAAGTGGAAACAAGACCATGTGTATTTAGATTGTCATATGTCAGAGGTAGTGAGCATTAATGGAATGCTCTATTAATGGAATTACTGATCTAGGGGGTTGTTTATTATCCTAGGACTATCACTATCTAGCTTGATCATCTTTGAGTTACTCTTTTTCCATTATTTCTCCTCAATTTCCTCATTTATAAAGGGTAGGTATTGGATGACATGACCTCTAATATCCACTTCCATTTCTAAATGGAAGTGAATTGTTTGTAGCAGATCATGAATGTATGTGATTTTATCATTTGTTGTATTGACTCTTTAAGAATAACACTTCATATCTGTGATGGATAAGTTTTCCATTTTGTTAATACATGAAAGTGAATTTCATAGATGAGGCTGGAGTGTGGGAGGGAGTTGCCTAGCTAGTGAGTGAGCCTAACCAACCACCTAGCACCTTTCTCTCAACAGGGTTCTATTTTTCTCTATTAGATAGTTTCATGAGGGAAATTAAATGCAATGGTGAATTTGGAAACATAATCCTTGTTTATATGCAGGGCCTATTAGTAGACATGAGACTGAATGTCACTGCATATAAAGTCAATTTGATCTTACGTTCTTTGTACCTCAATTTCATCTGGTAAATAGGGATGTATTGATCAGAGGCTTATTTCTCTGTCATGCAAGGTTGATATGGAGAATAAAGACAAGGAGACAGCATACCAGCTCTTTCATACTTTGGCCTCTAATGACACATCACTTCTGCTCATAATTCAATTGTCCAGAACCAATCACAAAGCTCTACCCTAACTGCAACGGAGACTGGGAAATGTAAGAGAGTAAATGGACTCTTTGGTGGACACCAATAGTTTTGCTACTAGTCCCCGAAAAGATAAAGAGATTACTCTTTTCCTCTCATAGCATACAGTGATGTTAACAACTACTACTATTTATTTTGAGTCAGATACTTTGCTGAGTGTTGTACATACTTTATCTCAACAAATACAACCCTGTAAGGTAGGAACTATTATAACCACAGTTTACAAATGACAAACTCTGGCATACGGAAATTAAAAGACTAGCCCAAGATCACGTGTCTAATAAGTATCTGAGCCCAGGCTGAGCTAGAAGTACATTTAGAATGTAGCAAAGTTCTCCTTTCAGGAAACTATGTGTCTATACCATTAATTTTATACAATGGTGTATAGTACCTAGCCCTGCTCCTGGATTAGAATTCTTAACAGGATTATATTGCCGGAAGAGGTTGTTTTGAAATTTTGTCAGGGTGTTTTTAGTGGTCACATGTTGGAGGGTTCTACTCAGTAAGAGGACGAGTCAGTAATGTTAGATGTTCTGCAGTGAGGACATTCTAACACAATGAAGAGTTGTCCTAATTATGTCCCACAGACTTTGGAATGTTAAGGTGTTCAAGTAGATTTAAGACCTATTTAAAATTTCGCAATCCTAGAACCTAAGTCAATTTTGCTGTAAACAGTTTGATTGCATAGTTGTTAAGATATGCTAAATTTTCTGAGAATGAAACAGTTGGAGCGCCTGGGTGATTCAGTTGGTTGAGCATCTGACTATTGATATTGGCTCAGATATGGGATTGAGCCCCACATCAGGCTCCATGCTGAGCATAGAACCTATTTAATATTCTCTCTCTCCCTCTGACCCTCTCTCCCACTCATGCATGCACTCCCTCTTTCTCTAAAATAAAAAAAAATAAAAAAAGAAAAGGAAAAAAAGAATGAATGGTTTATTGAATAAAGATTTTACATTGTTACAATTTTAATAATAATAATAATAGCTAATATTTATCCACCTTACTATGTGCCAAGCACTGTTTTAAGCATGTTATATATATTAACTTATTTGATCCTCACAACACCCTAAAAAGCACATACTATTATTATTCTCATTTTACAGATGAAGAAACTGAGGTGCAGAAAAGTTAAATAACTTGCTCAAGGCCAGCCACACAGCCTTAGCAAATTGCAGTCACCATTTTGTAAAATTATATTACTGATGCAATGCTCTCGTACTATTTACCTTCATTTTTAATATTTATTTTATTGTTTTTATACGTTTATTTATTTAAATTCACACTGCTAAAATACAGTGTAGTATTGGTTTCTGGAGTAGAACCCAGTGACTCATCACTTACATATAATACTCAGTACTCATCTGCTGGAAGCCATTTCTGAAGTAAGACAGGTTTGCTCCCACTGTCAGATGGCGGGGGCCTCCCGCTGTCAGATGGCGACCAGTCTACACCCACTCTTGAGCATGGACCCCCAAGGCGCCTGGCTGACTGGTATCAGACCTTGTGAAAACACTTATTACAGGAGTTTCTTCTTTTGTGATTATAGGAGCAAATATTACATTTCCCAAGAAACCTGTTTTTCTTCCCTTCGAGAAAACAAGTTATTGACACCTGCTCACAAAAGAACTAACTCTGGCCTTTGCTATGCTAAAAACATTGCCTTGTATTTGATTGCTAAAGATACCTCCCTTCCCCATGTGATAAGCTTCTAGTCACCTACATTAATAACTATTGATAAAGATTATGCAGAAGTCTTCTACCAATCTATGTTCTGGGAAATTTTTACATACCAAAGAATTTGTCATCAGAAATCATTGTCTAAGGCAATTGCCACTTCTGTTTTGTACCCCATACATTTTTTCAATAAATAAAGCTGACTCTCCTGTCAGAGCAGAGATGCCTGCTTACAGTGCAGAGATGCCTGCCTGGTGAGCAGAAAGAAGCCGAGGCTCTCTCACTCCCTTTCGCCGACACTGTCCATCCTTCAGGGAGCCCTGGACTTGCTAGAGCTGGACTCTGGCACTCATCCCAACAAGTGCCCTCCTTAATGCCCATCACCTATTTAGCCCATCCCCCCATCAACCTCCACTCCAGCACCCCTCAGTTTGTTCTCTGAATTTAAGATTCTTTTATGGTTTGCTTCCCCCTCTGTTTTTATCTTATTTTTCCTTCCCTTCCCCTATGTTCATCTGCTATGTTTCTTAAATTCCACATGAGTGAAATCATATGATATTTGTCTTTCTCTGAATGGCTTATTTCATTTAACATAATACACTTTAGTTCCACCCATGTCGTTGCAAATGGCAAGATTTCATTCTTTTTGATTGCTGAGTAATATTCCTTTGTATATGTTTACCACATCTTTTTAATCCATTCATCAGTCAATGGACATTTGGGCTTTTTACATAATTTGGCTATTGATGATAGCACTACTATAAACATTGGGGTGCATGTGCCCCTTCAAAACAGCACACATGTACCCTTGGATAAATACCTAGTAGTACAATTGCTGGTTGTAGGGTAGCTTTATTTTTAGTTTTTTAAGTTGGCTTATTTATTTTGAGAGAGACAGAGAGAGTGTGAATGAGGGAAGGGCAGAGAAAGAGGGAGAATCTCAAGCAGGCTTCACTGTCTGCAGGGCCCATGTGGGGCTTGAACTCATGAAACTATGAGGTCATGACCTGAGCTGAAATCAAGAGTCAGACACTTAACCCGACTGAGACACCCAGGCACCCCTCTATTTTTAGTTTTTTCAGGAAACTCCATGCTGTTTTCCAGAGTGGTCGCACCAGTTTGCATTCCCACAAACAATGCAAAAGAATTCCTCTTTCTCCACATCCTTGCCAACATCTGTTGTTTCCTGAGTTGTTAATTTTAGCCATTCTGACAGGTGTGAGGTGGTATCTCATTGTGGTTTTGATTTGTATTTTTCTGATGATGAGTGATGCTGAGCATCTTTTCATATGTCTCTTAGCCATCTGCATATCTTTTTTTGAAATGTTTCTGTTGATGCTTTTGCCCATTTCTTCACTGGGTTGTTTGTTTTTTGGGTGTTGCATTTGGTAAGTTCTTTATAGATTTTAGATACTAACCCTTTATCAGGTATGTCATTTGCAAATATCTTCTTCCATTCTATAAGTTGCCTTTTAGTTTTGTTGACTGTTTCCTTTGCTGTACAGAAGCTTTTTATTTTGATGAAATCCTGATAGTTTATTTTTTGCTTTAGTTTCCCTTACCTCAAAACTACAATGAGATATCACCTCACACCAGTCACAATGGCTAAAATTAATAACCCAGGAAACAGGTATTGTTGAGGATTCGAAGAAAGGAGAACCCTCTTACACTGTTGGTAGGAATGCAAACTGGTTCAGCTACTCTGGAAAACAGTATGGAGTTTCCTCGAAAAGTTAAAAATAGAACTAACCTACGATCCCGCAATTGCACTACAGGTATTTACCCAAAGGATACAAAAATACTAATACGAAAGGGATACATGCACACTGATGTTTACAGTAGCATTATCAACAATAACCAAATTATGGAAAGAGGCCAAAATGTCCATCAGTTGATGAATGTATAAAGAAGATATGGTATACACACACACACACACACACACACACACACACTGGAATATTACTCAGCCATAAAAAATATTATTCTTGCATTTGCAATGATGTGGATGGAGCTAAAGAGTATTATGGTAAGTGAGATAAGTCAGTCAGAGAATGATATGTATTTCACACATATGTGTAATTTAAGAAACAAAACAGATGAACATAGGGGAAATAAAAAAAGACAGGGAGGCAGACTGTAAAAGAGACTTAATTATAGAACACGGACTAATGGTTACCAGATGGGAGGTGGCCAGGGGTAGAGGAATGGGTTAAAATAGGTGATGGGTATTAAGAAGGGCACTTGTGATGAACACCAGGTGTTATAATGTAAGGGTTGATTCACTAAATTCGACACCCAAAACCAGTATTATACTGTACATTAATTGCAATTTAATAAAAACCTGGAAAATAAGCAGACAATAGCCACTTCTGGATTGGTATTGTCTTCCCAATTTTCTATAGGGAACATACATTACTTTTATAACCAGGAACTAAAAAAAAAAGACTTGAGGGAAAACAAATAAAATGAAAACAAAGAATTTCCCCAAGTCATATTTGCAAGGCTTTGTAGTTGACAAATATTTTGGATAATTTATTTTATTTTTAATTTATTTATTGTTTAATTTACAACCAAGTTAGTTAGCATATGGTGCAACAATGATTTCAGCAGTAGATTCCTTAATGCCCCTTACCCATTTAGAACATCCTCCTCTAATGTTAGAATTAGAATTTCCCCAAGTCATATTTGCAAGGCTTTGTAGTTGACAAATATTTTGGATAATTTATTTTATTTTTAATTTATTGTTTAATTTACAACCAAGTTAGTTAGCATATGGTGCAACAATGATTTCAGCAGTAGATTCCTTAATGCCCCTTACCCATTTAGAACATCCTCCTCCCATAACCCTTCCAGCAATCCTGTTTGTTCTCTATATTTAAGAGTCTTTTATGTTTTTGTCAAGCCAGTGCCAGGAGAACAGGTTTTATGAGAGGACAAATATGATATTTGCCTTTCTCTGACTAATTTCGCATAGCATAATACCTTCTAGTTCCATCCATGTAGTTGTAAATAACAAGATTTCATTATTTTTGATTGATGAGTAATACTCCATTGTATATATATACAACATCTTCCTTATCCATTCATCCATCGATGGACATTTGGACTCTTTCCATAATTTGGCTATTGCTGGTAGTGCTGCTATAAACATTGGGGTGATTATACCCCTTTGAAACAGCACACCTGTATCCCTTGGATAAATACCTAGTAGTGCAATTGCTAGGTCATAGGGTAGTTATATTTTTAATTTTTTGAGGAGCCTCCATATTGTTTTCCAGAGTGGCTGTACCAGTTTGCATTCCCACCAGCAGTGCAAAAGGTATCCTCATTCTCCGCATCATTGCCGACATCTGTTGTTGACTGAGTTGTTAATGTTAACCATTATGACAGGCATGAAGTGGTATCTCATTGTGGTTTTGATTTGTATTTTCCTGATGATGAGTGATGTTGAGCATTTTTTCATGTGTCTGTTAGCCATCTGGATGTCTTCTTTGGAGAAGTGTCTATTCATGTCTTTTGCCCATTTCTTCACTGGATTATTTGTTTTTTTGGGTGTTGAGTTTGATAAGTTCTTTATAGATTTTGGATACTAACCCTTCATCTGATATGTCATTTGCAAATATCTTCTCCCATTCTGTCGGTTGCCTTTTAGTTTTACTGATTTTTTCCTTCACTGTGCAGAAGATTTTTATTTTGATGAGGTCCCTATAGTTCATTTTTGCTTTTGTTTCCCTCGCCTCCGGAGATGTGTTGAGTAAGAAGTTCCTGCAGCTGAGGTCAAAGAGGATTTGCCTGCTTTCTCTTCTAGGATTTTGATGGCTTCCTGTCTTACGTTTAGGTCTTTCATCCATTTTGAGTTTATTTTTGTGTATGGTGTAAGAAATTAGTCCAGGTTCATTCTTCTGCATGTCGCTGTCCAGTTTTTCCAGCACCATTTGCTGAAGAGACTGTCTTTATTCCATTGAATATTCTTTCCAGCTTTGTAAAAGATTAGTTGGCCATACATTTGTGGGTCCATTTCTGGATTCTCTATTCTATTCCACTGATCTGAGTGTCTGTTTTTGTGCCAGTACCATACTGTCTTGATGACTACAGCTTTGTAATATGTCTTGAAGTCCAGGAGTGTGATACCTCCAGCTTCATTTTCTTTTCCTAGATTGTTTTGACTATTCAGGGTCTTTTCTGATTCCATACAAATTTTAGGATTGTTTGTTCTAGCTCTGTGAAGAATGCTGGTGTTATTTTCATAGGTATTGCATTGGATATGTAGATTGCTTTTAACAATGTTTGTTCTTCCTATCCAGCAGCATGGAATATTTTCCATTTTTTTGTGTCTTCTTCAATATATGTCATAAGCTCTCTATAGTTTTCAGTGTATAGATTTTTCACCTCTTTGTTTAGATTTATTCCTAGGTATTTGTTTAGAATTATTCCTAGGTATTTTATAGTTTTTGTTGCAATTGTAAATGGGATCGATTCCTTGATTTCTCTTTCTGTTGCTTCATTATTGGTGTATAGGAATGCAACCGATTTCTGTGCATTGATATTATATCCTGTGACTTTGCTGAATTCATGTGTCAGTTCTAGCAGTTTCTTGGTGGAATCTTTTGGGTTTTCCATATAGAGTATCATGTCATCTGCAAAGAGTGAAAGTTTGACTTCCTCCTATCCAATATGGATACCATTTATTCTTTTATTTTATCTGATTACTGAGGCTAAGACTTCCAATACTATGGTGAGTAACAGTGGCAAGAGTGGATATTCCTGTCATATTCTTGACCTTAAGGGGAAAGCTCTCAGCTTTTCCCCATTGAGGATGATGTTAGCGATGGGTCTTTCATATATGGCTTTTATGATCTTGAGGTATGATACTTCTATCCCTTCTTTCTTGAAGGTTTTTATCAAGAAAGGATGCTATAGTTTGCCAAATGCTTTCTCTGCATCTATTGAGAGGATCATGTGGTACTTGTCCATTCTTTTATTGATGTCATGTATCACATTGATTGTTTTGCAGATATTGAACCAGCCCTGTATCCCAGGTATAAATCCCACTTGGTCATGGTGGTGAATAATTCTTTTAATGTATCGTTGGGTCCGGTTGGCTAGTATCTTGTTGTGGATTTTTGCATCTCTGCTCAATTGGTATATACTTCTCCTTTTTAGTGGAGTATTTGTCTGGTTTTGGAATCAAGGTAATGCTGGCTTCATAGAAAGAGTTTGGAAATTTTCCTTCCATTTCTATTTTTTGGAAGAACTTCAAGAGAATAGGTGTTAACTCTACTTTAAATATTTGGTAGAATTCCCCTGTAAAGCCATCTGACCCTGGACTCTTGTTTTTTCGGAGATTTTTGATTACTAATTCGATCTCTTTACTGGTTATGGGTCTGTTAAACTTTTCTATTTCTTCCTGGTTCAGTTTTGGTAGTTTGTATGTTAGGAATTTGTCCATTTATTCCAGATTGCTCATTTTATTGGCATATAATTGATCATAATATTCTCTTATTATTGTTTCTATTTCTGCAGTGTTGGTTGTGGTTTCTTCTCTCTCATTTTTTATTTTATTTATTTGGATCCTTTCCTTTTTCTTTTTGATCAAACTGGCTAAGGGTTTATCAGTTTGTTAATTCTTTAAAAGAATGAGCTCCTGGTTTCATTGATCTGTTCTACTGTTTTTTTTTTTTCAATAGCATTGATTTCTGCTCTAATCTTTATTATTTCCTGTCTTCTGCTAGTTTCGTGTTTTATCTGCTGTTCTTTTTTCAGCTCTTTGAGGTGTAAGGTTAGGTTGTATATCTTAGACCTTTCTTCCTTCTTTAGGAAGGCCTGGATTCCTATATAATTCCCTCTTATGACCGCCTTTGTTGAGTCCCAGAGGTTTTGGGCTGTGGTGTTATAATTTTCATTGGCTTCCATGTACTTTTTTAAAAAAATTTCCTCTTTAGTTTTTTGGTTAGCCCATTAATTCTTTAGTAGGAGTACTTTAGTATCCAAGTATTTGTTAGCTTTCCAAATTTTTTCTTGTGGTTGATTTTGAGTTTCATAGCATTGTGGTCTGAAAATATGCACAGTATGATCTTTATCTTTTTGTACTTGTTGAGGGCTGCTTTGTGTGCCAGTATGTGATCTATTCTGGAGAATGTTCCATGTGCACTGGAGAAGAAAGTGTATTCTGTTGCTTTGTGAATTGTTCTGAATATATTTGTTAAATCCATCCATTCAAAGCCATTGTTTCCATGTTCATTTTCTGTTTAGATGACCTGTCCACTGCTGTAAATGGGGTGTTGAAGTCCCCTACTATTATGATATTATTATCAATGAGTTTCTTTGTTTGCAATTAATTGATTTATATTTTTGGGTGTTCTATGTTTGGAGCATAAATGTTTACAATTGTTAGGTCTTGGTGGATATACCCCTTAATTATGATATAATTCCCTTCTTCATCTTTTGTTACAGTCTTTATTTTAAAATCTAGATAGTCTGATATAAGTATGGTTAGTCTGACTTTCGTTTGGCAACCCTTAGAATGATAGGTGGTTCTTCATCCCCTTATTTTCAATCTGAAGTTGTCTTTAGGTCTAAAATGGATCTCTTGTAAACAGTATATACATGGAACTTGTTTTTTTTAATCCATTCTGTTACCTTATGTCTTTTGATTGGAGCGTTTAGACCATTGACATTTAGCGTGGGTGCTGGAAGATATGAATTTATTGCCATTATGTCGCCTGTAGAGTTGGAGTTTCTGGTAGTGTTCTCTGGTCCTTTCTAGTCTATTTTCGTCTTTTGTCCCTTCAGAGAGTCCCCCTTAAAATTTCTTGCAGGGCTGGTTTAGTGGTCACAAAGTCTTTTAATTTTTGTTTGATTGGGAAACTTTTTATCTCTTTCTATTTTGAATGACAGTCTTGCCGGATAAAGAATTCTTGGCTGCATATTTTTCCTACTCAGCACATTGACTATATCCTGCCATTCCTTTCTGGCCTGCCAATTTTCTGTGGGTTGGTTTGCTGCAAACCTGATATATCTTCCCTTGTAGGTTAAGGACTTTTTCCCTTGCTGGTTTCATGATTCTTTCCTTGTCTGTGTATTTTGTGAATTGGACTATGATATGCCTAGTTGATGGTCTGTTTTGTTGAATCTAATGGGAGTCCTCTGTGCTTCCTGGATTTTGATGTCTGTGTCTTTCCTCAGGTTAGGAAGCTTTCCACTATGATTTGCTCACATAATTTTTCTACCCCTTTTTCTCTCTCTTCTTCTTCTGGGACCCCTATAATTCTGATATTATTCCTTTTTAATGAGTCACTGCATTGTCTAATTTTTATTTCTTGCTCTTTTGCCTTAGTTTCCCTCTTTTTTCTACTTCATTATTCTCCATAAGTTTTTCTTTTATATCACTGATTTGCTGGTCTGTCTCATCCATTATTGCCACTGTGGCATCTATTCGAGATTGCACCTCAGTTATAGCATTTTTAATTTCATACTGACTAGCTTTTACTTCTTTTATCTCCACAGAAAGGGATTATAATCTATTTTCAACCCCAGCTAATATTACTATCATGATTCTAATTTCTGGTTCAGGCATCATGCTTGTATTTGTGTTGATTAAGTCCCTGGCTGTCATTTCTTCCTGTTCTTTCTTTTAGGGTGAATTCCTTTATTTCATCATTTTGAAGGAAGAAAAGGAATTAATAAAGTAAAAAAATCTTTAAATTAAAAAATTAAAAATAACACAAAGTAATCAAAGAATGCTAATCCTAGGTGTGTTTTGATCTGGTTGTTGAAAGAAGCTTGATAGATCAGAGAAAAAAGGGAAAGATAAGAAAAGAAAAAAAAGGTGAAAGGAAAAAAGGGGAAAAAAGGGAAAAAAGTGTACATGTTTGAAAATTTGAAGAAATGAACACAATAAAATAGAATAAAATGAAATGATGGAAGTAAAATATAATTTAAAATTTTATTAAAAAAGTAAAAATATAGAAAAATTAAAGAAAAATATTTTTAATAAAAATGGAAAATAAAAATAATTTTTTTCTTTCTGTATTCAAGGATAAGAAAAGAAAAAAATAAATAAAAATATTGAATAAAAGGACCAGCCAACAGAATGAAGTATGATTGAAATTACATCTAGCTTCCCATAGAAGTCAAGCTATGAAGCACTTTATAGTCTGTAAGCTAAGCAGGTAAAGATACTTGTGTTTGTCAAGAGTGCTGTTGGCCCAGTTGGGCAGGGTTGAGTGTAATGGCTTCTTTCTCCACTATATAGCGCTGATTTGCTTACTGGGGTGGATTGCTGTGGGGTGTCTAGGTGTCTATGTGCATGAGGGGGAAGGGTGAAAATGGTGTCACCCAGCTACCCAGTCTCTAGTATCAGACTGCTGTGCTCTCCACAACGAGCAACCAAGCACTATTCCTATGTCTCCTGCTTCTGTCCACTCTCTGTCACACTGTCTGTGACCAAGCTGCCAGGTGGCACCTCCCTCCTGAGTTTTATCTCACATGGGGCTGTGATTCCCAGCCCCTCACTTCTAAGGGACTGTGGCTTTAACCCAGTCAGACCTTCGGGAGGAGGGTCTTGCTGAGCAATGGCCGGCTGCCGGCTTGCCCCCAGGAACATTTGTGAGACTGAGCTGCTGCCGATGCCCAGAGACTGGGTGGGTGCCAGCCTGCCCCAGAAAACGTTCATGTGATCTTGTAGCAGCAGTGGTTCAGGGCTTATGGAAGATCACAACACACATCTGGTGCCAGGCTTCACCCTTAACGTCCTTGTTCCAACACCAGTGAATGTGGTTGTTCTCCGGGGTCTGCTGGGACCTTTGCCTGTGGTTTGGCTGCACAGCCTCTACCTAACGTCCTCCCAGTAGGGGAACTGCCACTCCCCGTGTGGCCTGTAGACTCCTTAGACCTTGGTCTCTGCTCCTGGGGATTCGTCCTTCCCACCAGAGCACCACCAGATATTGGGCTGTAGAGTTTCAGACTCTGTGTTCCGCCTGTTTATAGAGTCCTAATGGAATTTAAACCCTCTCCTTTCTCCTTTCTCCATTTTTTGTTGAGTCCCTATGGCTGTTTCCACTTTCTCTCCAGCTGCTTTTGGGGGGGATGCTTTCCCGTACTCTTCCCTGTCTCTGTCCTCTCTCCACAAGCAAAAGCAGCTCCCTGCCCTCTGCAGCTTCTCTCTCCCCAAGTTCACGTCTCCATGCTGTATACCTGTTGAGTTCTGTGGTTCAGGTTGTGGAGATTGTTGTGTAATTTCTCAAATCAGTTTTCTAGGTGTGCAGGATGGTTTAATGTTGATCTGGCTGCATTTCATGGACAAGCGATGCAAAAAAACCTTCCATACTGTTCTTCCATCTTGGCCTCTCTCAGATAATTTATTTTATATTATGTATTAAGGGTAAATAATGACTAAATGTACCATATTCAATCCTCCCTCTAAAGAATCAAATACTTCAGGGGCTTCTGGGTGGCTCAGTCGGTTAAGTGGCCGACGTCAGCTCAGGGTGTGATCTCACAGTTCGTGGGTTTGAGCCCCACGTCGGGCTCTGTGCTGACTGCTCAAACCCTGGAGCCTGCTTTGGATTCTGTGTCTCCCTCTCTCTCTGACCCTCCCCTCCTCACACTGTGTGTGTCTCTCTCTCAAAAAGAAATAAACATTAAAAAATTTAAAAAAAGAAACAAATACTTCAAAGTGTTTGTGAGTGGACAACATCTTTAAGATTTAAGTACCTACTTTGAGCATTTTAGGTACATTTATGTACTTACTGTAGGGACATTCTAAAGTAGGTGATATTTTGGAAGCTTTATAGTTATGTATTGCTGCACAATAAATTTCACCCAAATTTAGTAGTTTAAAACATTAAACACTTATTATCTAACAATATCCAAAGGGCAGAATTCAAAAGTGGTTTTTAGTTGGGTTATTCTGGCTCTGGGTTTTTTATGAGGTTTCAGTCAAGCTGTAATCCAGGGCTGTGGTCACCTGAAAGCTTGGCAGAAGCTAAAGGATATATTTTTAAGCTCACTCATATGGCTGTTAGCAGAAGTCTTCAATTCCTCACCATGCAGGCCTCTCCATAGTGCTGCTCACAACATGGCAGCTGGTGACAGAGAGAGAGAGACAGAGACCGAGAGAGAGAGAGAGAGAGAGAGAGAGAGAGAGAGAGAGGTGAGAAAGAGAAGTTCTG
Source organism: Cryptoprocta ferox (assembly GCA_028646485.1). Taxonomy (NCBI): domain Eukaryota; kingdom Metazoa; phylum Chordata; class Mammalia; order Carnivora; family Eupleridae; genus Cryptoprocta; species Cryptoprocta ferox. The sequence continues at coordinate 38,184,321 of CM053579.1, read as the reverse complement.
GTAAAGTGTAATAGAGGATGGGTAACATGTGATGTGGTTTGGGAGTCAGGGAGGGGAAAATTCAGTACCTAGGGTGTTTCCTTAGTGGGACTCACCTAAGGAGGCAGCATGAGAGAAATGGGGGAGGCAAGCAGTGGGTACTGGAGGGTGACAAATGGGAAGAGAGTTGTGAGTATAGAAAGGTCAGGTGACAGCCAAAGACAATCCAATTCATTCTACAATTTTTCTGAGGATCTGGTGAGTGTGTGTTGTGTGTTTTCATTGAAGAAAGAAGCCCTTTCGTCTCCCTTGCTGTATAATGTACGGCAAAAGTGCCTCATTTATTTATTTTTTAATTTTTTAATGTTTTATTTATTTTTGAGAGAAAGAGAGACAGTGTGAGCAGGGGAGGGTCAGAGAGAGAGGCAGACACAGAATCCAAAGACAGGCTCCAGGCTCTGAGCTAGCTGTCAGCACAGACCCCAATGTGGGGCTCAAACCCACGAACCGAGAGACCATGACCTGAGCTAAAGTCGGACACTCAACCAACTGAGCCACTCAGGCGCCCCAAACGTGCCTCATTTAGACAATGATATTGGAAAAAAACTTTTCCCTTCAACTTCAAAGCATGTATGTTTCACACAGTTAAATGCTGTGCGCTACTTTCTTGTGCTTTCCAAAGTGGGAATTTCTCAAAATGGCCAGCCATCTTACCTTCAATAGGAACATTTAGTAAGTACCCCCAATAGCATTTTCACTGGCATCAAAGGGTGTGGTGGGATGGGAATTATTCCCTAATAATGAGGATTTTCATATCATTCTTTCAGGTCTCTGTGACTTCCTTTAGACTGTTTAGTACAACCTTGGCTTTCACGGTCAGATGCATCAGGTGCTAAGGAAATCTCCATCTCCATTCCAGCACAGTGAAACATCCCCTATCAGCTATGAGTGCAAATCCCATGGACACTCATGTTCTAGGTTCAGAGACTAAATGCGATGTGAAAAAAATCCATGCTGAATGTAGAGTTTTCATATAGATCACAATTTGCATTTCACTTTCCAGTCTACTCTGTACTACTGCTTTAAAGCAATTTCTGACAGAAGGTCAGTCTAGAAGAACAATACCAAGTGCATAAACAAACTCCAAATACCTCAATAAGCTATTAGCACTGTAATAGAGCTCATTATTTTTCACCTTCCAATTATTGACTTTTTAAATTAGAGAACATGCTCAAAGTTGAACTGCACCCAGTACTTTCTGCAGAACTTCAAGCCAATTTTGCTATATTAAATTTTACTTTGTGCCAGAAAGCTTGGAGAAACCAAAGTGGCTTTGAAGGAATTTTCATTCCTTCTATTGTGTTTTCTTTTTCAGATTCACATAAGAAACATTCACATCTATGTGATAAGATTTGCTTGCCACATTAATAGCTAAAAAGTTATTGGAGCTCAAAATTACCTCTCCTTAATCTAGAGATCTCAGATTACATTTTACTCCTTTGCCACCCTAAAATTGGATAGCAATAGGCAGTGCAAGATGTTCAAAGAATATTGACAAATGAGTGTGGCATATTTTTTAACTAGCAACACAGGTATTCTGATGCACTCTAAGTTTGAGAATCCCTGATTATGGCAAATGTTTTCAAAATCTTGGAAAAGTCACTTCAGTGAACTTAATTTGTGGAATAATGAAAATAGTGAACATAGATGGAATTAATTGAATTTACTAAGTGGAAAGATATATATTTAAACCTTAAAGCATCTGTGAAAAAATGTTTTATCTGTATATTAAATGAATCACAGGACCCTGAAGAGGTTATTAAGCTCATTTCCTTATTCTAGCAGGAATGTTTAAATCATCAAAGGGGGCACCTGGGTGACTCAGTCACTTAAGCAACTGAGTACTGATTTTTAATTAGGTCATGTCTTAGGAGATTGAATCCCACGTTGGGCTCAGCGTGGAGCCTGCTTGGGATTCTCTCTCTCCCTCCCTCCCTCTCTCTCTCTCTCTCTCTCTGGCCTTCTCCCACTCACACACTCTCTCAAAATAAATAAACTTAAAAAAATAAATAAACCATCAAAGGGAAGATGATAATGATGATACTACTAATAATAACAGCAACAGTAAGTGATATCAACAGATAACACATGGCCTTTATTTTCATGGGACTTACGGCAAAGTATGCAGATAAGTTAAGTGAACTGTATGTAGGATGTGAATTATTAAAGGAAAGTACAGGGTGCTTTGGTAAGTCCAGAATGGGATCCTAATCTTATTTGAGGAGTACTAGGGGAAGGCCTGCCTGAGTAACATGAACCCTAAAAGCTAAGAGAGGATAACCATGGGGAATGGGAGAAAAGTATTGCACGCAGAGGAAATGGCATGTTCAAAGGTACACAATAGAAGTTAAAAGTGTAGTATGGCTAGGGTAGACCAAGGCAAAAAGTAGATAGAGAAGGATCTGCTAATATGTTCCTTTATGTTTCCTTGTTTATTACCTGTCTTCCTCACTGGAACATAAGCCCTTTGTAGGTACGGACCTTGTCTATGTCATTCACCACTGCATTTCCACTGCCTAGAATAGCACTTGGCAGAGAAGAAGTATAATTGATATTTAGTAATTGATATTCAATTAGTGGTTAGCCCCTTCTACTCATATTTGGCCAAGTGGGGATGCTCATACTAATGTCCCATGGTTTTGTATAACTCTTCACAGCTTCAGATGATGGGGGACTTCTTATCAGAAACACAGGAGTCCAGACGAAAGTGATGCAGGGGCGCATGGGTGGCTCAGTAGGTTGAGCGTCCGACTTCAGCTCAGATCATGATCTCATGGTTCGTGAGTTCGAGTCCCGCGTTGGGCTCTGTGCTGACAGCTCAGAGCTTGGAGCCTGCTTTAGATTCTGTATTTCTCTCGCTCTGCCCCTCCCCTGCTCACACTCTGCCTCTCTCTCTCTCTTTCTCAAAAATAAATAAACATTAAAATTAAAAAAAAGAAAAAGTGATACAGCATTTTTCAAATACTAAAAGTATTGTCAACTGCAATTCTATATACAGCAAAAATATCTTTCAGGAATGAAATGGAATTAAAATTCTGTTTAAAGAATTTCCTTTCGCATTTCTTTAAGAGTATATTTGAAAAAAAAGAGTATATTTGATAATGATACATTCTCTTTAGTTTTCTTTTGGGCGTATACTTTCCCCCGACGCAGGGCTCGAACTCACGAACCATGAGATCATGACCCAAGCTGAAGTTGGACGCTCAACCTACTGAGCCACCCAGGCACCCCTGCATCACTTTTGTCTGGAATCCTGTGTTTCTGATAAGAAGTCCCCCATCATTTGAATTGTTCTTCTTCTATAGGTAATGTGTCATTTCTTTCTGGCTGCCTTCAAGATTCTTTCTTTGTTCTTTGTTCACAGAAATTTAGTTAGGATTGTCAGCATGGAGATAATTTGGGATTTATCCTGTTTGGGATTTTCTCAGCTTTTTGAATTTGTAGGTTTATGTGTTTTTTTGTGGGTTTTTTTTTTTGCCAAATTTGGGAAATTTTCAACTTTAAAAAATATGTATTCAATTCCAGTCTCTCATTCCTCTGCTTTTGTGACTACAGTGATAAGGATGTTAGCTCTTTTGTCTGTCTGACAGACCCCAACACTATTCATTTTTTTCATCCTATTTTTCCTTTTTTTGCTTAGATTGGATATATTCTATTGGCCTGTCCCCAGATTTACTGGTTCTATCCTCTGTAATCTCCACTCTACTTTTGAGCCTGGCAGTGAGTTTTTAATTTTAGTTATTATAGTTTTTGTATCTATGATTTCCATTTGGTTCTTTTTATAACTTACATTTCTTTTCTGAGATGTTCTGTGTTTTCATTTGTTGCAGATAATTTGTTCAACCACTTTTATGATATTTGCTTTAAAATCCTTTTCAGATATTTCCAACATCTGATTTATATAGTGTTGCCACTTGTTTCTTGTATTTTCCCATCCATGTTAATGATTTTCCTGGCACTTGGTATGACAAGTGATTTTCTATTCTATCCTAGACATTTTGGATATCTTGAGACCCAATCCTATTTAATATATATTTTAAGCAGATGATTCCTTGTTGAGGTGTAGCATGAGAGTTGTGTGAGGGTATACATTCAGTTCCCCACTTGGTCCACTGACAAAAGTGGATTGCTAACTCACACTGTTTCACTGTAGATGGCTTGTGTGGAAGATCAGCAACCTGCTTGACCCTGTTGACACTCTCCAATGAAAATAGGACACTGACTTACCACTTCATTACCACTATGTGGAGGTGTAAGGTCAGCTCCCTGCTGGGCCCCAGTGCTCACATTGCTGAGAGAAATAGAATGACTTACACTGCTTTGTTGTTGCAGGGTAAGGGGAAGACTATCAGGTCCCACTGGTACCTACTGACACCAGTGGAAGAAGAAGAGAAAGTAGAATGCTAACTAACCCTGCCTACCACTACCTCATTCCATCTCATTAAGGCAAGGCAGGAGAATCAGAACAGCACCTGATTCCCCTGGGAGAGGATGCAGCTCCTTGATCAGCTCACCAGAGCCACTAGGTGGGGGAAATCATTTTGCCTGCTTCTCTCACCTAAGAGGTGGAAGATTCACTCTTCAGTCTGCTCCCATCAACACCAGTGAAAGAGGGAATCAGAGCCCTTCATTTTTACCATCATGAAGCTTAGTCTGGTAGAAGAGACATGCTAAATAAATAAGTAAACTCAAACAAGTATATAAATGTAACTATAATGTGGGTTATGAAGGAAGAGCACAGAGTCCCATGAGAAAAAAGAGGGTTTTTTGAGGAAGTGACATTTAAGACCTTGAAGGATGAGAAGGAGCCAGTAATGTGAAGGTGGAGGGGAAAGTGTTCTAAGGAGAGGAAATGGAAAGTGAGAAGGTACTGTGGTAGGAAAGAACTTGGATGTTCAAGAAAGTAAATGTAAGTCCACTGTATGGAGAAATTGAGGTGTCTAAGTAGTGAGTGGGTAAGGGCAGAGAGTTAGCAGGTACTGATTATGCACGATCATGACAAGAATGTTGAGTATTTTGGATTTTTGTGCAGAGAGAAGGAAGTAAAGAGTTTTAAGAAGGGCAGGGATATGTTTTGATTTAACCATTAACAAAAGATCACCCTGGCTGCTGTGTAAAAACTACATTAGAAGGGAAGAGTGGAACAAGGAGACTAGTTAGGAGGCTGCAGTAGAAATCAAGATGAGAGATGATAAAAGCTGTAACAGGGTGGTAGTGTGGAGATGGAGAGAAGTGGAAGTAGTTAAAATAAAAGGCATACCTCACTTGCCAATGGGGAATGTATTTCTAGAAATTAGAATATTTAACTGCATCACCATTATATTAAGTTCTTATAGCACAGTCCCTATGGGAGAGGCACCATATTTCCTACTATCAACATACAAGTGGAGTTAACTGACTTCTGAATTTATTTTCTCTGTATTGTTTATGGTAATTCTAATATAGCAATGAGGCTAGGCCTAGAAATTATCCCAAATCCATAGAAGACTGCACCTCATCAAGCTGCAAACACACTTGAGTGTGCTTTAACCATTAAAATAATCCCATGTTAGCTTGTCTTTGGAAAACAACAAGATTATTTTCTGGGGATCAAAAGATCTGTGGAAAGGAGGAAAAAAAGAAAGCAGGATGATGGAACACTGCTTAGCTTAGAATAAGCCCTCAATAAATATGAGCTGATATTAGACTAAATTTAATTCAATTTATTTTAGTGAAAATGCCTGCATTTTAAAAGCTTAGTTTAAATGACAGGAGTAATTTACAAATCCACAAATATCTGGAGCAGGTTTTTTTTTTTTTGTCTCGTGGTTAATTATTTTATGAAAATGTGTTTGCTTATATAACTAAAAGCTTGATAAATAAGCTGGGCATTAGAGAAATTTAAATTTAACATTTTATAAGCCAAACGTCCCCTGAAATTCAATCAAAATGAAACTATGGTCTTTTATACTATATCCTCTAATAAGCAAATAAGGATTTCTTGTAAAAATTGTTTCTCAAGAACACATCTATATCAGTTGGGATTCAGTTGTAGGAAAAAAAGGGCCACTCTCCCCTTCTAGGTATTTAATACATGAAATAGGGGCCTCCTAAAATATTGACTGGGCTAGAGGAGTGAATTTTGAATTGGGCCTCCCAAAATGAATCTCAGAATAACACTGAAGAACTGGTCTGTCAGAGGATAGGCTACCTCTGCTCACATCAGAAAAGCAGTGTATCAGGAACTCCCCAATGGAACTGTTAAATTCAAAGACACAGGCATGGCTGTGCTTGAGAGATCCAGAGGCCACCACTACTGCAGCTACCTTTTTACCTCATGAAGGTGGTGTCTGGGCATTCAAAGCTGAGTCCACCCTTCACCCCAGTGCAACTGCCTCTCAACACCAGCTAAGCTAATGGACATTAGAATGCTGCTACCGAAAAATTCAAGGTCTTCAAGATTTTGCTTGCCAGCAACAACCATCAAAGCAGCAGGAAAATAATCCTCAAATTACTTCTGCCTTCTAAATCTCATGAAAGTATATGTAATTGGTGGAACCTAATTTGCATCCAGAAACCTAACTATAAGAGAAACTCTGAAATGTAGACTTTATTTATTTTATTTTTCTAGTAGAGAGGCATGCTAGAAGGTGGTGAAAATGGGTGCCAAATGCAATTCACCTCTCTTGGTGCTAAACATTGTATACATTTGTCTTTTCATACTTACATATATACTATACATACTCTGAACAAAAAACAGTGATGACAATATGGTAATGTCTAACATAATGCAGCACTTTCTGGTAAAAACAAAGCTGGATCGATCTTCCTTCAAAAAGAGAGATATCTAGAGTTTCCTCAGTAACTGAATCAATCTCTGCATGATGTTCATTCATCATATGGTTTTGTCATAATCTCACCTGGAGGTACTGTAGCTTAAAGAGTATAATAAACTTAATTACTACCAACATGTTTTTACATAAAATTGTTGAGGAAAAGGAAAGGGAACAGTGTATGTGTGTGTGTGTGTGTGTGTGTGTGTGTGTGTGTGTGTGTGAGAGAGAGAGAGAGAGAGAGAGAGAAAGAGAGAGAGAGAGCAAGGAAGAAAATAGGATGATTATCACAGTTCTCATTTTGGAACTGGTTATAAGATGACGCTGTCATCAGCTGTTATAAATTTGCTTCTTTTTCTATCCTTTCCATGTTCTTTTGCCTTCAGCCAGCACTTCTGCAGATCTGGGTTCTTTAATTTGTAACGTGACCTAAAAGTATTCCTGAGGGGCATGAGACCTTCATAGTTCTGCTTCAGTCTTCAATTATTTTCTTTTTTACTGGACTTCAAGAACATACTCTTATCACTGTTTTATATATAGACTGTCTTTATTTATTTATTGGTTATTTAATTAACTATAGTTGTTTCTAATAATGTAATAAGTATTCTCAAACCAACCACTCAAAACAAAAGTTAGGATCTTGACTGTAACCTCTCCCAGCACCACATTTCCCTCCATTTGAAGTACCACCAACCTGCTTCTCCTTTTCACGATTCCCTTGATCCATTTTTATAGTTGTATTGCATGGAACTATATACCTAAAGAGTATACGTTAAATTTTTACTTGTGTGGGGTGCCTGGGTGGTTCAGTTGGTTAAGTCTCTCACTCTTGATCTCGGCTCAGGCCATGATCTCACAGTCTGAGTTGGAGCCCCGTGTCTGGCTCTGTGCTGACAGTGCAGAGCCTGTTTGGGATTTTGTCTCTTCCTCTCTCTGCCCCTCCCCAGCTCACACACATACATGGACTCCCTTTCTCTCTCTCAAAATAAATAATAAACTTAAAAAATAAATTTTGGGGTGTTTTACTTTATAGAATGGATATAAAGCATGTAGTGTTTAAGATTTATTTTTATTTTTTTACTTATCCTTATTCTTTAAAAATCATGTATATTGTGTATTGCTGTAATTAATTAATTTCAACTGGTTTATTGTAATCTATTATGTGTCTGTACCATGGTTTATCCATCCTTTCTCCCATTGATGGGCTTTAGGGTTGTCTCCAGGCTTTTAGTATTGTGAGTAGTACTGCTATGAATATTCTTATATGTATTTCTAGTTATATGTATAAGAGTTTTTCTTTGGTGAATACATGGAAGTGGAATTGCTAAGCCATAGTCTATGTTAATATTAAACTTTAGGAGGTAATGTGAAACTGTTTTACAAAGTCATTTCAGAAATGTTCATTCCCAGAAGCAAGGTATAAGTCATATGGTGGCTCCACAACATCTCCAGTATTATTAGAATTTTTACTTTAAAATGTTTTTAATGTTTATTTATTTTTGAGAGAGAGAGAGAGAGAGGCAGAACATGAGTAGGGGAGTGACAGAGAGAGAGGGAGACACAGAACTCAAAGTGGGCTCCAGTCTCCAGGCTCCATGCTGTCAGCACAGAGCCCGACGTGGGACTCAAACTCACAAACTGCGAGATCATGACCTGAGCCGAAGTCAGAGACTCAACCAACTGAGCCACCCAGGCACCCCAGACTTTTTACTTTTTTTGCTAGTAAAATGTTTTTAAACTGGCATTTCATTGATGTTTTGATTTCAATTTCCTCAGTCATCATTGATGTTAAACTCATTTCATACAATTTTGCCCTTATGTGTCTCCTGTTCTATGAAATGTCTTTTGTCCATTTTTTTCCCCTATTGGATTGTTTGTGCTTCTCTTATGGTTGTATAGAATTTCTCTCTATATATTTTTTTAATTTAAAAATGTTTTAAATGTTTATTCATTTTTGAAAGACAGAGTGCAAGCAAGGGTGGGGCAGAGAGAGAGAGAGAGGGACACAGAATCTGAAGCAGGCTCCAGGCTCTAAGCTGTCAGCACATAGTCTGGTGCGGGGCTCAAACTCACAAGCCATGAGCTCTTGACCTGAGCCAAAGTTGGACGCTTAACCGAATGAGCCACCCTGGCACCTCTCTATATATTCTTGATACTAACTCTTTCTTGGCTGTATTTACCAAAAGTACAGTTTTCCAGTCTGTAGCTTGTATTTTTCACTTACTCTAAGTTGTCTTTTAATGAGTTTTATTACCATTTTTTAGTGTCTTGTTTTAAAAAATTACCACTTTTAGCATCTTATTAAAAATGCCCCAATGGCTTAAATATTTTCATGCATATTTTCTACAAAGAATTTGAAAGTTTTATTTTTGACTTTAAAATCCTTAATCCATCTGAAGTTGTTTCCTAGAGGTGGTGTGAGGCATAAACCAATTTCATTTTTTTCCATATGGTAGCAATTTTCCCAGCTTCATTTATTGAACAGCTCCTACTTTCTTTACTGAGATGTGCCATCTCTGTGTTATATCAAAGTTTCATTCATGCATGGGTGGCTCTGTTTCTTCTATCCCGCTGATTATTTGACTTATCTCTGTTCCAATACTATAGTGCTTTAATTATTATAGCTTTATAATACAGCAAAACCTTGGAATGTGAGTAACATATTCTGCAAGTGTTCCCCAAGATGAGCAAACATTACCAATAAATTTCAACTTGAAAAGTGAGCGATGTCTTGTAATACGAGTAGTACGTGACACTGAACATCACATGATCACAACTGAGCCAATGGTTCTTGAAATTTGCTTTGATATATGAGTGCTTTGGATTATAAACATATTTCTGAAATGAATTATGCTTGCAAAACAAGGTTGTACTGTAATTCTTAATATTTGGTAGGGCAAATGCCTTACACCTGTTCTTCATCATCACTTATGTTCTAGCTTATCATTGAGCCTTTTGTCTTCAGTATAAATGTTATGATAATCAAGTCACATGAAAACACTTGGAATATAAGTTCAAATTTCAATAAATTTATTTCTTTATAAATTTGGAGAAAGCCAGTATCTGTACGATATTAAATATTCCTATCAATAAGGATTTTTAAGATCTTTTAAAACATATATTAATAACATTTTATAATTTTCCCTATAGATGTCTTTTATTAGGTTTATTCCCAGATACTTGATATTTCTGATACTATTGTAAACCGTGTCTTCTCCTTAAGTGAACTTTTAACGATTTGCTGTTGGTGAATAGAAATGCACAATACTCATATACTAACCTATATGAAGCCACTTTGCTAAAATCTTCTGTTATTTCTAATGATGTGAATATATATTTAAAAATTATTTTCCAGGTTTATTTATTTATTTTGAAAGAGAAAGAGAGAGAGACAGAGCACAAATGGGGCAGGGAAGAGAGAGAGGGATAGAGATTCCCAAGCAGAATCTGTACTGTCAGTGCAGACCCTGAGGCGGGGCTCAGTCTCACAAACTGTGAGATCATGACATGAGTTGAAATCAAAAGGTAGACGCTTAACCAACTGAGCTACCCAGGCACCCTGATGTGAATGTATATTATTTGGATTTTCTAAAGAAATTATCACATCATCTACAAATTATCACAATTTTGTTTTTTTCCTTTCCAATCCTTAAATACCTACTGTCTTACTTCACTGGATAAGACTTCAAGTACAATACTGAATAAAAGTGGCACTAATGGGTTTCTTTGTCTTGTTCCTGATTTTAATGAGATTGCTTCCAATATGTGCTCGTTTAAGGTAATGCTAACTTTAGGATTATTTTACAGATGCTCTTTATCAAGTTAAGAAATCTCTTATGTTTCTTTTATTTATCTATTTATTCATTCATTTATTTAGTTATTTTTGAGCAACAGCACACATGTGTGAGTGAGCGAAGGGCAGAGAGAGAGACAGAATCACACGAGGTGCAGAGAGAGAGAGGGAGAGAGAGTGTGGAGCCTGGAGCAGGGCTTGAGCTCACCTGATATGGGAATCGAACTCATGAACCGTGAGATCATGACCTGAGCCAAAGTCAGATCGTTAACTGACTGAGCTACCAAGGTGCTCAAGAAATCTCTTCTATTTCTAATTTAAGAAGAGTTTTCTTTTTGTCACAAATGGGTTTTAAATTTGATGAAAGATTTCATATGTACTGAAATGATCATGTGATTTTTCCATAAAAATAAAAATCTGTTAATTTTATATTGTTAAATATAATAAGTTATATTTGTGGATTTTCTTGCATAGCTGGGATAAATTCAATCTGGTTATAATACATTGTCTTTTTATATACTGTTGCATTTGATTTGCTAATATTTTGTGAGGATTTTTGCATCTGTATTCATAAATTAATATAATCCATAATCTTCATTTCTCATAATGCTTTTTTTTTTCTGGTGTGAGGGTATACTTGTCTTGCAGAATAGGTTAGGTGATAATCCCTCTTTTTCTATTATCTGAAAGTGGTTGTATAAAATTAGAGCTATCTCTTTCTTGAAAGGTTGGTAGAACTTGTTTACAAAACAGTCTTCATCTAGTGTTTCCTTTGCATTTTAATCACTGTATCTTTAAAATAGTTTTAAGGTGATTTAAGACTTTTAAATTTCTTTTTGAGTGAGTTCTAGTAAGTTTTATTTTTTGAGGGATTTGTCCATTTATCCAAAGTTTAAAAGTGTTAGCCTTTTGTTTTTATGACACAGTTTTATTATCTTTCAAAATACTATTATTTGGAGATTAAACATGACAGAGAAGTAGGGGGACCCTAAATTCCCTCGTCCTTCAAACACAGCCATGTTGAGGCCAAAAACTTTGAATTCCAGGAGTCCGGGCTGTAGAGTGACAGAGACATCTCCAGGGGCCCAAGGGGACAAGCTGGAGGGCCATAAGTGCCTGATTGCGAATTGGGAGAGATAAAATTGGCAGCATAGGTACAGATAGATAGGAGGGATCTCCTTCTGTGGAGAGACTAAGGGAAGAGAAAGAGAGGCCGTGGAAGTGTGTATCTTAACAAGACAAAAACCACAGACTGGGACGGAGAAAGATCCAATTTCTAACTGCGGGGCTTCTTCTGGACTGAGGCCAGTTGCCGTGTTCACACACTTGAGGATGAGGGGAGCCAACCCTGGGCTCAGTAACTAGTCTAGTGGTGCAGTCCACAGTAGGAGAAATCAATTCTCTCCCTGGAGTGCTGTGGGAAGAAGGTATATAACCCTTCAAAGAAAAAAGACTGTCTACACCTTCCAGCCAAAGGCCATATGTCTGCAGCGCGGAGTAGCACTTCACTGGAACCGGGGTGCACAGTGCGGGAACCTTAAAGACATCAGGGTTTAAATCCCAGCCAAGCGTCAGGGAGGCGCAGGAGTTGGCAGAGCAGAACAAACGGCCTTGTTCAAGCCTGTGGCACCGTGAGAATGGCCTGAACGGGGTGGTTTGGGACAACCAGCCTGGGGAGGAGAGACTGGGGTGTCACCATTTTTCTCCCCTTGACCAACAGGGTGGGGCTTCAGGGAATGGACAGTGGGCCCACAGTTGAGGCGGGACCCACCTACATCAAACCATGCCCCTCTGTGCCTGGTAACAGCCTATTTACTAGAGCGGGATTGATGCTGACAAACCAGACAGCCCCTACTCCAGACCAGCACTGACACTGGTTCCAAGGCACCCAGAGTTTTTGTATTTTCTAATGTAATTCTTTGACAATTCTTTATACACACGTGTGCGCGCGCACACACACACACACACACATACATATACATATATATATTCTTCCTTTTTTTCCATCTTACTTTTTCCCTTCTCTAGTCTGGTTATTCTGGTTGTTGGTTTGTTTAAGCAGACATATTTAATGTATTCTCTTTATACTTGTTCTATATCCCCTTCTTTATTTTCCTCTTTCTCTCTGGATTAAGCTGTATAGTTTCTCTGCCTGGTCAATTTTCTTTTCTTTTCTTTTTCCCTGTCCCTGTCATTTCTCTCTTTGTATGGGATAAGGCCTCTTCTGTCAACACTGCCCCCACACCATTGTTTTGTTGGTGCTGGTGTTTTTTGTTGTTGTTTTTGTTGTTTTTTTTTTTTTGTTGTTGTTGTTTGTTTTCTTTTCCAGTGCTACTTCAAGTGACAAATCAAAGCACACCTGGTGGAGGGTCCAAAACATCACTACAAATAGGGAGATAAAGCAACCAGAGTCACAACAAGGGAGAGCAAGTAACACACTCCAGAAAACACCTCCTGAAGGGCCAGGCCCCAGACAGTGTATGACGCCTCTTTAATATAGTAGTGCTCACAGGTGCAGGGCACATAACAAGCTTTTAGAATACATAAGAGACAGAAAACTAGCCAAAATGATAAAATGGAAGAATTCTCTTCAAAAGAAATTCCAGGAAGAAATGAAAGCTAACAATTGATTAAAACAGATATAAACAATATAATTGAACAATAATTTAGAATAATAGTCATAAGATTAATTGCTGGGCTTGAAAAAAAGCATAGAAAACAGCAGAGAATCTATTGCTGAAGAGATCAAGGAACTAAAAAATAGTCATGATGAATTTAAAATGCTGTAAATGAGGTGCAAAATAAACTAGAGGTGGTGACAGCAAGGATTGAAGAGGCAGAGGTGAGAATATATGAAATAGAAGGTAAAATTATGGAAAGAGAGGAAGCTGAGAAACAGAGAGAGAAAAAATTCTAGACCATGAGGGGAAAATTAGAGAATTAAATGACTCAATGAAAAGTAATAATATCCATATCATAGGAGTTCCAAAAAATAAGAGAGAGAGAAAGGGGCAGAAGGTGTACTTGAACAAATCATAGCTGAGAACTTCCTCAATCTGGGGAAGAAAACAGACATTGAAATCTAGGAGGCACAGAGAACTCCCTTCAGACATAACAGGAATCAGTCTTCTGCACAACATAGCAGTGAAACTGGCAAAATATAAAGATAAAGAGAGAATTCTGAAAGCAGCTAGGGACAAACAAGCCTTAAACTACAAGGGTAGGCACATAAGGGTAGTAGCAGACCTATCTACCGAAACGTGGCAGGCCAGAGGGAGTGGGAGGAAATATTCAATGTCCTGAATAGGAAAAATATGCAGCCAAGAATCCTTTATCCAGCAAACCTGTCATTCAGAATAAAGAAGAGAGAAATGTTTTCCCAGACAAACAAAAACTGAAGGAGTTCATCATTACTAAACCAGCCCTATAAAAAGATCCTAAGGGGGACTCTATGAGGGATATGTTGCAAGGAACACAAACTACCAGAGACATCACCACAAGCATGAAACCTACAGAGAGCACAATGACTCTAAACCCATATTTTTTCAATAATAACATTGAATGTAAATGGAGTAAATGCTCCAATCAACAGACATAGGGTATCAGAATGGATAAAAAAAACCCCAAAACCCATATATTTACTGTCTATAAGAGACTAGTTTTAGACCTGAAGACACCTTCAGACTGAAAGTGAGGGGATGGAGAACTATCTACCATGCTACTGGAAGTCAAAAGAAAGCTGGAGTAGCCATACATATATCAGAGAAACTAGATTTTAAATTAAAGGCTGTAACAAGAGATGAAGAAGGGCATTATATCATAAATATGGGGTCTATCCATCAAGAAGAGCTAAGAATTATGTTTATGCACTGAATTCAGAAGCACCCAAATATATAAAACAATTAATCACAAACATAAGCAATCTTATTGGTAAGAATGTGGTAATTGCAGGTGACTTTAATACTCCACTTACAGCAATGGACAGGTCATCTAGACAGAAAATCAATAAAGAAACAATGGCCCTGAATGATACACTGGACCAGATGGATTTGACAGATATATGCAGAACTTTTCATCAAAAGCAGCAGAATACACATTTTTCTCGAGTGCACATGGAACATTCTCTAAGATAGATCACATACTGTGTCACAAAACAGCTCTCAATAAATATAAATGAATTGAGATCATACCATGTACATTTTCAGATCACAATGCCATGAAACTTGAAATCAACCACAGGAAAAAGTTTGGAAAACCTTCAAATGCATGGAGGTTAAATAACATTCTACTAAAGAATGAATGGGTCAGCCAGGAAATTAAAGAAGAAATTTAAAAATATATAGACACAAGTGAAAATTAAAACATGACAATCCAAACTCTTTGGGATGCAGCAAAGGCAGTCCTAAGAGGAAAATACATTGCAATCCAGGTCTATCTCAAGAAACAAGAAAAATCCCAAATACAAAATCTAACAGCACACCTAAAGGAACAAGAAGCAGAACAACAAAGAAATCTCAAGGACAACAGAAGAGGAGAAATAATAAAGAGCAGATCAGAAATAAACAATATAGAATCCAAACAAAAAAATAATAGATCAATGAAACTAAGAGCTGTTTTTTTGAAAAAATAAACAAAATTGATAAACCCCTAGGTAGACTTCTCAAAAAGAAAAGAGGACCTGAATAGGTAAAATTGTGAATGAGAATGGACTTATCACAACCAATTCTTCAGAAACACAAACAATTATCAGAGAGTAATATAAAAATTATATGCCAACAAACTGGACAACCTGGAAGAAATGGACAAATTCCTAGACACTAACACAATACCAAAACTCAAATGGGAAGAAATAGAAAATCGAACAGATCCATAAATAGTGAAGAAATTGAGTCAGTTATCAAAAATCTCCAAACAAATAAGAGTCCTGGGCCAGATGTCTTCCTAGGGGAATTCTATCAGACATTTAAAGCAGAGTTAATACCCATTCTTCTCAAGCTGTTCCAAAAAACATGAATGGAAGGAGAGCTTCCAGAGTCAGTCTGTGAAGCCATCATACCTTGATTCACAAACCAGACAGAGACCCCACAATAAAAGGAAAATTACAGACCAATATCCGTGATGAACATGGATGCAAAAATTCTCAACAGGACACTAGCAAATTGAATTCAACAACATATAAAAAGAATTATTCATCATGATTAAGTGGGATTCAGTCCTGGGCTGCAAGTCTAGTTAAATATTTGCAAATCAATCAATGTGATACATCACATTAATTGAAGAAAGGATAAGAACCATATGATCCTGTCAATAGATGTAGAAAAAGCACTTGACAAAATACAGCATCCCTTCTTAATAAAACCCTCAAGAGAGTGGGGAATAGAAGGAACATACCTAAACATCACAAAAGCCATTTATGAAAAGCCCACAGCTAATATCATCCTCAATGGGGAAAAACTGAGACCTTTCCCTATGATACCAGGACCATGACAAAGATATCCACTCTCACAACTGTTGTTTAACATAGTATTGGAAGTCCTAGCATCTACAATAAGACAACAAAAGGAAATAAAAGGCATCAGAATTGGGAAAGAAGAAGTCAAACTTTCACCTTTCACAGACGACATGATACTCTACATGGAAAACCCAAAAGTCTCCACCAAAAGGCTGCTAGAACTGATCCATGAATTCAGCAAAGTTGCAGGGTACATAATCAACGTACAGAAATCGGTTGCATTGCTCTACATCAATAATGAAGCAAGAGAAAGAGAAATCAAGAAATTGATCCCATTTACAATTGGACCAAGAACCATAAAATACCTAGGAATAAACTTAACCAAAGGTGTAAAAGATCTGTATGCTGAAAACTATAGAAAACTTATGAAGGAAATTGAAGAAGACACAAAGAAATGGAAAAACCTTCCATACTTATGGATTGGAAGAATAAATATCGTTAAAATGCCAATACTACCCAAAGTAATCTACACATTCAATGCAATCCCTATTAAAATTGCACCGGAATTCTTCTCAAAACTAGAACAAACAATCCTAAAATTTGTATGGAACCACAAAAGAACCTGAATAGCCAAAGTAATGTTGAGAAAGAAAACCTAAGTGGAAGGCATCAGCATTCCAGACTTTAGCCTCTACTACAAAGCTGTAATCATGTAGACAGTATGGTATTGGCACAAAAACAGACACATAGACCAATGGAATAGAATAGAGAACTCAGAACTGGACCCACAAATGTATGGCCAGCTAGCTAATCTTTGACAAAGCATAAAAGATAATCCAATGTAAAAAAAAAAAAAAGACAGTATCTTTAGCAAATGTTGTTGGAGAACTTGACAGCAACATGCAGAAGAATGAAACTAGACCACTTCCTTACACCATACACATAAATAAACTCAAAATGGATAAAATATCTAAATGTGAGACAGGAAACCATCAAAATCCTAGAGGAGAAAGAAGGCAACCTCTTTGACCTCAGGTGCAGCAATTTCTGCTCAACACATCTCCAAAGGCAAGGGAATTAAAAGCAAAAATGAACTATTGGGATCTCATCAAGATAAAACCTTCTGCACTGCAAAGGAAACAGTCAACACAACCAATAGGCAACTGACAGAATAGGAAAAGATAATTGCAAATGACCTATCAGGTAAAGGGCTAGTATCCAAAATCTATAAAAAACTTACCAAACTCAAAACCTGAAAACAAATCCAGTGAAGAAATGAGCAGAAGACATGAATAGACACTTTTCCAAAGAAGACATTCAGATGGCCAACAGACAAATGAAAAGATGCTCAACGTCACTCGTCATCAGGGAAGTACAAATCAAAACCACACTGAGATACCACCTCACACCAGTCAGAGTGGCTAACATTAACAACTCAGGGAACAACAGATGCTGGTGGAGATGTGGAGAATCGGGAATCCTCTTGCACTGTTGGTGGGAATGCAAACTGGTGCAGCTATTCTGGAAAAACAGTGTGGAGGTTCCTCAAAAAATTAAAAATAGGGGCACCTGGTTCACTCAGTTGGTCAAGCGTCCGACTTCACCTCTGGTCACGATCTTATGGTTTGTGAGTTCTAGCCCCGAGTCAGGCTCTGTGCTGACAGCTCAGAGCCAGGAGCCTGCTTCGGATTCTATGTCTTCCTCTCTCTCTGCCCCTCCCCTGATCATGCTCTGTCCCTCTCTTTCAAAATAAATGAATATTTAAAAATTAAAAAAAATAAAAATAGAACTACCTTACGACCCAGCAATAGCACTACTAGGAATTTACCCAAAGGGTACAGGAGTGCTGATTTATAGGGGCACATGTACTCCAATGTTTATAGCAGCACATTCAACAATAGCCAAATTATGGAAAGAGCCTAAATTTCTATCAACTGATGAATGAATGAAGAAGATGTGGTTTATATATACAATGGAATAATACTTGGCAATAAGAAAGAATGAAATCTGGCCATTTGCAGCAAAGTGGATGGAACTCGAGGGTATTATGCTAAGGGATATAAGTCACTCAGAGAAAGACAGATGTCACATGTTTTCACTCATATGTGGAACTTGACAAATGTAACAGAAGACCATGGGGGAAGGGAAGGGGGAAAATAAATACAGAGAGGGAGGGAGGCAAACCATAGGAGACTCTTAAATACAGAGAACAAACTGTAGGTGGATGGAGGGGTGGGGAAAGGGGAAAATGGGTGATGGGCATTGAGAAGAGCACTTTTTGGGATGAGCACTGGGTGTTGTATATAAGTGATAAACCATGGGACTCTACCCCAAAACCAAAAGTACACTGTACACACTGTATGTTAGCCATTTTGACAATAAATTATATTTTAAAAATAAAAATAAATAGATAAATTAGTAAGAAACTGCCAAACTAACCAAAAATACTATTATTTGTAGTTATGTCCCCTCCTTTCATTCATATATTTTGTGTCTTCTCTTTTCCTCCACCCTTGATCAATCTGGTTAGAAGTTTGTTTATTTTGGTACTTTCCTTCCAAAGAGAAAATGCACTTGTTGTGAATATTTGTTTTTTTAAATATTTTTTAAATATTTTTTTTTTGGAAGAAAGAGAGTGTGTCAGCACAGAGCCCAATGTGGGGTTCGAAGTCACAAACTGTGAGATCATGACCTAAGCCAAAATCAAGAGTTGGACACTTAACCGACTGAGCCACCCAGGCGCCCCTATATTTGTGTTTTTTAATTTCCTTGATTTCTAGGCTTACATTTATTATATCTTTCCATGTATTTTCATTGGGCTTATTCTCTTGGGTTTTTATAAAATAACTTCTTAAGATAGACAATTATCTCATTATTTTTTTTTACTTTCTCTTTAAAAATTTTTTCTTTATGTTTATTTATTTGAGAGAGAGAGAGAGAGAGAGAGAGAGAGAGAGAGAGAGAGAGAGAGCATGAGTAGGGGAGGGACACAGATAGAGGGAGACACAGAATCCGAACCAGGCTCCAGGTTCTGAGCTGTCAGACACTTAACCAACCGAGCCACCCAGGTGCCCCAACTTTCTCTTTATTATAGGTATTTAAGGCTATAAATCTCCCTAATAATAATGCTTTTATTTACACCCTGGAAATTTTATTATATAATATTTTTATTTTATCCATTCTAAGTATCTTTAAGTTTCCTTTGAAACATTGGCCATTAGGGCCCAAGTGATTGAGCTGCTTGCTTTCCAGTGTGACCATCCTGGAGACTCTCCTAATGCTCTGGGACTCACTCAGAGTTGACAGAATTATGATTCCAGTTACCTGGATGAGTCAAATGACCTCATTCAAATATGGTATAGGTTGCCACCAAATTGCAAAGAAGCCTCTTAGTATTGTGCCTTTTTATTTAGTGGTTAGGGCTGTGAGATTCAGAAACTCATTTTCCTCATTGGAGAGAATACCCCAGTATATCTCTGGCCAGTGGACCTCTAGAAACTTCAGTTAGGTAGCAGACCTCTGATTTTCATGAATTTCAATCTTCCTACCACCAAGGCATCTGAAGTTCCTGCATATCCCTATCACCATGATGTCATCAATAGTAGTATACTAGTTGGAATGCCTGGGTGGCTCAGTTGGTTGAATGTCCAACTCTTGATTTCAGTTCAGGTCATGATCCCAGGGTTGTGGGATCAAGCTCCACTTCAGGCTCCGTGCTGAGCTTGGGATTCTCTCTCTCTCCCTATGCTGCCCATATTCTCATTCTCTCTCTTTCTCTCTCATTCTCTCTCTGTCTCTCATTCTCTCTCTCTCAAAAATAAAATAAAATAAAATAAAATAAAATAGTATACTAGCATCATTAGCATGCTGTCCTATGGGGTAATCAATGTTCTCATGTTCTAAATTATGACCAAAAATTTGATGTATCCTTGTAATAAAATGGTGTTAATATAAGAGCAGTACCTGTTAGATTAGGAAAAAATTGCTTCTGATCTTTCCTACTGAGTGGTACGGGGTAAATAAGCATTTTCCAGATTGATAACTGCATACCAGGTGCTGAGGACTGTTGATTTGCTCCAGTCTTTTTAAGAGGCTACAACTAGAACAGCAGCTGCAAATTGGAATTTCTCACTGATTAAGCTGAAGATAATTCACTGTCAGTCCCAAAGACCTAAGTCTTCAGCAAAGGCAAATGAACTGCTTAAATGGGAAGTGATAGGAATCACAATCCCTGCGCATGTCTTGGATATCACTACTCTGTGCGCTTCTTCCAGGAATACAGTATTAACTCGTAGTTTACTCTTTTGGTGGGGAGAGAAGTTCCATAGGTCTTCACTTGTCCCTTCTTTCTGTAATAGCCCTTGCTTTACAGGTTGGGGGAATTTGGCAGTTGCCAAGTAATAATTCCAATTTATTCATTTGGGAACTGGAGAAATAGTCACACGGTTGGTTTACAGACCTACTGAGCCCACTGTGAGATGGCCAGAATTCCATTTTGTCATCTGATTCCTATAAGCCCCTGCTAATAGGCACCAGTAAAACACAACAATGTTTTGGATCCCCTGGGATGAGCATAATTCAAACCATGTTCAATGATCCCTAAAGGTTTTAGGTATTTCTCTTTCCCCAGTATGCAGTTATCCTTGTAAGTGACTACAAGTTCATTTTGGTAAATCTAGGAAGAAAGATGTATAGTACATACTCATTGTGGTATTATAGGATCCTCTTAAAAGGGCTTTTGTCCTGGGAATTGTGTCATGTTTGGGAATTGGGTAAGGGACCATGTTATATACATCCAGTAGGAATTTAGTAGGCTGCTCACCTATTTTAGTCCAAGAGCCTCATGAATAATTAACTACTATCTAAGTCCTATGCAAGTCAAGCCATACTGTCTGAATAATGTTCTTGCTCGGCTGCTTATTACAGTAAGCATGCTCACCTTGCCTCTGGTGGTTAAGCGTTGCTGGTTGCTATCTGCATGCTTTGATGCCATCATTCCCACTGAAATAGGGGGTTCCATTTCAGTGGTAAATCTCCCACCTTCATCTCCAAACTACAGAGGACAGCCACCATAGTGGTTATTTTAAATCCTTTGGGGGGGGTAAATATTACACACAGTCAGAAAAATGCATAAAATAAAAATGTACAGCTTAGTGAATTATGATAAATTGAATATTTGTAGGACAATCATGCAAATTACAAAATAGAGCAATGACGATACCCAGAAATCCTCTACATGCCATTTTCTAATCAAATAACTCTCCCTTTCACCAAAGTATAATTATTATCCTACTTTTATGTAATCATTACATTATATTTATTTATAATTTTATCACCTTAACATGCATCTCTAAACACATAATAATATTTGACCTGTTTCTGAACCTTGCTTAAATGAGGTGTATATTGGAAGTTTACCTTAAATGGGAGTATATATTATTTCATCTGGTTTCTTTTGCTCATCTTTATAGCTGTGAGATTTATCCAAGTTGTCGCATGTAGCTATAGTTCATTTTGATTGTTGCATAGGATTCATTTTATGAATGTACTACAATTTATACATTCTGTTGAGAGACACCTGGGTTATTTTGTTTGGTGCTGTTACAAGAATACTATAATGAATATTCTTCTATATGTCACTTGATGTACATGTGCATGCGTTTCTGTTGGACATATACTCAGAAGCAGAATTGTCACCCTTCATTTTATTTTCCCATACCATTGCCTCTCCATGAATCTTTCTTAATATGTTCCTCAAACTATATTTTAGTTTACAAATTCTCTCTTCCTCTGCATCTGAACTCCATTTAATTCAGTCATTAATTCTTTTTTTAAAATTGTTTTAAATGTTCATTTATTTTTGAGAAAAAGCACAAGCAGGAAAGGGCCAGAGAGAGGGAGACACGGCATCGGAAGCAGGCTCCAGCCTCTGAGCTCTCAGCACAGAGCATGATGCAGGGCTCGAACTCACAAACCATGAGATCATGACCTGAGCTGAAGTCTCACACTTACCCAACTGAGCCACCCAGGCACCCCCTAACCACTAATTCTTAATGTCAATTATTGCATTTTGTACTTCTAGAATTGTTTAAAACTTTTTAAATGTTTATTTATGAGAGAGAGAGAGAGAGAGAGAGAGAGAGAGAGAGAGAGAGAGAGAGAAGATGAATGGGGGAGGGGCAAAGAGAGAGGGAAACACAGAATCTGAAGCAGACTCCAGGCTGGAGCTGTCAGCACAGAGCCTGACGTGGGGCTCGAACTCATGAACTGTGAGATCAAGACCTGAACAAAAGTCTGACACTTAACCAACTGAGCCACCCAGGTGCTCCTAGAATTCCTATTTTTAAAAACCCACTTTAGGGCTCCTGGGTGATTCAGTCAGTTAAGCATCAGACTTCAGCTCAGGTCATGATCTCGTGGTTTGTGAGTTCAAGTCTTGCATCCAGCTCTCTGCTGTGGGCACAGAGCCCTCTTTGGATCATCTGTTTCCCTCTCTCTGCCCCTTCCCTACTCATGCTCTCACTCACTCTCTCGCTCTCTCAAAAATAAATAAACATTTTTTTAAAAAATCTGCTTTATATTGTCTTGCCCCTGATCTATTTCAATTCTCAATCATTTCCCTCATCTTTAGAAACTGGCAAACATAATCATTTTAAAATCTATATGTCAAAATTTCAATATCTGGAATCACATGGGTCTTTATCTATGCTCTGGTTTTCTTCTATTTCTTGTTTAAGTTGCCTGCTTTGGTTTATCTTTCATATATTCCAGATGCTGTATTAAAACGTTTGATTTTAGAAATAATGTGAAGCTTGAAATAATGTTATCTTCCAGAAATGGAGTATTTCCTGTTGCTTCTGCCACATACCTGGGAACACTAGCAATCTGGGTTCATTTTAATCCAATATTAGGATTGAGATTTTCTGGGTCATCACAATGACTCAGAGCTGAGCTTCAATCTGTGTGAAAGCTATTTTGCTTCCAATCCTAGGGTGCAGTTCTCTAGGGTTCCAGCCCAAAGGGTAGGAGTTTTACCAGGACTTCTACTCAGTGGCCTTAATAAATCATGTGCAGGTATCTGAGCACATTGAAGTCAGAGATTATTTTGGGTATATCCATTTCTACAAATTTTGGGTATATCCATTTCTACAAATCCTTGACTCGTGTCCCGAAATCCTTTCCTACTTATATTCCACAAGTTTATGCTGACAAAAATTAACAGAATCTTGGAATACTTTCAGCATGTGCTCCTCCTTTTCTCAAATCAGACTTTGAGGGGTGGTAGCACTATGGGATATTTCATCAAGGCAGGACCACCTTCATCAACTAATGGGAAGAGGCCTCTTATGCTGGCAAAGGAAATTCAATGGACCTCGGAGGTTCAGATTAATTATCTTGTTATGAATTGTCTCAATTTCTAGGTGTAATATTCAGTAATTTTTCAAATTGGTATGTTGGAGGCATTGACCAATTATAATCAACATATGATTAATTACTATGGATACTCACCACTTCCAAGTCACCCATCAAATATTATCCTCTTAATGAAGAATACTATGGCCACATCATTTAAAATTTTATCTTGCTCCAGACTTAGCACTGCCTATCCCTCTTTTTTTACTGCAATAGCACTATCACTTTGTAGCATGCAATGTCATTTAATTTTTTAAATTTAAGTTTATTTATTTTGAGAGAGAGAGAGACAGAGAGAGAGAGAGAAAGAGAGAGAGAGAACAAGTAGGGAAGGGGCAGAGAGAGGGAGAGAGAGAATCCCAAGCAGACTCTGGGCCATCAGCAGAGTCCGATGCGGGGCTCAAACCCACGAACCATGAGATCATGACCTGATAAGAAATTAAGAGTCAGACACATAACCTACTGAGCCACCTAGGCACCCCACAATATCATTTACTTTTAAAAGATATATTTATTATTTTCTGTGTCCTTCCACTAGAATGTAAGGTATTCTATGAGGGCAAGAATTTTTATTTGTCATGTTTACTGTAATAAATATGGTATCAACATTCATTTATAGGAAACATAACCACTCTGGCAATTTTAGGCAACACATGATTTAATATAGGCAACCAGGTGCTTAAAAAATTCTTGGCTAGAGAAGTGAGTTCTAGGCTAGTTTTCCCCAATCAACACTGTCAAACTGTCTCATCTGGGGTACTGCTAACTCAGCTACATTCAGGAAGCTTAGGAGTAACAACAGTGAGGAGACCATGCCTGGAACTTTAAAGTTGACCTTAAAACCATGTTGCCATATCTGCAATCCAGTAATAACGAATTTACTGCCTTACTACAACTACCTCTCAATACTCACAAATATAGTGATTAGACCCTGGAATGTTGCTGTAGCAAGACCCAGTGTTTCCAGCTCTTGCTTGTGATGATTAACAATGGCTAAAGTAGCAAGAAGATGTCCCTACCTCACTTAAATTTTCTTAATTTGCAAATTTGCATCTAGCACCCTGGAATTTCTAGTCTTCCAGTATCTGTATTATGGGCAGGGACACTAGGAGGATATGGGAATGGATGCTGTGTACCAATTTGTTGTATCTACTACATCAAACGAAGTAGCCTGTGTGTGTGTGTATATTATATTTAACTATCTATAATGTGCTTTTATTCAAATAGCACTATTCTCTTGCAAAAAAAAGGGTGGAGCTTATTATTATGCAAACCTACTATAGTTAAAGAATGCCTTCTTTCCCTAAGTTGTTTTAACACCTCTGGAAACTTCTTTATGCAAAGATGTATTTCTTGTTCTGTCTATTGTGAAATTAAATTTGAAACCAACTGATAGCAATTGCACTTCCCCCACCTGTTTATGAAAGTGATTATTTGTTAGCAGAGGCATACTAAGAGAAGAGGGTAGTGGGAGCAATCTGCCTCTTGAGATTTTATCACTAACATTGTTTAGAATTATGGCACATGTTGATGATAAAAAGCAAACTGACTTTTAGTCAGTTATATTATTGTTTTAAAATTCTCTACAGAATATATACTCCTTATTGTCTGCACCCGGGGCAATTGTTCCATTGCCCTATCCTTGGTACATCAGTTTGTTAGTATTATTAAAGTATTTTTACTTAGAAATAGTGATTTTCATCTTGCTCCCTAGGTAAACTCTAGAACAGATTTAAAAGCAAAATTGGGAGGTGTGAAGTTAGAGGATTAATATTAAAAGCATAGATGTAGAACAGTGATTCTCAATTATGGCTGTACATTAGAAAATTCTGAAGAGCTTCTAAAATAATGCTGATCTGGGTCCCACTGCTATACATTCTGATTAAATTGGTCTGGGATGAGGACTGAGCCTGGGTACTTTTTAAAAGCTAGTGTGATTCTAATCTGCAACCAATGTTGGAAACTACTTTTTTTCATCCAAGTAGAGCACTTGTGAGGTATATTTTAAGCTCTAAGGGTGGATGTTTGAAGATGGGGTAAGAGGAGCATTCTGCTGCTGTGAATTAAATTACCAAAGCTTCCTAAAGAAAGTAGTCTTAATATATGGTATAGGGTAGAGCAGCAGGAGAGGTTGGTAACATGGCAGCTTCAGTCCAAGTTTGTAATTGGATGGTGATGAGAAAGCAAGCTTTATTTGGAAAGGTAGGAACTAATTGGGAAAAAGGTAGCAATTTTGGAGGGATTTGGAAGTCTCTGATTTGTGGCAACATTATAAGATTACATATCTATCATATACGATCAAGGCAATGGATTCTGTTAACCCACTAGTATTCCCAGGAGTGGAACCCATCTGGAGCTCTTTCTAAAGTTAAGTGACGGGCTAGACTTGTATCTAGGCCAATGGTTATCAACCTTGGATGTACTTTAGGATTACCTGGGGAGCTGTAAAAAATACTTAGCCCCCAACTCCCACAGATTCAGATTTAATCAATATGGAATGGGACATGGGGAATTAATATTTCCTGTTTTTGTTTTGTTTGATCTTACTTAAAAAAATCTCTTCAGGAGTTCCAGTGCACACATAGGATTGAGAGCAACAGACCTAGATGGATCACAAAGCCTTGCAAGGATGTCTGCCCCCAATAGATTTTCTCCTTGTTTTTCCACAATGTTGTCTTCCTTTTTTCAACATGTGGTCTGAGGATCAGACTTCCCTGATAACCCTACTCAGACCCCAGTAATTTCTCCCTCTTATACTAATTTAGTATTCTCCCAGGCATTTATCACCATTTGACATGAGTAAAAATGTTATAACCAGTCTACTTCTCAACATCTCCAGGGCTACCACTGTGGTCTATGGCTCCATCATTTCTTAGTTGAATTTCTGCTTCTACCTTTTCATCCCTTACTGACTATCTTAATACAGGCACAGAGTAATTTTTAAGATGTGTGTCAGATCATGTCACTGCTCTGCTTGAAAACTCACCAATGGATTTTCATCTCACTCAAACTGAGAGTTAAGTTCCTTACTATGACCTACAGGGTCCTACATGATCCTTACCTCTCTGAGATTCTATTACTGTCTCTCTCACTAACACTGTTCCAGTCACAGTGGCCTCCTTGCTGTTCTCTGAATATACCAGGTATACTCCCACCTGACAGCATTTGTACTTGCTGTCTTCTTTGCCTGGGATGATCTCCCCCCAGATATCTATATAGGTCTTTCCACCTTGAGCACCTTATTTAAAATTGCAACTCTCCCTGCCTAACCCAGAAAACCTATTCTTTTGTCACTGCTTTATCTCTTTTCATATCACTTATCAATATCTGACATTATATGTATATATATATGTATATATATATATATACATATATATAACATAGTTTATATTTATATATACCTGTTTATTTTTTAGGGTCTGTCTCTCTTCATTAGAATATAAGCTCCACAGGGAAATAGAATTTTATCTATTTTGTTCAGTGCTAATCCCTGAAACCTAGAAGAATGCCTGCCACTCTTTGATTTGATCCACAAATATTTTGTTGTTTGAATAAAAAACCAAAGACATTGGGTTATAACTTCACTATGCAAATATAAATGTATTTTTTTTTCTCATTGGGGGAAAAGGAAATAGCACTTATTGAGTATCTATCTGCCAATATGATAGGTACTTTTCACATGATATATTATTTTATTCTCAAAATATATCTAATGAAGTAAGTATGATTATTATTATATCCATTTTACACATGTGGAACTGAGAAACAATTAGACTACTTTGCCTAAGGTCATATAGCTTGTAAGTACTGGTGCTGCTAGATTTTTAATCCAAGTTTATCTGACTTCCAGATTCATGTTATTGCTGTAAATTACACACTCATTCTTGGAAATAAGTTTAACAAATTAGTTCTTATTTTAATGATTTTGGGGGAGGACAAGGAAGGGGCAGCGAAATATAGAAAGGAGAAGTAGAAAGCTGATTCGCTGATGAGCTTCAATGGAGCAGTTAGGGACAACAAGCTCTGGAGGGGACATACACTTGTGGGAAAGGACCAGAGTTAGGAGTGTCACTAAAGAATCTTCATGGTTGGATTGACCATTTGGCTTGGAAATAAGTCATTAACCTATATCCCAGGAGTAAGGTAGAGGCATCTCAGGCCCTTTAATAGGAGTTATAGGGTCTAGAACCATTAAAAAAGAACTATAGATACTGTTCCTACACCTGCACTGGGTTTCATGTATTTTAGCTTACATTCTCCTGCTCCCCTCATCCTAGTTGTGCTTGACATTACAAGGGGGAAAGGGTTGTGGCAATGGCTGTAACAGTCACCTGGTCTTAGGGCAGGAATGAGACCTTTAGATGTCCTAAGCACTAAGATTATGACTCCTTCCATAAAAACTCCAAACCTTAAAATAATTGAAAGTTTTTAAAGTTCTAATTTTCTCCCATATGACTAACTTGATGCTTTTACCCCTTTATTTATCAAATATCGACATCTTTCAGAATTTGTTCTTCTTGGTAAGAGAGTGAGGGGGCATAGCTGATTTGTTGGTGCCTTAAAAGTATCACTCCTTGTAAATTTGGGTAAATAGAGGGTAAAGATTCAAGAGGAGAGGGGAAGGGGAAAGGTTTCAAGGGTGGAGTGCTGCTGGGAAACAGAAGGACCAGGTGTAGTGACTAAATGGGGACCCTTGAACAGCTAGAGGGGCATCCTGGACTTCTGGGGGTCTGAGTAGCAAAAGGAAGGAAGAGCAGGATCAAACTGACCATTTTTACTAAAGATTCCCCCACGTGGGTGTTGATGCCAAGTGGATGAGCTGTGGCATGGTGATGGTACTACAGGAGAGGGGTTAAATAGGGCCTTTGTCTCCTCTCTATTTCTGTACCAACCCAGAACTCCAGGGAGACAAAACTGTGACTTCATAAGGCGTTAGGTCCATAACTTCCATTACACCACTGATTCCTGGTCCTCACCCTTGCCCGTTCTTCACAGCTAACTATGTATGAAGTGAGAATTCTGTGTTCACCAAGGCCCTTAGGGGATAGGAGCAAAGTGCTCAGCAAATTGTAGTAAACAGGGAAGAAGAAATAGGTCCTTAGTGCAGTGTTATCAAATAATGAATTAAATAAGGAAAACCCATAAAATCAATAAACCTGAAAAAACAAAACCTAAAATATTTGGATGTCTAAATTCTCTTTTAATCAATGGTAACATTTTTGAGAACTCATTATTTATTCTATCACAGAGTAAGTGATCAATTTCGCTGTAAGTATATTCTCATCTGATCTATACAACATTGACATTTCTCTTTTCATTCACTCTTAAGCCTATTCTGAGTAAAGAATGCCAACTGTGTCATATTAGCAGTGGCTGTAAAATGGACTATTTTCCACTAGTGGCTAAGATGAGACCAGAATATGGAATATAAAGCTAGTTTTAGAAATTCAATTTGCAGTAGATATGTATGAATAATTTGTGTGTCCTTATTTTATAACATAATAATTAAGGTACCATTGATTTATTATAAAAAGTTAAAGTATGTTTAATGATACCATTTTATCTGTGCATTTAAAATTAAAATATAAATCAAAGGTATCATTAAAAATAATTTCACCTTACTGTATATTTCAAAGTCCATGGGTTATTTTATTCCAATGCTTCTAATCTCTTAATTCAGCTAAAAAAAGAGATGACTCTAAGAAGTGATATGATACATAATTTAAAGCATAACAGTTTTATGCCATAATCCTGACAAGAGAAGTGAAAGATAGTCTAAAGTGGTAGAGGTTCTAAATTGGTGAAAAGGTATTAGCATTCTTGTATGAAGTTCTGGCATATGAAAGAGAAAGTTATGTTTATTGGCACTTTCTTATTGAAAGATTTAGAAAGATTCAAAATTGATAATGGGTTTGTTGATCTGGAGTGGATTTGTCCAATCACTGTTGTGTCCAGAGCTTGTGACCACAAGGAAAATGGAAACAAATTTGAGTCCTGGTCATCACATAAGGAGATTGACTCAGAGGACTTGCAACTGGATGTCTGTGATGATTCATGATGGAATGACAATACTAGGAAGAAGAGAAAGAAAAATATCAAGATCCAGATCCATTCTTCTATGAAAGAATGTATTTTATGTTAGCCTAGCATTTTCACTGAATGTGCCTGGTTATTTTTAGCTTATTAATGATACTATAATAGTAGCTAGTTGGTATTTATCTCCAAGGCATACTAAATGCTTTGCAGGCACTTTCTTATTATTCTGTACCATATTCTTGTCAGGTGACAATATCTGCCACCCCCACTTCCCAAGGCAATTTAAGAGAGAGAAAAACAGAGATACAAGACAGGGAACATATGAATAGCAGAACAACAGTGGCAATAGAAAATTTCTCATATTTTCTGATTCCTACCTAGTATGTTATGCATGGAGCTTTGCTGCATCATTTCCATGTGTATGATCTAAAATAACCAGCATGTAGTACAAGTCCAACAATGTGAAATTTTATTTTTTGAAAGTTAGTGATGTTTTTGACAACTGTGAGTTCTCTTTTGTACTTTCATGGGAAGTAAATACAGCTACCCAAATCCCCAAGATGTTGTCTTGCATTCTAAGAAGAGAGATGCATATTGGCGGGGGGCAGGGTGGTATATGGGACTGGGTGTTGGGTGCAGTTCTTATTGGAAGCTTTCAGTGACTCCTAGTATTTTTAAGTTAAGCTGCCAGTTCAAAATGGACACTTTTAGAGAGTAGGGGTTTGTTATGGACTCAATGCTTGTGTGCCCCATTTATATGATGAAATCTGAACCCCCAGTGTGATGGTATTAAGAGGTGAAACCTCTGGGAGGTAATTAGGTCATAAGAGCCCTTATTAGTGAGATTAGTGCATTTATGAGAAGAGACAACAGAGAGCTTGTTTCCTTTCTCTTTCTCTCCCAATTATGTGAAGATAGGAGGAGGCCAGAAAGAGGACCATTGGGCTGGCACCCTGATCTCACACTTTCAGGCTACAGAATTGTGAAAAATGCGTGATTATTGTTTAAACAACCTAGTCTATGGTATTTTTGTTATAGGCAGCCTGAATTGACTAAGACAGGGTTTTGAAATTTGTTAAAGGACCTTTGTCTTTATGTTTTGAGCAGATTACAAAGCCATAACATGCAGTAATAGAGCTAATCCTGTTGTTTGTTCTTGTTCTACAACAATCCTTTCTAGCAACACATGATTCTTCTTGTGCTAAAATATCAGCTATTGGGTATGGCTAAGGAAAACCATGTTCTGGTTGATCCAGCATTCTGGTTAATAAAAGGTATCATGCACATGCCAGTTTTCAAATACTGAGATAGCAGTACCATATACTTGACAGTAAATTGATGTCGAGGATACTTAAATTTTTCTCTGATCTAAAATACACTACATAATCACACGATATTGCCAGGGCATCTTAATAAATAAAGGAGTTTTCCTAGTGCCACAAATAAGCTGAAGTGATAGCTGAGAATTTCAGTTGCTAGAATGCTGTATAGGAATGTTTATCTGGAAACACACACGCAATAATTAATTTACCTTATGGAGGTCCCTTTCAGATTGGCCCCAACTTCTCTCAGCTTTAAAAGTATTCATGTCAAAATCAGAAACCTTAACCTACAGTATTGCTATTTGAATTAAAAATCCAATTTAAAGCATCATTATCAAGACAGTATTGGCTCCTGATGTAGCAAAACCATTTCCCTAAGTGTCACAGGTGCTTTTTTAAGCTCTGGATTGATGTTTTTTGTTGTTGTTGCTGTTCTATGGTGGGGGGTTGTCTTTTATTATAATACAGAAGATTTTCTTCTTCTAGTGATAAAAGCCTGAACTCCAACCAATTGATTTAGAAGGCTGTTTTTAACTGGCTTTACCCTTTCTGGCAAATGTGCTGATGCTTAGTGGTATCAGACTTTCCTTTGACACAGGGATTTTTGGTGATTATAAAAATAAATAAATATTGACTTCCTTTCTTTGATGGTGACAGAGGTTTTTTAGTCTGAGGCTTATTTTTTCCTGTTCTCTTCAGACATCCAAGATTATGGAGGAGTTGCTTGCTTCTGTAAAGAATAAACCAAAGGTAAAGGGATTTAGGTGAAATGTAACAATAAATTTCCTGACAATATAGTAAAATA
This sequence comes from Cryptoprocta ferox, assembly GCA_028646485.1. Classification (NCBI taxonomy): domain Eukaryota; kingdom Metazoa; phylum Chordata; class Mammalia; order Carnivora; family Eupleridae; genus Cryptoprocta; species Cryptoprocta ferox. Next base: position 38,152,649 of record CM053579.1, on the reverse strand, counting down.
TGGGAGTTAGTTTTGTCAAAGAAAGCTGTTGCATATTCAGAAGGGATATCCTCTCCACCGAGAAGTCAATCAAAGCTTGAGATGGGAGAGGGGAAAGCCTGTACAGTGGTTATCACTGCCTATACCCACATTCTGATGCTTGACCTTGCTGCTTGCCCACTTTAGGCCTAAATAGGGAGATAGGGATAAAGCAAGGAGGTGAATAAAGAGAGAAGAGAAAGTGACATCTATTACCTCCTTATGAGTCTGGATTTTGAAGTCTAATACCTATGAAACTCTGTCTTTCTCACTGAGTTGAATACAAACTTTTTAGCCTGACATTTGAGGCCTTCCACTATTTGGCTCCAATCTATTGTTTCAGGTTTTTCTCTCACTCATCCTTTGTAGGGACACTGGGCCACAAACCACATTGGATACTCCTCTTTCCTCATAAAATGCACCACAAATTTCTGCTATATATACTTGCTTATGCTTAGACTTTCTGACAGTTCTGCTATGTTATTGAACTTGAGTTCTACCACTTTTTGCCTCACTCTGTCCTAGACACACTGATCTTTTTGGTGCTCTTCTGTGCTGAGCATGCTCCTGCTTCATGGCATTTATACTTCCTATTCTGTCTGCTTTGAACACTGTCCCAGTTATAGGGTGGGCATGTTCCCTTATCTCCTTTAAGACTTCATAAAACCTTGATTTTTCTGTGAGGCCTTTTGTGACCACTGTATAGTTTTCCTGGTTCTTTCCATATCACCCACTCTGCTTTACTTTTTTCATTGCACCATTTTCTGCTATATTATACCACTTACTTATATGCTATATTTCCTTTCAGAATTTGAGTTTCATTCTGGCAGAGATTTTTGTCTGTATTGTTCACTGCTATATACCTAGTACCTAGAAACAGTGTCTGGCATATAGTGGTCTCTCAATAAATATTCAAAGAGCAAATGAATGAATTAATGCTATGCCTTCTGTCTGAAATCCCCCTTCTCCATATCCACTTATCTTTTAAACCACATTAAAATGCTACCTCCTTAGTGAAGCCTTTTATGATTCCTCCTAGCAATATTTTCCCCTCCTGTGACATCCTACAATTTCTCTTGTTTGAAGTGATCTTACTATATTTTCACCTGTGCCATTGGGATCTATGAATTTTCTTCTTCCCTTTGGTAAACATTTGCTTCCTGAGGGCAGAGATTGTGTTCATATCCATACCCCTTTCACAAAGGCCGTCAAAACTCATTTAAGAGTTCCACTTTTGGGATGGCAGCATGAGGAACTCTATGAAGAGCTCTGGAAATTGTCCTAAGGGCATACAGCAAATAAAGAAATATTTATTTAAAAAAATCTAATTCTTGGTAAGAGCAGTTAGGCTTTGTGGCACTTGATCCATGACCCATTCTTCCTCTACCCAGCTCAGCTTGATAAAAGCTTCACTCCATGCGTATGTGGCCAAGAGGATAGGGCTCCTTCTCTCAGTTCCTAATGAGGGGGTATGATATCTTACTAGGAGGGGAGGTCACAAGCATTTCGTATCTGATCCAATTTGAATTTGAAGATGCTAAATTCTGGTGAATGTGGCTGAGTGATTAAGAGTTTCTTTTTTCCACTCAGCCCACACTCAACATGGAGACTCTAACCAAGACATAGCAGGATGGGAATACTGGGGCCCTGACCACACTCACAGTAGCTATATGGTAGGGCAGAGTTTCCTGCCAGGGAAGACAAGCTAAGAAGATCAGAGGCTACCACCCTTGCCTGGAGTAGTGGCTCAGAGATTTTTGCCAGGGTAGAGAGACAGTATAGGTATGAGAACAGGGTATAAGAACAGAAAGTTCTGAAGCTTTCCTGAAATGAACTGACATATTTGAAACAGAATGTGAGGGAAGTTCAAGCTTAAAGGCACCTTTGAAAACAATAAAGAGTTTGGTTGTAAGCGAATAAGTAGAGGCTAGTAGCGTCTCTTAATTAAGAACAGCAAGATAAATTATAGGATAGCTAGTTCACTAGAGAGAATCAGGGAAAGAGCTATGAAGAGCCCTCCTGGGGTCAGAGCAAACCTCAAAGATGGCCCCCAAAACTAGTCCTGCCTGAGTTTAACTGGATCAGACCATGGAGCAATTTATTCTCAGGGTATCATTGAAAACAATAAAGGAACCCAACAGTGGAGCATAACAACTGAGTATGATACCAAATGAAGCACACACCCTAATAGAGAGGTCAAGGAAAGATACAGAGTCTTGCTAAAAACTGTAGTCAGCCCAGGATACTTGAGTGCATGGTCAGATCTTTGTCCTCTGAGGAATGACACCAAATGCTCTAGCAAGAAGACAAAAACAAGTCCTAGAGAGTGGGGAGGGGAATCATTTCTCAGAGCTCCTGTATTACCTAAAATCTCCAACTTTCAACTCAAAATTATAAGATATGCAAAAAAGTGTGACACATATACAGGAAGGAGGAAAAAAACAACAATCAGGCAATGGAAACGTTCTGTGAGAGGGCCAACATGACCAATTTAACAGACTTCAATAAGTTATTATAAATATGTTTTTATAATTAAACTATGCTTAAATAAGTAAAATATGTTATGATGAAAATGAAATGAAATAGAGAATATAAATAAAGATATAGAAATTGTTCTTTAAAAAGAACCAAATAGAAATTCTGGAGTTGAAAAGTATTGTAACCAAAATGAAAAATTTGTTAGGGGAACCCAACACTAGATTGGAACTGGCAGAAGAAAGAATCAATGAACTTGAAAATAGATAGTTATGTGGGACACCATTAAAACATACTAAATTCTGTATAGTGGGAATACCTGAAGGTTAGGAGAGAAAGGAGCAGAAAAAACAATTGTGGAAATAGTGGCTGAAAATCTACCTCATTTGATGGAAAACAGTAATTTATATATATACAAATTGTTCAGTAAACTATAAAGGATAAACACCAAGAGATCCATGTGTAGACACATCATAGTAAAGCTGTTGAAAGCCAACAAAGAGAAAAATCCTAAAAGCAGCAAGAGATATATGACTCACCACATATAAGAGAACTCCAATAAAATACGCAGATAATTTCTTTCAGAAACAATGGATGGCAGGAGGCAATGGGATAGCATACTCAGTGCTGAAAGAAAAAAAGAAACTATCAATGAAGAATGCATCTATATACAGAAAAACTAGCTTTCAAAAATTAAGGCAAAATAAAAACATTTTCAGATAAAATAATGAGAAAATTTGTTGTAAGAAGACCCATTTTGTAAGAAATACTAATTGAGATTCTTCAGTATAAAAGCAAATGACCTCACAAAGTAATTTCAATCCACATGAAAAAAAACAATACCAGAAAGTTAGTTATATATTTATAAAAGACAATATAAATATTTTCTATTCATTCCCTTCACTTATTTAATTGTATAAGATAATACATATCCATATATATGTATATATACATATGTATGTGTGTATATATTCATATATATATTATATATAATTGTGTTGCTGGACTTATAACATATAGAAATGCAATAACGGCACAAACTGGGTGGGTGGGAACAATGTTATATTAGAGTAAGGAAATTGCACCAGATGATAAGTTATATCCACAGGAGAAAATGAAGAGAGCCTGAATTGTTTTTGAGAGGTCACCAGTTCCTTCTCCATTTTATTGGCCTCTTATTCCGGTTTGGACTCTTTATTCTTACATTCCTCAAATTCTTTGAGATCTCTTCATTTAACCACAAACGAGTAGGAAGGATTAACCAAAAAAGCAGCCCTCTTTGATGGGTAGAAGAGCTTTTTCCCCATCCAAAGCAAATCCATTGATATGCCTTGGTCCCTTAAATTCCCAGTTTTGGAAAGTCTTCTTAAGATCTTTGGTGAAGGATGATATTACTCAGGAGAGTAAGGGTATCCAGCCTAGTCATTTATCAGACTGGAAAACCAACCATGCTCAGCAGCAGAGAGGACTGGAAGATTGGTAAGTACACAGGAGAGTAGTTTTGACGGCATGGGAGGGGCAGAACTTGGACACATAAAGGCACACTGGGTGTTAGAGTGAAGTTGGGTCAAATTGGGTAAGGAATCCACAGGAGAGGAAGATACGGTCTTTGGGTTTTGTTTTCTTTTGTTTTGTTTTTAATGTGTTGTCTACTTCACAATTTGCCAAATGATATTATTGGCTGCTATCCTCAATAAGCTCCCTTCACTCTGACTGCTAGCTCCTTAACACCCTAAATGTAAGTGAGACACCTCATGGTTTGGCCAAAAGGCCTTACCCATGAGGGCCTAGCTTCTCAGTGCAGGCCCAGGTTCTGAGGGCTTGGTCCTTTTTAAAGGCTAGATTGGAGGCGCCAGGCACCCAAGAGGCAGGTGAGACTTGAAATGGTGTTCTTTTACCCTGCATTGGTGCAGTCATTGGCAGGATGGAAGCATATGGCGTTGAACACGAGTAACATGAATATAGGTCAGGCAGGCTGGAAGCAGTGAAGCAGGCTGTGCAGGGCAAGCACACAGGCAGAGGGAAGTTTACATGAACTTTCTAGCAAAGAGGAAGGGAAATTGGCGTCTAGTCCCTGTCAGAAGAATGGGCTTTTATCTTAAGAGCTGTTACAAAACAAGAAAAAACTGTAGGACACGTCCCCAGTTTCAAAAATATAGTCTCCTACCACCACCACCCCAACTCCATGCATATAAACACAAAAATCTGGGAGAGTAACTTAGTATTGCTTCCTGCTGAAAGGACTTTTCTGACGTGTCTTGATTCCCCAACTTAACCTCAATTGCAGAACGAATTTTTCAGGGTGGGGTTTGTAGGGATATGATGGGTGAGATGGTCTATGGGAAAAAAAGAATGCATAAACTTGGTAGGAGAGGTGAGGAAAGGATTGTGATTTTAATTGTTCACAGGCTCTGGCTCAGGCTTTAAAAATCCAGTTGATGATGAACCAAAGCTAAGTGGTCAAGGAAGGTGGCTGGTAGGGCTCTGGTCTGTGCTGCACACCAGGCACAGAGTTCTGTTACCCCCTCTCTGTCTCTGTCTCCATCTCTGGCTCATTTCACTCTCTGTAGGTAATTCAGAGTGAAGGAGCAGCCTCAGAACAGCTGGAGAAAGCTCAGAGAAAGACAAATAGGAGCCCAGCGCAGTAGAAAATGCTTGAGCAGAGCGCTCAGCTGACCCGTTAAATGAACCATCCTGTTAAGTGTGTTAATCAGCAAGGAGCCCTTAAGCCAGAGTGTTCAGGTTGGAACGGAAACGGGACTTTTCCTCGGCTGCAATTCAGACCCTGATGGTTTCTGAGTCGCAGTCCCTCTTCCCCATCACTCTTAAAGAGAGGAGCTCCTGGGCTCTGTGACCTTGGAGAGCAGGTGGTCAGGATCATCTCTGGCGAGCCTCAGGCACACAGCATGAACAATCATAGCCCAGCTTATATCTCCAAGCCCCTCCTGGGATCCCAGAACCCTCCTTCTCACTGTATGGTTGTCAGGGCTGGAGAACCCTGAGACTTAGAGATCTCTAACGTGGGAGGGGTGGAAAGTAGTTCTCTCTGGGACTCGAAAACTTGCATTATGAACACAATTAATTGGACTGTGTTTTTAATATTAAGTTCTTGCCTGGAGGGAACCAAGCAGGTAAACTCCTGGTTGAACTAGATACCTATTCAGTAGTTGGAACTAGGGACCAGGATGGTTGAAAAACTTTGCTTCGTGGCTTTCTACACCTGCACTCAGTTCAGCGCTCGCCCCAACCCTGTACGCCGGCCTACTCTGGTATGGACACTAGACGGCGCTGCCGGGACACACTTTCCTTCTCCCAGGAAAGGTAAGAGGGAAGTGCCTTTTTTTTTTTTTTTTTTTTTTAACCAGGGGTTGGGGGACATGGGGGACTCAGGGTTGGCAGCCTTTCCCAGTCTCCCTCCCCGCACTCCCAAATCCAAAGGGGTGTGGAAGAGGAGGAGCAGAAGCAACCCTTTTCCGTGACGCGCCTGAGCAGTTCTCTCTAATCCCCACCTCCTTCCCGGTGCAATCAGTCAGCCCGGAGGCACCAAACTGTTAGCGTCAAAGACACAGCTCTAAGTGATTTCCACTACCTTCCTACCCCCACTCTAGGCCTTTTGGAGGCAGCAACAGCGGTGGCAAGATGTAACGCGAGCCTGGAGAGCACTTCCCGGGCGCTGCTCCCTTTTCGGAGCTTGGGGGGACGTGTAGGCTTTTGCGCACAGACTGTAGAGGGTTCCAGGGAAAGCCTGAAGCAGGGAACAGGAGGGAGAGAGGCGGGCAGGCAGAGTTCGCACCTGCAGCCTGCGCTGCGGTCTGGGGGTAGGGCTACTGCCCTTTAGGGCATGCGTGCCTCATGAGGAGAGTGAGAGTCACAGGCTGAGGCACCTGCATCCCTCGCTGTACCATTTGGCCAAGACAAGGTGGGGCTGGAGCACTGCTGCTCCGAAGCAAAGTCGCAAAGGAAGAGGCTGAGAGGCAGGCGACTTAGAAGAGTCTGGTCAGGGAGCCAAGAGGTGGCACCTGAGGTTCTAGCGAAGGGGAAGATTAATTTAGGAACCCTTTTTAGCCTCTCCCTGCCTAGCTCCCCCTAAAGTCCACAAAAGCTCTGTTGGACTCTAGAAATCTTTCCTGGGTGGGGAGAAGTTTCCTAGCATTCTCTTTAGCTAGGACCGGGAGTGGAGAAAACAGGCGGGGCTGCTCCGTCTGCTGCTCTAGAAGACACGTTTTCCTCCAAGCCGCCTTCAGCTCCGATCGCCTTTGGGCAGCCTCCCTTTTCGCCCTGGAAGCTCGAGACCGCACTGTTTGGAACCCAGCTCTCCATCTCGCCCTGGTCTGCGGCCCATCGCCCCAGATATGGAACTGCATGCGTGAGCCCTGCTGGACATCTCCGGTTGCGCAAGATTCAGACAGGTAATGCTCCTGTGCATAAACGGGACAGTTGGCTGGCGAGGAGAGAATGTGCTAGGCTCTCAGGTGACCGAAGGAACTAGGCAGGTTGCGGCCAACAGAGACTCTACCTCTCCTTCAGCCCTGGTCCCAGCTCCTGGAATCACTTGACAGTTTTCTTTCTCTCCCTTCACCTTTCCCAGAAAGTTTAGGGAATCCCAAGTTCAGGGGCTCCTCGCTTTGAAGGAGCCGGCGCTGCCTTCCTTGTGCAGGCGAACCGCTGCCTTGCATTTTTGAGACCTTATCTTTATGATTTCTGCATCTGACGCGGGACTCGGTAGCCTGGAAGGCACTTTCCCACTGGGCTCTACTGATTCTGCCCACATTTTTGCCCACCGCCAGGAGAGCAACTGGCGCAAGGATAGGGTTTAAGGCGACTCCTAGGCGAAGGAGCAGCGAGGGGTTCCCCACCAATGTACTCCAGCTCCTGGAGGATTCCCAGCGAGCAGGGGACAAGAGAGAGCTCGGTGATCTGAGACCATCTATACCTGCCTTCAAAATTCTAAGGGACCTCAGCGCAGATTCTGGGTCGCCCAATTTCCTCTCCCCACAGGAATCTCTGCTCCCTATTGAGCTGGCTTTTCAGGTTGAGTGACCCTCTAAGAACCATTGCTGGAGGGCGTGGAGAGGACCCACCTGCCCTAAGCAGTGTTTCAGTCTTCTTGAGAAGGAACCCTAGAGAGGGAGAGGGTGAGGAGGGAAAGCCACTCAGTGTGACCTGCCTTGTTGCTCTGGGCCCGGATTGGAGCAACCAACTTGATTTGTTACTTACTGTCAGAAGTCTAAGAAAAATGCTTTGGCAAAGAAAATATTATAATAATTTTCTGCAGTAAGGGTTTCTCCTGGTTTCTGCAGCCACTCTCTCTCCCCATCTCTGGACCCAGGGACCAAGGAGGGAAAAATCAGTAAACAGGTATTTAAGGTTTTCGCTATGACATCCACAAAAGTTGTGGCTGGGCTGAAGTTCTAGAAAAGTCCCTGTTAGCTAAAAGCTACTTTGTGGACTATTATGGGTGTTTTTGTTTTTTGGAGGGGTCTATTCAGGAATAATTTACCCCCCACCATGACATTCAATCTCACCTTCTGTAGACTTTCAAGAAGAAATCCTTCTCTCTATTCCTGGCCAGGGGAGATAAGTTGTGGATTTCTGAACAGGTGGCACAGCTAGGCATCAGACCTCAAGTAAGGAAGTAGGGAGGAAGGAAAAGACAGGTCCCTGAGGTCTTGCAAGTTCAGCCTCAGGAAGGTTACATCAGTTACAGGTCCCTGGAAAGGAAGGAGTTAAGTGTCCAGGACAGGTGTGGGGACCTAGGGCTATTTCCCCACTGACACCCTCAGGCTCTCCCTGAGGAATTGTGTGAAGTGTGGTGCCCATGCAATGCTTACTACTGGGCTCTCTTCCAACAGGGTAATAGGCGCTTCAATTTCTTCAGGTCTTGCTCCTCAGAACACTTGTTTGTGTTTGTGTTTTTCAGATCTCCTTACTTCTCCAGACAAGAATTAGGTAACTACCCTGGGGCCTGGGCAAAGTTAAATTCCCAGGTATGCCTCAGCCAGAGTCTTCAGGGAAAGTTTCTACCTGCTCCCATTTCACCCTTTCTACTCCTCCACGGAGTAACCCCTACTATAGGGCCATTCCTATCTGACCTCAGATGTCTGGACCCATGCGGTGGCTTTACCTCTGACCTGCTGGCTCACCATGTGAGCTCTCCAATTTGGGGGCTGCCTTGGGCTAAGAAAGCCTGCAATTACTGGTGGTGGTGGAAGCAGATGATTTAAATAGAAAGCATTTACGTGTGGGTAAAAGGCTTTGGCACCAAAGGCTCCTGGTTCTCCCACTCTAGCTCCAGCTGTTCTAGTCAGAAGGAGGGGCAGGTGGCAACCAAAGCTTCCTCAGTAACAGCCCAGCCTTGGCAGCCTTTGCTGCTGCCTGATAGGCTAAGGGCAGACCTTCAGAGCAGTAGGGCTGGGGATTTAAACCAGGCTTTGCAGTATGGTCGCTGCCGCCCTCAGATTTCTGGGTGGTCTTCACTCAGGTTGAACAATGGGCTATTATCATTTTCTATGAGACTCCTACTGCTAAGACCTGTCTATGCAGAGGTTAAAGGCACTGGTCAGACATGGGAGATGTAGGGTTTTTACAGGTAAAATCAGGTTTGAGTCTTGATTTACCCATTCACTTCCTGAGGCATGGCGTTTTAATTGAGTAGAACTTTCTTGTGTGTCAGTAATTGGTGATATATTTCAAACAAGTATATGCTGTTTGCCAGGTGAAGGGATGGTGTGGCTATCTGGAGAATAGCCCAAATTACCCACCTGGCATGTGTTTCCACAGGAACAAAGCTACTGGAAGTTTTATTTCGCTTTAAGAAGACATATTCCAAAGAGTCCAGCCTTATAAAAGAGATGGATTTTGAAGTAACTCTTCCAGTTTCGTTTAAAATAATAAACTTCACGTTCAATTATATTGGGTTGTATAGTTCACTGAAGCGGCTCAGGGTGAAGCATTTGCCATTTGAGAAGGGGAAAGGCAGGGAAAGTGAAGTGAATTAAAATAAGGTTGAAATATATGCTTTGGTAAAACAGAATTGTGTGTTCACATCTTCCTTAAAGGAAGGCATCACTGTGGGCAGTTTCATGGCCTGAGTAGATTCTGTGACAGGTTGTTATAGCATGATGAAACTTAAAGGAGAAAAATACATTTCTCTCCTTTGTACTTGGTGATTTCTGTAACTATGGCAGTACTGATTATAGCCAGGACTGTTAGAAGAAGAATACACATGTTGCCTTCTTCATTTGAAAGGTACCGTAAACTACTTGGTGAAAATGCACTATAACCAAGTGGAAGGAATAAAAAAAAGGAATCCCAAGTTTCAGCTGTTTAGTAAAAATATGTAAAAGTAAGAAAAAAATCACCAAACCTCAAAGTGTGGGCTATGGGGCTTTTTAGGGTTGGTTTCTAGCTGTAGCCAGTAGCCCACACTCCTTAACCCCTAAGGTTTATTTCTTGAGCCTATAGCAGGAAGCCATGATCAGAGCTAACCTGGTGGAGAAGGAGAAATAAATGTTAAATGTACAATGTGTACTTTAATTATCCTGAGCTAGGACTTGAAAATAAGCTTCTTATTAACTTTACACTCAGAGCTGTCAGTGTCAAGGGATTTGCCAAAGTAAAACATGCCTGGCCAATATAAGGCCTGATGCTGAGATGTACTGCATGGATCCATTTGGCTAAAGCTATTATGAATTCAGACTCTGGGCTGGTTCACTTTGAACTGGCTCCCAATAAGATTGGAGACACTGGAGTGAGTCCATTATGGGCCAGTTTCTCTTGGGCTTCCCCAGTCACAGACATAGCTCCAAATCTTTGATCAAATAACCTAAATACATATTCTCTATGCCAAGGGGCCAGGCTTTAGCCTTTTTCTTGCTTTATTATCCTCCTTTAATCTGACTTCTTCATGTAGCAGTACCTTGGCTTCCCTCCTGAGTTCTCAAATGCTTTTTGCCTGGCTTGCTTTTTTCTTCTATCTGGGTGTTTTATTGGCATGTAAAATGTATTCAGACACTAATTTGGCATCCCCTTCCCTTCAATCTCATTCATCTGTGACTTCTGAATGCCTCTTCCATTCCTGCTTCCTGTCTTTTATTAAATGCCCTGAATTCTGTCTCTGGAATAGGTTTTTTTCTTTACATTCCTACTGCTACCACTCCCCATCAAGTCCTCTAGATTCTTTCTTTCTTTTCCTTTCCTTTCTCTACCTTTCTTTCTTTCCATCTCCCCACTTCCCTTCTGTTCTTGACTGGGCTGCTGTAAAAGCCCCTTGTTGTTTTTAGTATGCTCTCCAATTCACTATATCCTGCATATTAGGACTAATCTTCCTGAAGTCCATTTAATTCTTGAGAGCATTGATACCTAGTGAGGGGATATTAAGTGGTGTGGATTGTTATGGAATCTCGAAGAGTTTCTAACAATAAAAATTGATTGATACATTAAATACCTTCCTGCACACATGATGGTTTAGCGGGACCAGGCCACTCACCATTATCCAACATAACTTTTGTTATCCATACTTTGTACCTCTGCTTATGCCATTCTTTTAACTTGGAGTATCTTTCTCCTCCTTTTCCCATCTCTACTTCTGTTTGTTGAGAATGAACCATATTCAAGAAGTAGTTTAAGTGACACCTCTTTCATGCAGCCCTCCTTAATTTTTCTTACATGCTCCATAGCCAAAAGAATTTCTCCCTTCTTGAAACTCTCTTGATACTTGCTCAATTCTTTTATGGTACTTACCTTATTCTGAAAACATTATTGCTATTTATCACTTTATCTTCTTTACTAAAGTTTAAACTTCTTGAAGGCTATGATATCTTCCCCTTATTTTGCAAGAGTGCCATCCATACAGGGGGCATCCATTATATATTTAATTCAACTGCCATTGTGATCTCAGGGTTAGCCTTAACATTTTACTGAAAATCTCTATCTAAATGATAGTTTCAGTTTCAATAATAAATTGCCAAATCTATTATGAGCCAGCAATGCTATGAAACAGTATAATAGGGCAGTGATTTTTTAATAGTTATGCTTTAGAAGTGCTCTGCCCAATAAATACGTGGTTGTATAAATTTAAATTGGTTAAAATTAAATAAAACTAAAAAATTTAGTTCCTTAGTCACGCTAGCCACATTTCAAGTGTTCAGTAGCCACATGTGGCTAATGATTACTGTATTGGAAAGTGCAGCTATAGAACATTTCCATTACTGTAGAAAGTTCTGTTGGGCGGCGCTGTTGTGCAACAAGGGTTCTCCATGTTTATTTCCACTTAGAAACATGTTCACAAAGACAACTGTTTTTATAGTTTTATGCAGAGTTATTCACAGTCTTCAATGCCATAGGGCTGCCACTTTCCTTCCCTCTCAGAACACAAATCAGTAACATTATTAGAATCACTTTGATTCCATTTGAGGGAGAAAGAAGGTATTTACATCACATCAAACACCAAAATTCCAGATGAAATTTTGAAGAATAATTATAAGGAACTTGCTCTGTCACACATAAATTGTATTAGAAATAACACTAATTAAATACTCTGGAAATACTCTGGTACTTGTGTGGAAGCAGACAGATCAGTGTAATAGAATGGTGTCTCTTTGGAAACAGTAGACTATTTCCAAATACGCTATGGATTTTAAAATAAAGAGCCATTTCAAACCCGTGGACTGGGGGGAAAAGATGGTTTTTTCCCAATAAATGTGATTAGGACAGGGCTAGTCATTTAAAGGAAATTTAATAAACCTACATCTATATTCAGTATTTATATCAAAATTAGTTCCAGCTGGATCAAACATTTAAATGAAGAACTATAAAGGTACTAGAAAATATTTTATATTTTAAAATTTATTTAGTTATAATTTAACATATTTATAATATTTTTATAGTTTTGAGATTGAGGGTTTTCTAATCATTTTATGAAGATTGAAGGCTTAAATATTAATAAATTTTACCTTCAAAAAATCCATATGGCAAAAAAAAAAACTAGGAAAAATCTGTGACCTATAAAAAAGGATAGATATTCTTAGTATATAAATAACTCCTATTCAATAATTAAAAAAATAAATGTCCTAATAGAAAAATGGTGAAAAGTTATGAACAGAATATTCATAAAAAAAGAAATACCAATAGAGAAACTCACTTTGCAAATAAAAACTAATAGTTTTTTACCTATCAGATTAGAGAAAGTTTAAAATATAATTTTGGCAAGGCTGTGGGGATATAGATGATCTAATGCACTATTTAAATTGGTACATTTCCAGAGGTTTATTTGGCACATTTCGAGAGGTTTATTTGGCAATCTGTATAAAAATGTAAAGTGTACATCCCTTCTATGTTCTAGCAATTTCACTAGAATTTATTCTAAGATAAATGAAAGTGCTAGAAGATATATACATAAGAAGGTTCATTACATTTTGTTTATAGTAAAAAAAGGTGCTGAAAACAACCTAACTGGCTCTAATAGTGGATTGACTAGGTAAATTGAGATCTGTTTAGCCAATTACTACATACACATTAAAGATCATGTCAACCTACATTTATTGATATGACTATGTATATATATATAGCAAAGAGAGGTTACAATGCAGCATAATTAAATTTCTGTATACATCTGTGTATTTCTATACATATACATGTGCATATAAGCATATGAAAATGTATAGAAAATTGTTCACTGAAATGCTAAGTATAGGTGGAGGGATTTGGAGTTTTCTTTTAAAAAAATATTTGTGTTTGGGATGCCTGGTGGCTGAATCATTTAAGCGTCAGACTTCAGCTCAGGTCATGATCTTGTGGTTTGTGGGTTCAAGTTCCAGGTTGGGCTCTGTGCTGACACCTCAGAACCTGGAGCCTGCCTTGGATTCTGTGTCTCCCTCTCTCTGCCCCTCTCCCTCTCGTACTCTGTCTGTCTCTCAAAAATAAACATTAAAAAATAAAAATAAGAAATGTTTGTGCTTTTAATAATTTGTATCTCCAGGGAGAATGATAAAAGCATATATGATATTAATGCATATAAAATGCTTATCTCAGCACACAGTACTCAAATACTTAATGCATGGTGGTAGTTATTTTTATGCTTACATCATTGACAAGATAAGCTAGTCAGATGCAAATTTCAGAACGATTCAAGTGTTAAATGTGGAAAAAGAAAAAGTATATAATAACTAGAGTAAAATAAAAGTGACCTGGAAGGAAGGATTTTGTAATAATAAAAATAAAGAAATAAGAAAAATAGATCATTTTATTTAACATTGAAAATGTATATGTGCAAAATACACAACAGTAACATAACGATAAATTGGGACAAATAATCATAGTATGTGATAGATTGAGGCCGATATTTACTCCAAGATACAATTCTCCATCAGCTAACCACCCCCAAATAATAAAGTGTTATTTGGATTCTTATTTTTTATATTACATATATATACATACCTATATACAGTTATTGCAGTATTTCACATCCCAATTCTAATAACATCTGCAGTATTTCTGGTGTTATGGATTGGTGGAGAAAAGACCACACATTGTAATGCCTGATTTACTTAGACAAGGAGAAAGCCTCATAAGGTGGCAGCTGATGCAGAATGTCCTATCATGGACTTACCCTGGTCCCTAGTTCCCTATAGATTTATACCTGCCAGTGCCACTATCTGTACAGGAAATAGTCCTGCCAAGTCTGAAAATATAGCTGATTTTTCCCTGAAACATTAGTTTTTTTTATACTCCGAGTCTATGTCACCATTCTGAAAAAAGAAAAAACTTGTATTAATAATCTGTGAACTTCCGGGGCTCCTGGGTGGCTCAGTCAGTTAAGCGTCTGACTTCGGCTCAGGTCATGATCTCACCATTTGTGGGTTCGAGCCCCGCGTCGGGCTCTGTGCTGACAGCTAGTTCGGAGCCTGGAGGCTGTTTTCAGATTCTATGTCTCCCTCTCTCTCTGACCCTCCCCTGCTCATGCTGGCTCTCTCTCTCTCTCTCTCTCTCTCAAATATAAAAGTAAAAGAAAAAATAAAAAAAAATAAAAGAATAAATAAATAAAATAATTTTTTAAAAATCTGTGAAAATCATATTTCTATCAGGTCTAGCGCCACATCCAGTGCATGGTCTCCATCCTCATCTGGGGTCTTCACAGCTGCTAGGAAGACTTTTTATATGTGCCTATTAAGCTTTATCTCCCGTTAGTTTTCCATGGTAGCTATTCCAAATATTCACCACTTATCTCAAGCTACATTCCCCCATTCAAGCAGATCCTCTCATCTTTTATTTCACTGTTAGACTTGATTTTCTAGCTCTATACTTGCATGTGAGTGTGTGTGTGCATCCACCTCCCTTTTCCCCTCCTTTCCCTTACTCCTCTAATTCTTAGTGTTTTGTTCAAAGTAAATAATTCCACTGGATTCTGCGTTTAGGAATTTCATGTCCTTCATTATGCTAATAGGCAGATAGATTAACATAGAAGAAGGATTCCCCCCATTTTAACCAAGGAGAAAGATCTATCTATCTATATATATATATGTGTGTGTATATGTATATACATATATGTATATACGTGTGTGTGTGAAAGGTTTGGTGGAAAGTAGAGCTTTCATTTCACTTCTGTTTTTTAATATCTTTAACTTTTGTTCCATTGTCCATCCTTTTTTTCCCCATTGAATCCTTTTGGTGAAACTCAGCCCTGCATCAACTTAATTGTCCATTGCCTACTTTCTTACACCTGAGCACAGTTGGAAAAAAATCACACAGCTATGTAGACTGGTATCACTTATAAATTCATGACTTTTCACCTCATTTGAACCCGCCATGTTACCTAGATATTCTGTGTTCACTAATGACTTCTTTCCCTCTAGCCCCAAACTGGCTATTTCAAACTTTCTTTTCAACTACCTCCCCACTCACTCAACAGATGACACTGTCTGCTACTTCACATAGAAAAAAAGAAATCAAATGAAACCTCCCTCAAATAAAAATGAGATAATTATTAACTCCAGGGAAAACAAGAAGTTGTATAAGAAAGAAAATTAAGTTATAATATACTATTTAGTTTGGAAATAAATATTCCTAATAGTGTAAAACTGTGGTATAGCTATATTTGAAGAATTGAGGGAGGGTAACTGGTCATTATCTTCCATATTAGGAAGTCAATATGTAATATATAATATTGGCTAATTAAGAAGTAAAACTAAGAGCATATTGTGAAGATGGGGATAAATAGCAGAAGAAATAGCTTAAAAAGTTCAAAATTGTCTTTAGGAAGAAAGTCAGGAGGAGAGAGAGGACTGCTGTTTTATGTTAATAAATCTTTTACTATATAACTATTACTTTGAAAAAAATAATTTTCAAAAAGTTAAGGTACACTCTTTTGTGGCACCTTGGAGGCAGTAAGCTGTTTCAGGATGAAGACAAACATCTCTTTCCCAGTTACTGGGGGCCAGAAACTCATTGAAGTGGTAGATGAGTCCAAACTTCTATCCTTTTTGAGAAGTGTATGACCGTAGATGTTGCTGCTGATCCTCTGGGTGAAGAATAGAAGGGTTACATGGTCTGAATCAGTGGTGGCAATGACAAACAAGGCTTTCTCATGAAGCAGGGTGTCTTGTCTCATGGACTTGTCTACCTGCTACATAAGGGGCATTCCTGCTACAGATCAGGGAGGACTGGAAAAACAAATGTGTTTGGGGTTGCATTGTGAATGCCAATCTCAGTGTTCTCAACTTGATCATTGTGAAAAAAGGGGATAAGGATATTCCTGGACTCACTGATACTGGGGCCCAAAAGAGCTCACAGAATCTGTGGACTTTTTGGTCTCTCTAAATAAGATGATGTCTGTTGGTATGTTGGAAGAAGGCCCCTAATCAAGAAAATAAGAAACCTAAAACCAGAGGGCCTAAGATTCATCATTTTGTTACTCCACATGTCCTCCAACACT
The DNA here is from genome assembly GCA_028646485.1 of Cryptoprocta ferox. Classification (NCBI taxonomy): domain Eukaryota; kingdom Metazoa; phylum Chordata; class Mammalia; order Carnivora; family Eupleridae; genus Cryptoprocta; species Cryptoprocta ferox. Next base: position 38,136,226 of record CM053579.1, on the reverse strand, counting down.
AATGTCAGTGTATTGCTCTGAAGAAGCACTATACTAGGAAAAATAAGGAAGAGGCTGCAGCATATGCTAAGCTTTTGGCCAACAGAATGAAGGAGCACAAAGAAAAACACCAGGAACAGATTGCCAAGAGATGGAGGCTGTACTCTCTGAGAGCTTCTACCTCTGAGTCCAAGTCCACCAGTCAAAAATGAGATGTTCTAAAAGTAAAAAATAAATCAGATCAGACATCAGGAAAAAAAAGTTAAGGTGCAGAGAAATGAGGAATTCATGGTAACAGGTTTTCTGTGAGTTTATCTTTTTGATAGGCATATCAACTTTTACTTAGAAAAATTTCCACTACCTTTTAGTCATGGCTGAAGTTCACCTACTTTATGATTTCCCTCTGATAGAAAACTTGGCAGAAACTGTTTTCTAAAAAGAACTGGCTCCTTTAAATAGATCACAGTGGGTATACAGAGCAGTTTCAGAACCTTGGATAGGAAATGTCACTAAACAGTTTCTTTGGCCACCAAAAGCCCATGGCTGGAGAGTTTTCCAGTTAGTCTCTTTTTCAACATTTGGGTCAGAAACCACAGAGACCTTCCTCCTGGGTCTGGTATTCTCTTCTTGGGCCTTATATTTGTTTCTTTATACTTGTAGCAAACACTGCCAAAATAGAAGACCCTTTTATTATCTGGTTCACAAAGGACGAAACTTAAAAAATGATAGCTATTGAGCATTTAAGGTGTGTTAGACACTGACACTTATAGAGGAAGTCTGTGAGAGAAGTATATATTCACAGAGAAAAGGTTAGGATGTGACAAAGGAGGGTACCTAAGGTAATGAAAAATGCTATATTGGGATTCATAACTCAGCTCCCTGTGACTCTATCTCTGCCATACTCTGTGACCTTGAGCATGTCACTTCCCCATGCTAGTTCTAAATTTTCTCCTCTATAGAATGGGAAGTTTGGACTACAAAATTCTTAAACTTTAGGATACATTGGAATTACCTGGGATGCTTGTTACAAAGGCAGCTTCCTATGGCCTCACCCCCAAAAGTTACTGAATTAATTAGATTCTCTGGAAGTGGGGGGGGGGCAGAAATAGATATTTTTAACAAACTCCTTTGGTGTTTCTGATACATGTGGGTCTTAAACCATAAATGAATGACTCCTGGACTCCATTTTATTTTCCAGCTTTAACATTTTTTTGACATAGTATCAAGGTGGCATTGATAAGGATGTAACTGAAAGGAGAAGCAGGGGTTGAAGAAAAGATGTCTGTCATTCATTATTTCGCTGAATCAGGAAATATTTTAAGTGCCTATTATGTACCTATTAAAGAGTTATTATCTGATTTTTCTGTATATGTTTTATTAATTTTGGGTGACTTGGGAAGGAATTGGGAAATTGAAAATGGTGTCTTATAATATCTGGACCAATGCTTAGTTATATGTACATTAGAAACTAATGTATGAAATGATAAGATTTCTCACTATAGCTAAAAAGGGAAAATGACCCAGATGTCCATCGACTGATGAGTAGATAAACAAATTGTGGTATATACCTATAATGGAATATTATTCATCCATGGAAAAGGAAAGGAATACTGATACTTTCTACAAAATGGCTGAGATTTGAAAACATTATGCTAAGTGGAGGGAACCAGATATAGAATGCCATATATTATGTAATTCCATTTATATGAAGTGCTCAGAATAGGAAAATCAACAGAGATAGTAATATTAGTTGTTGTCTAGGGATGAGCTTGGGGCATGGAGTTGGATCAATGGGGAGTAACTATTAATTGGTATGAGGGTTCCTTTTGGAGTGATAAAAATGTCTAAAATTGATTGTATTGATGATTAAAAGCAAATCTGCAAATATACTAAAAACCATTGACTTGTATACTTTAGATGGTTGAATTTATGGTATGTCACTTATAACTCAATAATGTTATATATATTATATAAATATATAATATATATGATATATAAATATATCATATATATTTATATATATTTATAAATATATTAAATTAGAAACTAAAATTATTTGTTGCCTGTTCACCAGGTTGGAAGAAAGTATACCAACCTTTAATATTAATGGAAAATCAAGCTCATGCTAGTTTTATCAGTCTCTTTTTTAATATTTATTTATTTTTAATGTTTATTTATTTTTGAGAGAGAGAGTCCCTGCATGCATGAGCAGGGTAGGAGCAGAGAGAGGGATACGGAGAATCCCAAACAGGCACTGCACTGTCAATACAGAGCCTGATGCAGGGCTTGAACTCAGTAACTGTGAGATCATGACCTGAGCTGAAATCGAGAGTCAGATGCTTAACCTTTACTGAGTGAACCACCTACGCGCCCCTCTCAGTCCCTTTTTATGTACACACATTTTCAATCACTCTTTGTTCCCCATTTCAGGTGAGTTTTAGGGGTCCATCTCATTGAATTTAGTTGGATACTCTGATGTAATTTGTTTGCTGATAATATGTAATCCTTTGTTACTTTTGCTTTAGTTAAATTTGAGCATATTGGTCCATTAACCAACCACAGCAGCTGGTATGGTTGCTCTTTGCCTTGCCTGCTTTTGCAGTTGTGTAAATAGTGGCACAGTGTGCATGCCATGAAAAAGAGATATGAAAATAAATAGAATTCCCTTAATGTATCATTTGGGTAGAAAGTAGTGTACTTTAGATTGAATAAAAAATTCTAAGTATATTCTTAAATTCTTTCTTCCTAGGGTACTGATCAATATCCCTATCACCACCTCAGGGAGGGTTTGGGTATCTTTACCTTCCATTATTTATTCTGAATATAAGTCTTAGTGTTATAGGAGATGACCATTGTTTCTCTATTTTAGAATGCATCAGCTCTTAAGGGCATCTCTGTTTCATCTTTGTGTTCCCAGCAATTAGACAGTGTGTGGCACCTATTGAGTTCTTAATGGATGCTTGTTTAATAAAAGAATGTCTTCTGCAGTGTTTTGCTTGGGCATATGAAGCGGCCCTAGCTAGTTTCCTTCATGCAAATAGGATTCTAGGCTCGCCTTTGGATCCAGTGTTCCTGAAGTGAATATCCAGATTCACCTCCTTGCTATATACACACAGGCATGCAGCACATGAATTTTCAAATACCTAAATATTAATCTCATGCCAAAACCCATTAAGTAATATCTGGTCTGTAATGTGAAGAGATTAGAAGCATATATGAAAGTGTCCTCCCCATCACAAAGCATTGCAGAATATAGGTTGAAATTTAATCTAATTTTGTTCAGTTTCAACTTTCCTATCATTTTAATTAGTCTTCACAGTAAAAGCTATTCAGGGGGCCCACAGGGCAGTGAAAAGATTGGCCTAGCCACTTATGTGCCCAACATTTCTAAATGGCTTAGAACCTTCTTAATAAAGATCATAATTTGAACCTTTTGCTTTTTCTGCTTCTGAAAGTTGGAACAAAGTAAAATCATAAGTCTCGGGACTAATCAGAAATCGAAGACCAGAAACACATTTGCTTGGTTTCAGAGAGCACTTGCAAGTTGTTGGTTATATTTGGAAATGCATCATTGAAAACACTCACATTTGTATAGCACCTTAAAACTTTTATAGCCCTCATACATCGAATATTTTATTTAAGCCATGGAACAACCCTTCAAGATAAACCAGAGCATGGTACTAAAACCACAGGGTTAAAGTCATCTAAAGGCAGGTGGTTTAACTGCCCACCCCACTTGACAGGTGCCACAACTGAGACACAGAGAAGGTCACTGGTTGGCTCGAAGTGGTACTTCAGGTTTTTCTATGGAGGCATTCACTTTATAAATGCCTAATGATACTCAGGTAGAAAATGTCATTGAACCCACTGTAGTGCTCAAGGTTGGCAGGCAAGGATTAGAACCTGAAGGTCCCTGCCTTGGGGTACAAAGCACAGACTTCTCCCTCCCTCAGTATCTGTTATACACATCAGTTTGACATTTTCCTATCATTGAGTTTACTATAATCCTCTAAATATATATACCTCCTGCAGCCTCCAAAGCAGTTAAACTCCCGTCAGTGAACATAAAATTTCTTGGTCTGACAATCTTACTTTTATGTTGCCCTCAGTATTTCAGGTTGCCTGAGGTGCCATATTGAGTAAGCTACATTCTGGAGAACTAAATATATGTAGAATATTATATGGCTCCCCTACTGAACACAAACTATAAATAAATTGATCTCTCTTGTTGACATCATAAAGTATGTAGACCTGAAGTACAACTGTAATATTACTTGCAGGACCATGTATTTTACTTGTAATGTCTATAAAATGAATGGCTGTTCAAATGTAGAAGCTATGACAAAACACAGATGTTTATATAGGAGGTGACACAGTGGAAGAAGGATTACAGTGAGGACATGTAAAGTAAGAGGCCAAAAAGGGTTGGAGGAAGAAAATAATAAAATGCACCAGTTGCAGGGCATCTTTCCACTGTGGAGGCCATGGCAAAGTTCAATCAGTACATCAATCCTGAATATGGGTAGAGGTGATATAAACATGTTTGGCTTTTTTTTCTATTGGTATTTTGTGAATTTCTGTGTTATCAGTATAAACTGAAGCCATGGCAGAAGTGTAGAGCCAGATAATTTGGGAGATTAATTAGAAACGCTGCAGGGGCACTTTGGGTGGCTCAGTTGGTTAAGTGTTGACACTTGATTTCCACGCAGGTCATGATCTCATTGTTGTGGGATCTTGCCCTGCATCCAGCTCCACACTGACAGCATAGAGCCTGCTTGGGATTCTCTCATTCTCTCTCTCTCTCTCTCTCTCTCTCTCTCTCTCTCTCTCTGCACCCCTTTCCTGCTTACCCATGCATGTGCACACACTCACTCTCTTAAAATAAATAAAGAAAGAAGTGCTGCAGATCACAGGCCATTTGTAACTGGAGAGGTAGAGGGGGATTCTGATACAAATGGTGCTGAAAGTAGCACAGAATTAATGAACCCTAGTTTGAGAAAAGTGGTTAAAATAGATATTGGTACATATATATTTTTCCCTTCTGCTCTTTCGGCTCCTCCCTCCAAATCTCCCCAGTAGATTGTTCTGCCTTTAAAATACACCCTTCCCCCTAACTCTGCCCTAACTTTCAATAGACAAGTTTCTCAGGTCAGTATTTTGAGATATATTGCTTAAATTATTCTAAATTTCTAATGTATTGGGCTCCTCCCAGTTCTTAAATTATTTCTACTAAACTAAACTACTGTTGGGACAGTGAAACCTCATCTCCTACAGTAGCCAGCTGCCAGATCACATAAACTTATCTGAACACCACAAGAATTTTCTTTGGGAAGTCAAGCATCTACGTTTTCATGTAAGCATTAATTTTTAGTGCTTTAATTTGACCTAAAGCATTTTGTGGTGTGTAATGGGCTTCCTACTTCTTTTGCTTTGGAAAAATCTGGAGTCTAAGTGTAAGCATTTTTTCTTTCTTAATTCTAAAAGCAATTTTCTGTGTTTTTCCTTTGAGTAGGAATGAAAGCATTTGACAAAAGAACCTTGCACACCTCTTCTTTTTTTAGTTGTTCTTCTTTTCACTCAGTTAATCCTTCTTAGGTTGTTGAAAAACAGCTCCCCTACTCTGAACACAGTGAAGGGAAGGACAGCATCCTTTCAGGCTCTGATGCCTCACCATGTGAGAGGATCAGAGCACTTTTAAAATGTGGTCTCCCTGAAAGGACTTGAATTCAATCTCTTGGGCAGCAGTATTCTACTACAGGAATGCACCACTGCAGTATCATCACTTACTAGCTCTGTGATTCTGGGCAAGTCACTTCTGTGAGCCTGCCTCAGTATCTATGCATAATGAGGTATAATGGTACTTACTTCAAAGGGTTGTTGTGGGGGTTAAATGAGATAATGCATGGTTTGCTAGCATCTCATTAGCAATCCTTTATTACCACCACCACAGATGCCCAGGTCTATTCCCAGAAGAGATTTTGACTCAGTAGGCCTGGAGTTGTGTCACGGGCATGTGAATTTTAAGAAAGGTTCTTGAGTGTTCTCATGGCCACCTATTAAGAACTAATGCTCTGGAAACTGATTCTCAAACATTAATGTATATTAGATTCACCTGGGGGAAGGGGACTTATAAAGTGAAACTCTAAGCCCTACCTCTAGTAATTGTGCTACCACTCTAGATCTGGTAGGAGGGCCCAAGAATGTGCATTTTGACTAGAACTCCAGGTGATTTGAATGCTGGTGGTCTACAGAGCACCATTTGGGAAACATTGCTACAGAGGAATCACATTATCACCCTGTTATGGACTGAATGTGTCTCCTTCCCCTCCAGTTCATATGTTGAAGCCCCAACCCCCACTGTGATGGTATTTGGAAGTGTGGGCTTTGGGAGTTAATTAGGTTTAGATGATTTCTAAGGATAGAGATAGGGGTCCCATGATGGGATTAGTGTCCTTATGCCAAGAACTCTGGGGCGGGCACACACACACATATACTCTCTCCACCATGTGAGGACACAGGGAGAAGGTGGCTGTCTGCAAGCCAAGAAGAGGATACTCAACCAGAAACCTAATCTGCTGGCACCTTCATCTGGGACTTGTCAGCCTTTAGTACTCTGATAAATAAATTTCTGTTGTTTACACCACTTGGTCTATGGTAGTTTTTAGTAGCAGCCCAAGCCAACTGAGACACATATCCCTTCTTTGCTGCGTTTGTCTATAGCAATAATCTTTTAAGATAGCTAAGGTACTGTTGAAATGGCCCACACCACACAGGTAATGCTGCTGACTCACTTTCAGTGGAACAAAAGGCACAAGCTATAAAGTATTTTTTCAGTCACAGTAAGGAATTAGCACAGAAGTGCATCCTCTACCTCCTGACCAAGGGCATGTAATTGTAAGGTAGCTGCAGGGGGGCGTATGTAGTCTGTAGCCATAGAATGAAAGAGAAAAGCCAACTAACTATGTGGGAAGAGAAACTTTGACAATAGAAATTATACCTTTGACCCTTGGGTCATTAGCATTGTGCCCTAGTCAATTGAGCTTACAAGCCAGTAGCCACAAGAAAACCATAGGAAAAAGGAAGCAGTATTACTTAGAGTTTATACTAGCCATTCATTATGTGACTGGTGTTTAATGAGCCTGGTGATATTTTTTCAGTGACAAAATGTTTTATTTGATTCCTTTGAAATACATTTCCATTCCATCATACCTGAAAAGGGAAAAATGAGGGCTTTGAGAAATTTTGAATCCTCATTTGTCCTTAGCCCATGTTGCACAACACCTGGTTCTCTACTCATTGTAGAAATGGAACTTTCCATTTATACTGATTTCTATCTCTCTCTAGCATTTTGAAAACCCACTAACTGCAAAGTTCTACATGGCTTAATACCTGCCTCCTACACACAGACATATCCTGTTTAGGGTTCTTGTCTTCTCTTTTTGAGCCCTGTCTCAGGTCAATGGTACTCCTGAACTTTTTGACAAATGTGTAAAAGGCAGCAAATTGTGGAGTTATTTATCCTCCACTTGTAAATTTTTGTGGTCTAGGCTGTATCCAGGATTAGCCCTAGTGTTAGTGCTAGGAATTGAAAATAAGGGAAAAGCATTCTTGAAAGTCCATCTTCTTGAAATGCAGCAGAAATCTTCAGTCTTACACTTACTTCTGGAACCTAGAAACCTAAATTATCTTAGATCCTCATAAGTTTTATTCACTTTCAGGTTTTTCAAGTGTTTCAGGGAAATTTGTTTGGAAGTTTATAGGACTAACTCTTCTAAAACATGATCTATTTGAGGGGTTCCTGGGTGGCTTAGTCAGTTTAGCATATGACTCTTGATCTGAGTTCAGGTCATGAGATTAAGCCCCGTGTGGGGCTCTGTGATGACAGCACAGAGCCTTCTTAGGATTCTCTCTTTCTCTCCCTCTCTGCCCCTCCCATGCTCTTGCTCTCTCTTTCTCTCTATTAAAATAAATAAATAAACTTTAAAATAAATAGTGATCTCTTTGGAATAGGATACTAAGCAAAGTTCAGTAAATTAAATTAGACTGATGGTCAGCTTCGTGAAGACAAATAAAGTTATCTATTTTTCCGGGTCTCTCTATTTCTTAAGTTCTTGGAATCTTTGGTTCTAAATATTTTTTTACTTGTAGTTTTTAGAGAGCAGTGAACATTGCTCTCTCAGTGCCCAAATGTTTGCCTTGAGGCAACCATAGTTCTTGAGCTATGCATTCAATTTGACTCTTAATAGGGGAAAAAAGACTATTTCTAAGACATGATTTCTACAAATAGAGATTAAAAGTTGTTTATTTTTTTCATTTATGTAGAATATAACTGTTCACAGTCTGCCTTTTAGAGAAAACACTCCAAGGTTAGTTTTAATATTTTTTAAAAGTGTATTTATTTTCAGAAGGGTGGGGAGGAGAAAGGAAGAAAGAATCCCAAGCAGGATTCTGTTCAATGTGGAGCCCAATGCAGGGCTTGATATCACAAACACTGAGATTGTGATCTGAGACAAAACCAAGAGTCAGATGCTTAATTGACTAAGCCACCCAGATGTCCCTCCAAGGTTAGTTTTATAATTTTGTGCCATATGGCACATCTCTTTTTAAGAAATTTTTAATGTTTATTTATTTTTTAGAGACAGAGAGACAGAGCGTGAGCAGGGGAGGGGCAGAGAGAGAGGGAGAGAAAGAATTCAAAGCAGGTTCTAGGCTTCCAGTTGTCAGCACAGAGCCTGATGCGGGGCTTGAGCCCACGAACTGTGAGATCATGACCTGAGCTGAAGTTGGACGCCTAACCGACTGAGCCACCCAGGTGCCCTGAACCTCATCTGTTAATACCATTTGATTTTTTTTTAATGTTTCAAGTTTTTATTTATATTCTAGTTAGTTAACATCTCGTGTAATATTAGTTTAAGGAGTAGAATTTAGTGATTCATCACTTACATATAACACCCAGTGCTCATCACAACAAGTGCCCTCCTTAATACCCATCACTGATTTAGTCCATCCCACCACCTACCTCCCATCCATCAACTCTCAGTTTGTTCTCTATATCAAGAGTCTCTTTGATGGTTTGCCTCCCTTTATTTTCATTCCCCCATATTCTTCTTCTTTGTTTCTTAAATTCCATGTATGAGTGAAATCATATGGTATTTGTCTTTCTCTGACTTATTTTGCTAAGCATAATACACTATAGCTCCATCCATGTCATTGCAAATGATAAGATTTCATTCTCTTTAATGGCTCAGTAATATTCCATTCATCAGTCAATGGGCATTTGGGCTCTTTCTATAATTTGACTACTGTTGATAATGCTGCTATAGACATCAGGGTGCATGTGCCCCTTCAAAATCCTTTGGGTAAATACCTAGTAATGCAATTGCTGGGTCATACTGTAGTTCTATTTTTAACTTTTTGAGGAACCTCCATCCTGTTCTCCAGAGTAGCTGCACCAGTTTGCATTCCCACTCACAGTGTAAGAAAGTATCTTTTTCTCTACATCCTTGCCAACACTTGTTTCCTGTGTTGTTGATTTTAGCCATTCTGACAGGTGGTATCTCATTATAGTTTTGATTTGTATTTACCTGATGCTGAGTGATGCTGAGTATCTTTTCATGTGTCTGTTGGCCATCTATATGTCTTCTTTGATTTTGTGAAGTCTTTTCCACTTTATGACATGGACAGTTTCTTTTGCCAATTATTAGTAAATAATTTTTGTTGTGTAAAACCTTAAATAGGATTAATATCTTTAGTAAAGGCAAACCATTAGTAATTAAGTAATTACATGAATCAGGATATATGCTATAGCTTAAGAGATGTAAAATTTTTTTAAAGATTACAAAACAAAAGAAAAAGAACCTGACATACTTCATGTGTGAAAGTGAACCCCTGTTTGTCTTAATAAGATTTTCAACTTTGAGACTAGTTCTCAGATTTAGCATTTATTCCTAGAGTGAAATAAAGAGTCACCGAAATTCTAACAAGTTATCACTTTTTCACTGACATTAATGAAAACAGGAGGCTTTATTTCAAACAAATTGTTAGCATTGACAATGGAGGGATTAAGTACATTTGAATTAATATGTTTACCCTCTTTACCATCCATATTAGCCTGAGTTTGGTCTTTATCCTTGACACACTTGTCAGACTAGTTTTGCATATTTCACCACAAGGCTTTTGATAATACTCATTTGAAAATCACCACTTCTTGAATGAGAACCTATTGTTCTTATTATCTAGATGGAACATTCTCAAAAAGATGATGGGAGCTTCAAGTCGTATTCCCTCTTCCTCCACCTAAATAGAATTAAACCTTGTACTGCAGTGTTGAAGAAAAGGACATCAGTACATGAGCTTCTTGTGTTTTGTTTTGTTTTTAAATATAGCACATATCAGGAAAGACAAACTATGATCTGAGTCTTAGCATGACCAAGGGTACCAAAATAGTGCTGGGCTGTGGGTCAAGAGATTTGAGTTCCAGGCTGGACTCTGCCACTGTGTGATCTCACACAGATGCTTTTTGGCCTCCATTTTCTGACTTGTTTTCAAAGAGATAGATTGGTGTAGACGACTAACTACTTTGTTCCCTCACAGTTAAAAGCCCATTATTCTATGCTTTACATTGCTATCTATGAGATGATTTTGCTCCCTTAATTTGTTCACACCCCTTCCTTGCATCTCACTGAGTAACTTAAATATACTCAAGGTGATGGAACACATTGACCTCTAGTCTGGAAAATTGTCCCAGACCAGGACATTTTCCATAATACCAATGATTTCTAGGAATATAGGACTCTTCTGCATCCAATCACCATGAAGGACATGCATAAAAGGAAAATAAGTATATTCTACAGATTACTGGACAAATGTCTGAAATTATTCTGACCTACCTAGAAACCATCTTATTTTCATTCTCTTTGCTCTATGAGTTGAGGCGATATGGTTGATCTGCTTCCATTCCTTTGACTTTACAATTGTTTAGGAAAACACAAATAGTATTAGTATTGGGCTAGCATTAAGTAGAAAAGAAGCAGAGGTTTAAACACCTTTATCTTCCCACCCCCCAACCCCAACCCCCATCACCAACATAAACCTCTATAAACAGAAAAGGAACAAGCACTACAGTGAACCTCTGTGCCCCCACAGCATGCATATAGAATATACCATAGCCTATTAGATTATTTCTACATTTTTCCTAACTGTAAGTCACAAGTCATTTCAGTAAAAATACTTGTGAATAAGCTGTATAAAATACTCACTAAGCTACACCAAAACTGTCCCTGGAAGTGACAACTTGCTGGAATTGACAACTTGCTGTCATGAATGCTGAAATATTTCTTGCAAAAAAGGCAATTGTGTTGATTGTAGAAAAAGAAATGAGCTTTCTTATGTTTCTTCTTTATGTGATGGTGGTTTTTTAAACTGGAAAGCTCCTATACAGTGATGTTAGGCCATATTTTTCATTTTAACTTTCATTTACAGTTGTCATTGTTGTGGGGAAAAACATTTTAATCAGTTTCTGCATGAAGGTCAGATAAAACGGTGAACAAAAGTAATTTCTTTATGATAATATCAAAACAGAAGTATTGCTACACTTAAATTATGAAGCATGTTTCTCTTATCTGCAATACAATTGTGTGTATGACTTGATAGAATCTGGGAGTATATCTTATGTATGGTACTGGTAAGCTCAAGAAATTATCTTCCCTTCATTGCTTGAAGTTCTGATATTGTCTAAGAATGAGACCAGATGATATTATATCATGGGTATAAACTAAATTATTTTTAAAGGAGGTATGGGAATTATTTTAGGTCTTTGGGATTTTGATTAATAAACTAAAGTTGTATTGACTTTTTTTGTGCCTTAGAAGACATTATATGATCTTTTAAAATGCCTCTGTGTGTGTGTGTGTGTGTGTGTGTGTGTGTGGGTGGGTGTGTGTGTGTGTGTTATTTGAAGTAACACAGTGGGGCAGAAGTATTCATAATAACAAATGTTATTTTATCTGGTTTTTGAGTATAAAAGACACCCATTTAGTAGATATACAAAAACATATGCATGCCGAACTGTTGCCTGCACACATCATCTTTCTGTTTCCAACCTCCCCTACCATATGGGTCTTATCATTTGCCTGCAAATGAAAATTTGAGACTATACACTCCCAGATGACAGAAAATTGATTATAGTTGCAAATGTAGACTACTGACTAAAACCTTTTAGGAACACAGTATAGGGCAAGGCGATGTATATTGACAACACATAAACACACCCTTTCACATTCCCAAATGCCCTTTCTAGTCCAACATTTTAAGAAATTCCACTGTATAGGTTAGATACTAAAGCACAAAAAGAGTTAACACATACCCAGAACATCACAGAAACTGTGGTACTTTCAAGAATTTAACCTAGGAGATTTTTACTCCATTTTATTTTTACACTGTAACCACAAGGCATTTCCCCAGACCCTCAAATTCTTCTCCATATCTTTATGGAGCTATATATGTTTCAGAGGTAAGAAACATTGCCATTTCCATTTTGGGAGTCTCCTTTTGAAGCACTGTAGCTACTTATTTCACTAGTGGGAATGCGGGGAAAAATAACATTTTATCTTTCATGAACGTTTCTAGGATTATGTAGAGAGAAAAGAATATTTTAAATGTTCTCTAGCCACTGAAATATAATGTGGCAATCAAACGACTCCTGCCTCCCTATGATATCTAAACGTGATTCAGAGACTTATTTTGTTTTTTTCAGATGGGTTCTGTGAATCATATTGATCAAAAGAAAAGATTATCTAGTAATGTGGGGAAAAAATTAGCTGTCCTTAATACCTAGTTGAAATCCCTAAAGGGCATAATTACTGCCTTTCAGTATCTGTAGCACTGTTGACATTGAAAAATTATAATGGTGACTCTATGTATATATCATCAGGCCTCTGGGACATTCCACTTTGGAGCTTCTTAATCTCCTTTGACTAAACAACAATTTTAAAAGGAATCGATAGTATTCCGGCATCTGAAAGCCTGTAGAAATATTTTAAAATACTTTCAACTTGCCTTTGAGGATCAAATATAATAATTAAAAAACATATTGGGGATGCTTCCTTATCTTGGCTCTTGTAAATAATGCTTCAGTAAATATAGGGATGCATATATCTTTTTGAATTAATGTTTTTGGTATTCTTTGGATAAATACCCCATAGAATTACTGGATCATATGATAATTCTATTTTTAATTTTTTAAGGAATGTATATACTGTTTTCCACAGACGCTACACTAGTTTTCATTGCTACCAGTGGTGCAAGAGGGTTCTTTTTTCTCCACATCCTTGCCAATATTTGTTATTTCTTGTCTTTTTGCTTTCAGCCATTCTGACAGGGGTAAAGTAATATCTCATGTGGTTTTGCTTTGCATTTCCCTGATGATGAGTGATATTGAGCATTGCTTCATGTGTCTGTTGGCCAACCGTATGTCATCTTTGGGAAAATGTCTATTCAGGCCCTCTGACCATTTTAAAAAATGTTTCAAGGTTTTATTTAAATTCTAGTTAGTTAACATACAGTGTAATATTAGTTTCAGGAGTAGAATTCAGTGATTCATCACTTACTAACACCCAGTGCTCATCAGAGTGCCCTCCTTAATACCCATAACCTATTTAGCCCATCCTCCCACTCACCTCCCCTCCAGCAACCCTCAGTTTGTTCCCTATACTGAAAAATCTCTTTGATGGTTTGCCTCCTTTTTTTTCTTTCCTCTATGTTAATCTTGTTTCTAAAATTCTACATAAGTGAAATCATACAGTATTTGTCTTTCTCTGATTTATTTTGCTTAGCATGATACACTCTAGCTCCATACACGTTATTGCAAATGACAAGATTTAATTCTCTTTTATGGCTGACTAATATTCATTATACACACACACACACACACACACACATACACACACCACATCTTCTTTAGCCATTAATCAGTCAGTAGACATTTGGGGTCCTTCCATAATTTGACTATTGTTGATAATGCTGCTATACACATCGGAGTGCATGTGTCCCTTCGAATCAGTATTTTTGTATCCTTTGGGCAAATACCTAGTAGTGTAATTGTTTAGTTGTAGAGTAGTTCTATTTTTAATTTCGGGGGGAAACTTTATACTGTTTTCCAGAGTGGCTTCACCAGTTTGCATCCCCACCAAAAGTGCAAGAGGGTTCCCCTTTCTCTGCATCTCCATCAACATCTGTTGTTTCCTGTGTTGTTAATTTTAGCCGTTCTGACAGGTGTGAGGTGGTATCTCATTGTAGTTTTGATTTGTATTTCCTTGATGATGAGTGATGTTGAGCATCTATTCATGTGTATGTTGCCCATCTATGTATCTTCTTTGGAAAAAGTCTATTCATATCTTCTGCTAATTTTTTAACTGGATTATTTGTTTTTTTGGGTCTTGAGTTTTGTAAGTTTTTTATATATTTTGGATACTAACCCTTTATCAGATATGTTATTTGCAAATATCTTCTCCCATTCCAAAGGTTGTCTTTTAGTTTGGTTGATTGTTTCCTTCACTGTGCAGAAGCTTTTTATCTTCATGAAATCCAAATAGTTCATTTTTGCTTTTGTTTCCCTTGTCTCTGGACATGTCTAGTAAGAAGTTGCTATGGCCAATGACAAAGAGATTTCTGCCTGTGTTCTCCTCTAGGAATTTGATGGATTCCTGTCTCACGTATGTGTATTTTTAAATTGGGTTATTTGTGTGTGTGTGTGTGTGTGTGTGTGTGTGTGTGTGTTTGGTGTTGAGTTGCATAAGTTCTTTATTTATTTTGAGTATTAACTCCTTATTGGATAAATGCTTTGCAAATATGTTCTCCCATACAGTATGTTGTCTTAGTTTTGTTGATGGTTTCTTTTTCTGTGGAAAGGTTTTAATTTGGTATAGTCCCTGTAGTTTAATTCAGCCTTTGTTTCCTTTGCCAGAGGAGACTTAAGTTTCTACTGCCAATGTCAAAGAAATTATTGTCTATGTTTTCTTCTTGGAATTTTATGGTTTCAATCTCACATTTAGGTGTTTAATCCATTTTGAGTTTATTTTTATGTATGGTGTAAAAAAGTGGTACAGTTTCATTATTTTGCATGTAGCTCTCCAGTTTTCCTAACACCATTTGTTAAAGAGACTCTCTTTTCCCCTATTGTACATTCTTGCATCCCTTTTTGTTCGTCAATTAATGAGCATAAAAGCATGGGTTTATTTCTGGGTTTTCTGTTTTGTCCCATTGTTCTATATCTTTTGTGTGTGCCAATACCATACTATTTTGATTACTACAACTTTGTAGTGTGTCTTGAAACCTGTAGTTGTGATACTTCCAGCTTTGTTCTTCATTTTCAAGATTACTTTGGCCATTCAGGGTCTTTTGTGCTTCCATACAAATTTTAGGATTATTTGTTCTAGTTCTGTGCAAAATGCTGTTGGTGTTTTGATAGGGATTGCATTAAATGTGTAGGTTGCTTTGGGTAGTATGGACATTTTAACAGTATTTGTTCATCTAATCCATAAGCACAGAATATCTTTCCATTTGTGTCATCTTCAATTTCTTTCATCATCATTTTGTAGTTTTCAAAGCACAGATCTTTCACCTGCTGAGTTAAGTGTATTTCTGGGTACCTTATTTTTATTTTTATAAATTAGATTTTCTTAATTTCTCTCTCTTCTACTTCCTTATTCATGTATATAAATATAATAGATTTCTTTACATCAATTTTGTGTCTTGTAACTTTAACTGAATTCACTTCTCTGTTCATTATTTTTGGTGAAGTTTTTAGGGTTTTCTATATATAGTATCATGTCATCTGCAAATAGTGAAAGTTTCACTTTTTCCTTACCAATTTGGATGCCTTTTATTTCTTTTTATTATCTGATTGCTGTGACTAGGACTTTCAGTACTGTGTGGAATAAAAGTGGTGACAGTGGATGTCCTTGTTCTGTTCCTGATCTTAGAGGAAAAGCTCTGTTTTTCATTATTGAGTATGATGTTAGCTGTGGATGTTTCATATATGACCTTATTATGTTGAAGTATGTTCCCTTTAAACTTACTTTATTGATAGCTTTTATAATGAACATACATTGTACTTTGTCGAATGCTTTTTATGCATCTATTGAGATATCATATGGTTTTTATCCTTTCCCTTATTGATGTGATGTATTACATTGATAGATTAACAAATGTTGAGCCACCTTTGTGTCCCTGGAATGAATCCCACTTAATTTTGGTGAATGATTTTTTTAATGAACTGTTGGATTTTGTTTGCTAATATTTTGTTGAGGATTCTGCAGCTATATTCATCAGAGACATTGGCCTGCAGTTTTCTTTTTTTATAGTGCTGCCATCTGCTTTTGGTATCAAAGTAATGCTGGCTTCATAGAATCAATTTGGGAACTTTCCTTCCTCTTTTATTTTTTGGGAATATTTTAAGAAGGGTAGGTATTTTTCTTTAAATGTTTGGTAGGAGATACCTGGGTGGCTCAGTTGGTTGACTCTCAATTTTGGCTCAGGTCATGATCCCAGGGTTGTGGGATCAAGCCCCGCATTGGGCTCCACACTGAGCATGGAACCTGCTTGAGATTCTCTCTCTCTCTCTCTCTCTCTGTCCCCCCCTGCATGTATGCATGTGCTTGCTTTCTCTCTCTCTCTCAAATAAAAATATAAAAGATTAAAAATTTTTTTAAAAATTGGTAGAATTCACCTGTGAAGACTTCTGCTCCTGGACTTTTGTTTGTTGGGAGTTTTTTGAGTAAATAAGCCCAAATGTCCATTGACTGACAGATCAATGGATAAAGAAGATGTGGTATATATATATATACACACACACAGATACATAATGGAATATATATATTAAATAAATTAAAAATTAAATTAAATTAAAAATAAAAATAAATATATATAATATATATAATGGAATTCCATTATATATAATGGAATATAACCATAAAAAAGAATGAAATCTTGCCATTTGCAACAATGTGGATGGAGTTAAAGAGTATAATGCTATGTGAAATAAGTTAGTCAGAGAAAGACAAATATCATATGATTTCACTCATGTAATTTAAGAAACAAAACAAATTAAACAAAAAGGAGAGAAATAAAAACTGGACTCTTAAATATAGAGAATAAACTGGTGGTTGCCAGAGGAGAGGTGGGGGGATGGGTGAAATAGATAATGGGGATTAAGAGTATACTTATCTTGATGAGCACTGAGAAATGTATAAAACTGTTGGATCACTATATTGTACACCTGAAACTATTATAACAGTGTATGTTAATTATATTTCATTAAAAAATAAAAAATATATTGGAGAGAATCCAGTGCTAGAAAGAGAACCTCAACTCAGAAAACATGGATTTAATCAATAAGTAGTTGTGTAACCTTGAGAAAGTCCACAAGAAATTTGAAATTTCAACATCCTTTTCCATAAAATTTAGGAACTAAAACTATATGAGCCATTGAGATAGTCTCCTAATTGATCTACCTGCTTCTGGATTCACTCTAATCTTCTATTTTGCATTCCTGTTGCCAAAAATAATATACAAATCTGACTAACATCTTCCAATATTTGTTGTAGTTTCCTCACTGTAGTTCTTTCACCTCTAGCTGTAACCACTTACCCACTCCCATATTATGCTCCTGCTATACCAAATGATTTGAAATTTTCTGAGTATAGCATGCTGTTTTACCCTTTCATTCATCTGAACTAATGCTATTTCCCCTGCATGGTTTCCCCATCAGCCAAAACTTCTACCCCAATATTTCCAATAAGTTTCCAGTCATTTTCGAAGCCTAACTTAGATGAGTGCCTCTTAATGAAACATTTTCTGTCTACCACTGACCTTACTCCCTCTTCTGGGCTATATTTGTAATTTTTTAAAATATATGCTTCTATTATTCTTATCCAAATTTGTTGTAACGGATTTCTTTTTTTTTTTTTCTAAATTTAATGCTTATATTTGAGAGAGAGAAACAGAGAGATAGACAGAGAAAGAGACAGAGCACGAGCAGGGGTGGGGCAGAGACAGGGAGACATAGAATCTGAAGCAAGCTTCAGGCTCTGAGCTGTCAGCACAGAGCCCGATAAGGAGCTTGAACTCACAAACTGTGAGATCATGACCTGAGCCAAAGTCGGACACTCAACGAGCTGAGCCACCCAGGCTCTCCTGGATTTGGTTCTTATCTGTCTCCTCTTTGATGTTAAGACCTGGCTCATGCTTGTCTTCTTGCCTGCATTTCTTCCACAAATATTTATAGAACACTTACTTTTGCCAGGCACTCTTCTAGGCCTAGAGATACAGCAGTGAACAAAACATACAAGAATATCTGTTTTTATAGAGCTTCCATTTCTTATTCCTGTATCCTTAGAACCTAGCACAGAGACTAACATTTAGTATGCAAGCAAGAAATAGTTAGATTGAAGTCAAGAAACTATTATGGCTAAATTTGAAACGTCCATGTCTTCTTCTCCCTTACTGCTCACATTGTATGTGATATTCTACTTGTACATGAATTAATGTTTAGTTCTAATACCGAGTCAGTGTTTCTTACTTTCCTAATTTTGTATACTTTTGTCTCCAGCTGTTGTGTCTATCAAACACCATTGCCTATAAAACAGCTTCTGAAAGTGCTATAATGTCTTGGTTGCCTTGTTTATACCTGGGACATTGAAAGAAGTGCTCATTCATTCATTCAGTAAATATTTAGTGAACACCTGCTATTACAAGGCACTTTGAAAGACATGGAGTATAAAATGTCAAACAAGACAGATGTATTTCTGCCTTCTTGGAGCTTACTCTCTAGTGATGAAGATAAACAGTAAACAAGTATCTAATTATAATAGCGTATGACAATTACTATGGAGAAAATGAACAGGGGACTGTGATAATGATTGGAGGAGTGGCCAGCTAAAGTAGAATGATTCAGGAATGCTTCTCTGAAGAGGTGACATTTAAGTTGAAACTTCTAGGATGAAAAATAGACAACTATGTAAACTGTTAGGGGACTAAGCATTGGGGGAAGAAGGAAGAGAATGTGCCAACCTCCTGAGGTGGCAAAGAGCACCTGAGAAAATGGCAGTGTAGCTGGACTTTAGAGAGTGAATAGAGAGGTAATTAAATTATAGAAATAGCAGAAGGCAAGATAATGCAGGGTCGTGCATGCCATGCTAAGGCACTTAGAGTACATCCAGAGGAAAAAAGGAACCATTGAAAAGTTTTGAGCTGGAGAGTGACATAGACATATGTTTTCAAAATCTCACTCAGGAAGCTGTGTAGGGAATGGAGTGGGTATAAATGAAGATGCATGGGTAGCAGCTGGGGACAGCTGCAGTGGTTCAGGAGAAAGATGGTAGTGACCTTAGCTAGTGTGATTACAGGGAAGGTGAAGGGAAATGTCAGATTGGGGAATTTTGTAAATCACATTAATTAGACTTACAATTGGATTTAATGTGGGAGTGGGAAGTAGGGTGTCAACAGTGATGCCCAGGTTTTGGCTGGTTGGAGATGTCATATGTTGAGATATAAATTACACGGGTTATAGGAGACAAGTTGGATGGATGGGAAATGCAATTTTAAGGATGATGATCATGATGATAATGATGATGATGCAGTGGCAGCAGTGGTGCTGGACTTACCATAGTTGGAGAAAAGATGAACAGAAAATATGGCAAATATGAATGATTTTCTTTAGCTTGCTGAAGAAAGTCCAACATATTTCAAATATTTCAACTTTGCAAGTCATCTTGGTGCTTGACCTAAGAAAAATATATCTTTTTCTTATCTATTCTCCCTCCCTAAAGAGACCAGCATTACATTTTCTCTGAATATTAAGAATTAGGATATCTCTCTCACAATCCAGAAAGCTGTGAGAATATTCAAGTCATAAAGAATAGAGAGGGTACTTCTCAAAAGGTAACAGCTTCTCATTTTTTATCAGATTGTACGAATAGAATACCATTCTCAAACTAGATAATATGACCCAGGCAGTATATTCCTAAATTAGTGTCTATCAAAAAAATGTCCAAGGACTCTCTACATAAAAATCACCTGGGAATGCCGGCATAGAATGAGAATCCTTGCCAACAAACTAATCATAATCTCTTAGTGGGAACCAGAAATCTCAGTTGTGTTTTAGGCTGACATTTGAAAAACCTTGCTATAGAGGAGGTATTCTTAAACTTTTTGGTGCTTTGGTCCCTTTTGGTAGCCAGGTGAAGCCTGTGGATACTTCCTCAGGAAACTGTTTATGCATCAAATAAAATACATAAGATCACAAAGGAAACCAATTATATTGAAATTCAGTTCAAAATATTTTTTAAAAATGTATATAATAATTTACATGCTTTTTATTAGCACATTAATGAGATCTAGTAGCAAGTCTTATACTACCATAATTTGAAGTAGAGGATGAGTGTAAATAATAATTTAAGACCTCTGCCACAATTGTAATACAATATAAAATTACCTGTGATTTCTATTAGTGACAAAGTTATAGGCTTAGCTAATGCTACTATGGTTTATTGCCTAGATTCATAATGGAAAGAAATGCTAAATTTTCTCCAGAAGTGAGTGGAAATAATGGTCCAATTTTTTTCCTTCCAAGTTCATACACAACAGGTTTAGAATCCCTGACTTGGAGATTGTACCCAAGTAATACAGAGATTAGTGAAGATATAGTGAAGATAGAAACTGGACTGGAGATACTAGTCAGGGGAGCAAAGTTGAGATATGCAGGCAGGAGATCTCATTATTTGGTATCATTAGTTTAAATAATTAAAGGAGAACTTGGGGACCAAACTATTCCTCCATTGTCAGGCTTTTAATTATTTTGTTTGTCTGTCATGCCCCTTAATGTAGCTGAGTGGGCTTGTCTGCACACCCTTGTTGTTGTCCCCTCCTCTTGCAGCCAGACTCTTTCAGAGGTTAGCTATTGAGAAGTTTATATTGTCACTTTTTTTGTGACTATGCGAGAAGAACAATTTACAGGATGGAGAAAGGCATTGGAGAATGAGGGACTAACATGTGTAGTAATAAGAGTCAGAAAACAAGCTGGTATTAAAAACAGTGAGAAGTTCAGAGTAGCCAAGGCCATGGGTAGGTGAGTGAAGAAGCAGAAGATGAAGCTGGAGAGGTGGGTTAGCCTAAGTTTATAGAGGACCTTCCAACTGTATACATGACTTTGGATTTCATGATGGAATTAGCAGGGAGCCAGAGGGGAACTTTATGATAAAGAGACATGGTAGAGTGTATTTTTTATTAAAATAAATCTGCAGGCAAAATGAAAAATGGATTGGAAAAAGGCAGGCTATTTCTAAGGCTTTGATAAGAACCCAATGAGAAAAATATGCACTCTCTGAAGTAAGGCGATGGTGATGGGACAGAGAAGAGAGAACAGATATGAGCGATGTTAATGATTGATTTGGATATGCGGTATGAAGAAGAGGAGTTTGGGGTTTCTTTGAAGGTTCTAGCTCTGGAGTTCAGGTAAATGGAAACATCTTGAACAGAGGTATCAATCATGAGAAGCATAACAGGTGTTTGGGAGAAGATTTTTAGTTCTGTTTTGGATAGCCTGTTGTTGTTGTTGTTGTTGTTGTTGTTGTTAGATATTATTTTTAAATAATCTCTACACCCAATGTGGGGTTCGAACTCACAACCCTGAGATCAAGAGTCACATGCTCCATCAACTAAACCAACCAGGTGACTCTAGATAGCCTCAATTTTAACCGCCTTTTAAACATCAAATGAGAGTTGAATAGAGTTTGAATTTTTCCATTATTCTTAGTAATCCTTTAGGTAAATGATGTGAAACATTCTTTTTCTCTAGAAATTGACAAATTGTCTTCATAGGAATTATTGGACACTTAGGTTTCAGAAATATGCAGGATTAGGCATTGTATTGTTCTTTTAGTACACTTTAATGAAATATCAGTCAATGGCTCTCTTTCAAATAGTTATAGTTGTATTATTAATCCTTCTGGAAAAAAATACTTCATAGACTTGTGGTAATGGATTGTGGCAGTGGAGAATATCAGTAGGCTTGTCTTCCTATATCAAGTGCTTAGACATTTTTTGTATCTACCACATCTACCACAGCTGCTGGGAGATAGAAGATTGTAGGTAGGGTGGGAGCAAGAAGCAGTGGTATGCAGCCAGTTTTTACATAAGTTCTGTTGCTTGATAACTATTCCTACCAACTGGTGTGGACATAAAGAGAACTGGCTAGTTTCCGTCATCTCCATATTCCTTGCCTTTTTAGGTTTTGGAGTCTAGGTCAAGGGGAGATTTTTACTGTGAAAGTGGGATGCTAAAATGCAGGATTGACTTTTAATAGAATTGTAAAATAAGTTATGTTGCCTTTGGTGTTCTTCTTCCTCTGCCTAGCTATTCCAAATCCCTGTATTTGGTGCCTTTGTATTAGGTCCTAATAGGGTCACAGACCCCACTTCAGGGTATTGCCTAGACTTGCACTCTGTAGTAGACATCATTCCTTTGACCTTTTTTATTCCATGATAAAATGTGCTGTTCCTATTTGATAAACCGTGCTCTGTGCATATTTATGGTTAGTCATAGTTTAAAATGTGCTATAACTTCCAAGTAACGACTCCATTTTAAGAAGGGTCTTGGAACAATGCTTTAACCTAAAGAAGTTATTCTATTGGTAGGGAGTGTAGGTGCTATGTGGTTGTGGTCCAGTGGTATTTCCTATCAATTCTTAAGAATTATTGATAGCATACACATGTGAAAGACATTCAGCAGATACAGGAGAAAATGTATTTATTTATAAAGGCTGAGGAAATAGTGAGTAGAAGTAGACTTATAAGGCAGATTTCATTTGTAGAAGCTTTAGGAAAAGAGAGCAGATGAGTTAATTTTGAAGATGGTAATGGAAAAGGGGTGAGGAGATATTGCATATTTAACAGAAATGACTTTGAGGACAGGGATTATTCCTTAAGTTTGTGTTTTTCATGGGGCCTGGAAGAATAATATATGCATAGTGTGTAGTGATATTTTAAATGAATGAGAAAATCCATACAGGAGAATTACTGATTTTTTTTAAAAAACCTTCTATATGTTTATTTGTACCTTTAATAATCCCTTAAACCCAGATAAAATTTTTAAAAATTTCCATGGATTTAGTATATATGTAATCATTTAAAGAGGTTGGTTGAAATACCCAATGAATTGGGCAAAAATGAAAACCTGCTTATTCCTCAGTGAACTCCAGATTGAAGGAAGTACTATGACACCTAACAAGTAATGCTGATAAAGGAGTCTTTAGGTTGTCCATTTATCTCTGTATGAGAATGTAAGATTATTTTGTGTGTTTTTTTTGGCTTTTTAAATGTTGACAAGTCTCAGGTGTATGTTAATTGAAATGCTGTGATCAGAATTCCATTAGAATGACATCTGGAAAAGAAAACTGATTTTAAGAAATCAGCAGTAAGAGAGAGAATAAAAAAGATGCAGACAAAACCCTTTTGGTGGCCTGCAGCAGAAGATGGTTGGAAGCAAAGGGAGGAACGAGATGATAAAAATCCTTATTAAAATTAAAAGCCACAGAAAAGTGAAGAATGGCATAAAAGACAATGCATCATAAATTATTATCTACAGGGCTAACTAAAAGGCAAAAGAATTAGTGTTGCCAGTTCATGCTTTATGTTGAAAACTGTAATTTGTTTCCTAGAGGTATTTTTGATACAAAACCTAACAATGGAAAACTGCCAGAAAGTCTGGGCCTTGTTTTAATGAGTATCTTATATGTACAGCAACAGTACAGAACTAGACATTACAAAGCTCTCCAGAGTATTAGTAAATCAAGTTATATGCTGTGAAAATAGAAGGATGAAAACATGTTCACTGTACCTATTCAAAAGTAGAAACAATAGTAAAATTTTTTTACAGAATTTTAGTTACCTTAGGCTTTGGATATGACATGCAAACCATGGAGCAGTTATTTATATCACTATACAAGAAAGATTATTAAAGATTATTAGATACTTGGGATGTCCAAGTATTACCAATGAGCATGTATTTATTACTAAATGTGCATTTATTGACCTCTTGCTATATGCATAATACTATATTAAAAATTTTGGAGAAGAAGATATAAAAATAAAGACAGACACTGAAGAGATATTTATATGTGTGCTGGGCCTTATCATCTGAGAAGTGCAGGTACAATAGAAGTGTTGAAGTGAAGGATCTTGTCAGACCTGCAAATCAGAGGAAACACTCTAGAGGAATTATATATCTAAGTGAAACATAAAAGATGATGAAAGTTAATCAGGTGAAGAAGTACTAGTATTCCGAAAGTTAGAAAGGAGCATGTGTGGGGTCCTGGAGATGAGAGAGAACATAACATATCCTAGGGAGCTTATGAAGATCAGTGTGACTAAAGAATAAAAAATAATGGGGAGTTTGGCTGAGGGTGGGGCTGGAGAGTAGGGCAAGAGTTATATTGTGAGGGGCCTTATAGAACATAATTAAGGATTTTAGTCTTTATTCTAAAGACAGCTGGAAGCTATGAACGGTTTTAAGAACACAAAACAAATGATGCCTTTAAAGGGATGGGAAAAGAGATGATGAGGTCAACCTGGAAGGCAATAATAGGTAGCTAGTTATTTTTGCTACTCGATTTAGTACCTTTGCTTGGCTATTGGGCTGTGCTTATGAGACCTTCATGTGGAATAATCCATTTGTATTCCATGAAACTTTAAAAAAAATGTTTGTTTATTTTTGAAAGAGGGTACATGTGCGTGGGAGGGAGGGAAGGGAGAGGAGAGGAGAGGAGAAGGGAGGAGAGGAGAGGAGAAGGGAGGAGAGGAGAGAGATGATCTGAAGCAGGCTCTGCTGACATCAGAGAGCCAGAAGCAGGGCTGAAACTCACTAACCTTGAGATCATCAACTGAAGTTGGACTCTTAACTGACTGAGCCACCCAGGCGCTCCTCCATAAAAATTTTAATACCAGCTCATGATTGTCAAACAATGAGTACCTCAAGAGATTCTAGCTGAGTTGACTTTATCATTCCATTTTAATAAGCAAATATATTAGGAGATGTTAGTAGTCATTTGGAGCAATCAAGAAAGGTATTAAAAATTTGTTTTCTTTCCAAAAATGGAAGAAATACAAGAAGGGAACAGAAAGAAAAGGAATAGATATATAACCCATTAGTGAGATGACTATGAACAATACTCAGGAGGTTTGCCATATGTTGTCAACGGATGAAGGATGATTCAAGAGATTTGGATTTGGTTACATTATTTTTCACTTGACTTATTTTTGTAACTTCCTTAGGGACTCACTTAAATTAGTAATGTCTTAGTTCTTCTATTGTAAAGATCCTCTGACCTAGAACCAAATATCATGCAGGTTCAACTAATGAAATCATGTCATTTAGAGTACCTTGAACTCTAGAGAGAGGTGTATCATGCAAGCAGTCTTGATTACAATTGTTATGTTATGCTTATTTGCACTTCAGTTCCTTAGAAAAGAAGCACATTTTGAAGAAAGTCTTTAACAGGGACTTGGCAATGTAAGCAGGTTTCCTTGTAATATTCACACTTCTTTAACTGCAATATTGAGTATGTGTCTTTGATGGGTCTCTTATGGCAGGTGCATTGACTTTCTTCTCCCTCCTAGTGTTGGTGTAATATTTTTACAGGATACCAGAGGGTACTGTGAATATATCCTGATGTAAGGTATGAACAGGAAGAAAGATGTTTGCTTTAGCTTTGATTCATACTCTAGAGCAGTTGCCCAGAATGTTGTAAGAGACTGTCAGTCATGTAGCAAACCCTGCACACATTTCCTATCTCTTTTCAAAACTACAATAACTAATAACATTTTGCCTATTTAGGGTCAATAACATGTGGTTTTGTATATAAAGATGATGATAAGCTACCAGCAGTTGTTGGTGGCTCTAATGTTTTTCACTAGTAGATGGGTTGCATTTGAGCTTTTCACTTACTATATTTCCCTAAGGACCAAGATAATGCCTCAGGGACAATTGTCAAGGTCAGGCTTTTGGTCCATGGCTTTGCTACAGAGAAAATTTCACTGGCCTATATGGGATCTAACTATAATTTTGACCTCAGTGTTTTGCTCAGTTTAGGTGAGTGAGGTGGCTTGGGGAAACCAATAGATCTCAAAAGGCAGATCTCACAAAAATGTGCCATGTCTATTTAGTCAATGGACAAAAATATAGCTGAAGAGCAAGCAGATGTCTTCTCTTGAGATGAGAACATAAATTTTTATGACCTTCTTTATGTATCTCTTAAGGAAATAAGATCCTGGGATTTTATATTCAGTTTCCACCCACAGTCTCTTATTGTTTTCTTTAATGTTAGCCTTTTAAGTCAAAACCGATCATCAAATTGTTTGTCACAACTTTCAGCTTGCTTGAGACTTTGTAAGCTTTTAACCAATGATTTATCTTTGTAAGGTCTAAACACTGCCTTTATATTGCTTTGTTGTTTGCATTTAGCCATAGCCTACAATAATCTATTGATGGTATTTTACTTTTAAATAGTAAGGGAAGTATGCTATAATCTATTATGAAGACTGTTTTATAATTTTCTAGATTAAGATCAACAGCAGTAACATGAGTTCTAGACATTTGGTATCTTGATCTGTCATCTAGGGCATTTGCTCAGACTGCTTGGTAGAAGTCATCCCATTCTGAATATACATTGGTTCCAGAGGACAGTTTGCTTGTAGAGTAGTCCAAATTACACTGTTAGGCTTATAAAATAGAGAATCTGAAGCAGGCTCCTGAGCTGTCAGCACAGAGCCCGACGTGGGGCTCAAACCCGCGAACTATGAGACCATGACCTGAGCTGAAGTCCGATGCTTAACCAACTGAGCCATCCAGGTACCCCTCAAATCCATACTTTTAAAACTGAGTGAGAAACCACTCAGTCATTTGAAGGATGAAGGGTGAGGATGGTGCTGAATTACCACTCAGTATATTGGCATTCATAGCAATGTTGTCTAACAAAATGATTCCAGGTGCTAGCCATTTACTGTAAATAAGAAATGTGGAATCTTTTGTTGCTAGAACAATTTACCAAACAAGTACCTTCCTTTCCCATCATGGCAAAGGAATGAGAGGAACAAAAGAAGTCCTCAACTTGAGTATATTCTCTAAGTGGTTTGGCTCCCTGGCAGGCACTGATGTATTGCTTATGTGTCCATCCCATCACTGCAGATTCTCTTGGTTTAATGATTGTCAAAACACTGTGTAAATAGTCAGTGATATTGAAGATGGCAATTTTCATAAACTATATTCTTTATTTTTTGACAAAAAAGGACTTCCTGTCTTTTTCAGAAGAATGCCTCAGACACCTGGGTTTTAGTACTTTCATTTTTAGAATGAACATTCATCCTACTTGGCAGTTAATATTTTTGACATTAAGAACACTTTTGGAATAGTCCTTGACTTTAAAAACTTTTTAATTGGTAAAAGTATTTATAACACATATATTAGACAAAGTTATAATTTTATTACAAAGCATTTCAGAAGCTGAATACATGAATGGAAAATAGGACAAAAGATACAAACAAAGCTACTTACATAAAAAGTGAAATATAAGTAGTCAATAAATATGTGAAAAGATGCTCTATCTCACTCATAATTGAAAATGCAAATGCAAATTAAAATGATATATCGATTTTGGTTGCGATAGTGAAGTTAATGAGAACTCTCATGCTATTTGTGGTAGTACAAATTGTGATTAGGCTTATTGGAGAATATTTGATATTTTTAAAAATATAGAATCCATTTAGTTTTGGATGCAACATTCTTTCTTCTGAGAATGTATCTTATAAAAATATATGCATATGATTATAATACACATATGCATATGATTATAATACATAGTACTATAATATATAGTACATGTGCATGCACTCACACATATACACACAAGGGTATTCATTATAACATTGTTTTATTTATATATAAAATGTCTGGAAGGATACATATCAAGCAGTTAGCAGTAGATACTTACCTCTGTTGATTATGGAAAGGTGGTATGAGAAGGGAAGATAACACTCTTCACTGTATACACTTATGTACCATTTGAATATATAATAATAGGAGGGGGCAAGTTGGTGGAGAAGTAGGGAGCTCTGTAATTTTCACCCACCCACATCTATCAAACTAAGAAGGACTGAAGCCACAGTACTCTGATCTACAAGAGTGGGAGGAAAAGACACAGAGTCCACAAAGAAGACAGCCTCATAGGTGCGTGAGTGAGTGCAAACTGGGGAAGATAAAACTGAGCCGGGACCCGGCGGCTTGGAGGGGAGGGAGCCCCCCTCTGCACAGAGCATCAGAGGGTGCGCAGAGCCACGGAGAGATGAGGGGAAGAGAAAGAGAGGCTCAAAATGCTCATAGAGCTCTCTAGAGAAGAGAAAAACTTCGGCCCGGGACAGAGAGGGATCCTATCATCCCATCTGTAACTGCAGGGTGTGGGGAGAAAGATCCTTCCTTTCTAGCTGGCCCGTTTTCCTTGGGCTCGATGCCCTGATCCCAGGTGACGCCAGGAGAAACTGCTCCCCCACCCCTACTACTGGATCCCAGGCTAGGAAGCTGCCCGCCTGTGGAAGTACATCTCATTTCATGCTGTATCATTAAGTACGTGGACTAGGATTTGGATATGAGGCGGGACTTGGAAAATACAACTTGGCCTGCCTTCGGCACAGGGAAATCGGACCCAAAAGAGTGGGTTGCAATGTTTGGTTTGAGAAGGGATTGGGGCACCACCATTCTTCTCCCCACAACCACCAAGGTGGGGTCCCGTGGAGCAGCCCACCAGACCTATCTACACCAAACCATGTCCATCTATGCTGGAGAGCTGCCTTTTTTTTTCTTTTTCTACTCCCCACCCCCCCCAGGGCCCAGGAAATAGGAATTCCTGAAGAAGAAGAAGAAGAAGAAGAAGAAGAAGAAGAAGAAGAAGAAGAAGAAGAAGAAGAAGAAGAAGAAGAAAGAGAAAAAGGTCCTGAAGGGGTGCTTGATCAAATTATAGCCCAGAACTTCCCCAATCTGGGGAAGGAAATAGACATTGAAATCAAAGAGGCACAGAGAACTCCCCTCAGACGTAACTTGAATCGACCTTCGGCACAACATATCATAGTGAAACTGGCAAAATAGAAGGATAAAGAGAGAATTCTGAAAGCAGCTAGGGATAAAATGGCCCTGACATACAAAGGGAAACCTATCAGAGTGGTTACAGACCTATCTAATGACACTTGGAAGGCCAGAAAGGAATGGCAGAAATCTTCAATGTGATGAAGAGAAAAAATATGCAGCCAAGAATCCTTTATCCAGCAAGCCTGTCATTCAAAATAGAAGGAGAGATAAAGGTTTTTCCCAAACAAAAATTGAAAGAATTCATCACCACTAAACCAGCCCTACAAGAAATCCTAAGAAGGACTCTATGAGGGAAATGTTGCAAGGAATACAAGGTACCAGAGACACCACTACAAGCATGAACCCTACAGAGAACACAGTAACTCAAAACCCATATTTTTCAGTAATAACACTGAATGTAAATGAACTAAATGCTCCAATCAAACGATATAGGGTAGCATAATGGATAAAAAAACAAAATCCATCTATTTGCTGTCGACAAGAGACTCATTTTAACCTGAAGACACCTTCAGATTGAAAGTAAAGGGATGGAGAAATATCTATCATACAACTAGAAGTCAAAAGAAAGCCAGAGCAGCCATATTTATGTCAGACAAACTGGACTTTAAAGTAAAGGCAGTAACAAAAAGAGACACATAGACCAATGGAATAGAATAGAGAACCCAGAACTGGACCCACAAATGTATGGCCAATTAATCTTGGACAAAGCAGGAAAGAGCATCCAATGGAAAAAAGACAGCCTCTTTAAAGAGTGGTTCTGGGAGAATGGGACAACATGCAGAAGAAGGAAACTAAACCACTTTATTACACCATACACAAAAATAAACTCAAAATGGATGAAGGACCTGAATGTGAGACAGGAAACCATCAAAACCCTAGAGGAGAAAGCAGGAAACAGCCTCCTTGACCTCAACCGCAGCAATTTCCTACGTGACACATCCCCAAAGGCAAGGGAATCAAGAGCAAAAAGAACTATTGGGACCTCATCAAGATAAAAAGCTTCTGCATGGCAAAGGAAACCATCAAGAAAACTAATAGGCAACCAATGGAATGGGAAAAGATAGTTGCAAATGACATATCGGGTAAAGGGCTAGTATCCAAAATCTACAAGGAACTCACCAAAATCCACACCTGATAAACGAATAATCCAGTGAAGAAATGGGCAGAAGACATGAATAGACACTTCTCCAAAGAGGACATCCAGATGGCCAACAGACACATGAGACAATGCTCAGCGTCACTCATCATCACAGAAATACAAATCAAAACCAAACTGATATACCACCTCACGCTGCTCAGAGTGGCTAAAATGAACAAATCAGGAGACTATAGATGTTGGCGAGGATGTGGAGAAATGGGCACCCTCCTACACTGTTGCTGGGAATGTAAACTGGTACAGCCACTCTGGAAAACAGTGTGGAGATTCCTCAAAAAACTATCAATAGAACTCCTCTATGACCCAGCAATAGCAATGCTGGGGATTTACCCAAGGGATACAGAAATGCTGATGCATAGGGACAAATGTACCCCAATGTTCGTAGCGGCACTTTCAACAATAGCCAAATTATGGAAAGAGCCTAAATCAACTGATGAATGGATCAAGAAGATGTGTTTTCTCTATACAATGGAATACTACATGGCAATGAGAAAGAATGAAATCTGGCCATTTGTAGCAAAGTGGACGGCCCTCGAGGGTGTCATGCTAAGCGAAATAAGTCAGGCAGAGAAGGACAGATACCATATGTTTTCACTCATAGGTCTAACAGGAGAAACCTAATGGAGGACCATGGGAAGAGGAAGGGGGGCAAAAGAGTTAGGGAGAGGGAGGGAGGCAAATCATGAGAGACTCTTGAATATGGAAAACAAACTGAGAGCTGAAGCGGGAGGGGGAAAGGAGAAGGTGGGTGATGGTCATGGAAGAGGGCACTTGTGGGGAAGAGCACTAGGTGTTATATGGAAACCAACTTGACAATAAAATATAAACAAAAAAAAAGAA
>CM053579.1:38069345-38104564 GCA_028646485.1 Cryptoprocta ferox | reverse complement strand
CCTCGAGGGTGTCATGCTCAGCGAAATAAGTCAGGCGAAGAAGGACAGATACCATATGTTCGCACTCATAGGTCTAACAGGAGAAACCCAATAGAGGACAATGGGGAGGGGAAGGAGGAAAAAGAGTTAGGGAGAGGGAGGGAGACAAAACACGAGAGACTCTTTTATCCTGAAAACAAACTGAGGGGGGAAGGGGAAGGGGAAAAGGTAAAGCGGGGTGATGGTCTTGGTGGAGGTCACTTGTGGGGAAGAGCACTGAGTGTTATATGGAAACCAACCTGACAACAAACTATAAAGTTTAAAAAAAAAAGAAAACTATAGAAAACTTATGAAGGAAATTGAAGAAGACACAAAGAAATGGAAAAACATTCCATGCTCATGGATCGGAAGAATACACATTGTTAAAATGTCATTATTACCCAAACAATCTACACATTCAATGCAATCCCAATCAAAATTGCCCCAGAATTCTTCGCAATGCTAGAACAAACTATTCTAAAATTCATATGGAATCCCAAAAGACCCCGAATAGCCAGTCATATTGAAGAAGAAAACCAAAACGGGAGGCATCACAATCCCAGACTTTAGACTCTACTACAAAGCTGTCATCACCAAGACAGTATGGTATTGGCACAAAAACAGACACAGACACATAGACCAATGGAATAGAATAGAGAACCCAGAACTGGACCCACAAATGTATGGCCAATTAATCTTGGACAAAGCAGGAAAGAGTATCCAATGGAAAAAAGGCAGCCTCTTTAACAGATGGTGCTGGGAGAATGGGACAGTAACACACAGAAGAGTGAACCTAGCCCACTTTCTTACATCATACACAAAAATAAACTCAAAATGGATGAAGGATCTGAATGGGAGACAGGAAACCATCAATACCCTAGAGGAGAAAGCAGGAAGCATCCTCCTTGACCTCAACCGCAGCAAGTTCCTGCTTGACACATCCCCAAAGGCAAGGGAATCAAGAGAAAAAAGAACTATTGGGACCTCATCAAGATAAAAAGCTTCTGCCCGGCAAAGGAAACCATCAAGTAAACTAATAGGCAACTGACGGAATGGGAAAAGATAGTTGCAAATGACATATCGGATAAAGAGCTAGTATACAAAATCTACAAGGAACTCACCAAACTCCACACCCAATAAACGAATAATCCAGTGAAGAAATGTGCAGAAGACATGAATAGACACTTCTCCAAAGAGGACATCCAGATGGTCAACAGACACATGAGACAATGCTCAGCATCACTCATCACCAAGGAATTATAAATCAAAACCACACTGAGATACCACCTCACGGTGGTCATAGTGGCTAAAATGAACAAATCAGGAGACTATAGATGCTGGCGAGGATGTGGAGAAATGGGCACCCTCCTACACTGTTGCTGGGAATGTAAACTGGTACAGCCGCTCTGGAAAACAGTGTGGAGGTTCCTCAAAATATTAACAATAGAACTCCCCTATGACCCAGCAATAGCACTGCTAGGGATTTACCCAAGGGATACAGAAGTGGTGATGCATAGGGGCACATGTACCCCAATGTTCATAGCGGCACTTTCAACAATAGCGAAATCATGGAAAGAGCCTAAATGTCCATCAATTGATGAATGGATTGAGAAGATGTGGTTTCTCTATACAATGGAATACTACATGGCAATGAGAAAGAATGAAATTTGGCCATTTGTGCAGTGTGGATGGAACTCGAGAGTGTCATGCTAAGTGAAATAAGTCAGGCAGAGAAGGACAGATACCAGATGTTTTCACTCGTCAGTCAAACAGGAGAAACCTAACAGAGGGCCATGGGGAGCGGAATGGGGGGAAAAGTGTTAGGGAGAGGGAAGGTGTCAAATCATGAGAGACTCTTGAGTACTGAAAACAAATTGAGGGCGGAAGGGGGAGGGGGAAAGGGAAAGGGGGGTGATGGTAATGGAGGAGGGCACTTGTGGGGAAGAGCACTGGGTGTTATATGTTAACCAACTTGAAATTAAATTAAAGAAAATTAAATAAAAAGGAATATATTATAACAGATAATTACTTTTGTGTCTAAACTATATTGGAAATAGTTTTGTTTTTATACTGTTCTATAAGCACGTGCCTCTTTACCAACAACATACTTTGAACTTATTTCTATTTTACTCTATTCAACTGCTACACAGCATTTCACCTTGTAGATGAAATATCATCCATCCATCTATCCACATATTCATCTATTTGTCTACCTGCCCACTAAATTATTTTTTGGTTGCTTATTTAAACCATTTCTTTTCCAAGTTATAGACACAATGCTTTCCCTTGGCTAAAACAAAACAGCAAACAAGCAAACAAAAATTACAAAAAAGTAGGGTGTCTGTGTGGCTTGGTCATTGAGCATCTGGCTCTTGGTTTCAGCTCGGGTCATGGTCTCTTAGTTCGTGGGTTCAAGCCGTGCCTCAGGCTCCTGCTTGGGAATGTCTCTCTCCCTCTCTCTCTGACCCTTCCCCACTTGTGCACGTGCATGAATGCTTTCTCTCTCTCTCTCCAAATAAATGAATGAACCTTTAAAAAAATTAACAAAGAAGAATGCAATTGGAGAAAGGCACAAAAGTGAAAGAACTACAGCCTAGTCTCATTCTCCAGAGGCAACCACTGCTAACAGTTTCTGTTCTAGTAGTTACTTTTATAACATTAAATAATATGCTTTTTAATGTAACAGTATTGATATCAATATTGTTATAATAATAACAGCTTATATCTTCATTGTCTCTTTTGCTCTCCTCCCCACCTCTCCTATTCTCTCCTGTTCTCTCATTCCTCCCCTTTTTTTCTTTTGTCTTTGTGCCAGGCTCAGAAGAAGTCCATATGAGAAAATCTAACCCTGACTTAGTTTATAACTTGGGACATTTGACCAAGATGGGAAGGTATATAAGTGAAGCACACAATTAGAGGGTGCTCAGCCTTGAAAAGAATGGGCAGAACAACAGAGGAAAATAAACACAGTTAGAGCAGGGAGAACCAATCAGGAAATGTGGGCCTTTCCCTGTACCAGCCCCTTACCTAGAACCTGAGAGGGCTAGGTTTCTGTTTACTGTTTTAGCAATAGCTGAAATTCTTACCTAGTGTTCCTGGGACTTAATGGAATGATAAAGTTGAAAGAACATGGCTTTGGAGTCCAAAAGCCTTGATTTTGAATCTTTCCTCTACCACTGTTTAGCTATGTGATCTTGGGGGCGACTTGATTAACCTCTTTGGGTCCCAGTATACTTATCTGTAAACAGGCAATAATGTTTTACTTAACACTATTCTTATGAGACTTTGATGATGATGATGATAGCAATTAATATTTATCAACTACTTACTATATACCAGGTGTGATTCTTATTATTTTTTTCTTAAGTTTATTCATTTATTTTGAGAGAGAGAGAAAGTGCAAGTTGGGGAGGGGCAGAGAGAGTGGGTGAGAGAGAGAGAATCCCAAGGAGGCTCCACAATGACAACGCAGAGCCTAGTGTGGGACTGGAACCCATGAACCAAACAGTGAGATCATGACCTGAGCAAAAGTCAGTGATTTAATCTACTGAGCCATCCAGGCACCCTACCAGATGTAATTCTAAATGCTTTTTACTTTTGAAGTGCCTAGAAGAGAAAGTTATTGTTATCTCATTTACAGATGAAAATGTATCAGATGCAAACAGATTAAGTACCTTGCTCAAAGCCTACAGCTGACAAATGACACAGGCAGGACTTATATTGAAGCTATCTGACTGCAAATTGTACAGTTATACTGCAAAACAGTTATAAAGTAAAGCACCTAGTATGGTATATGACACACAGTAGTGTTCGATATATATTTGTTTTGTTCTTTTCCTTCTTAGATTGACAGATTTTGCTTTCAACCCAAAGGAGCCTGTGTGGCATTATACAAGGTCATATTCCTCTTTCTATTTTTTTCAGAGAGGCAATAGATTAAATACTTTGCTTTAATCTTTGAATTGCTATACAAAGTATTAGGTATTACTGTTTAAGGCATTAACAATACCTTGGCTCAGACTGAGCAGTTATGCTTCCTAAAGATAGGAGCAATAGCCTATCACTTCCTGCCTGCAGCATTCAAATTCAAGTATGTAGGAAGCTTGACAACATTTCCTAGATACTCACATCCCCCATAGTGTCCAGAGGAATATATACAAATTGAGCCACAAGAATAGACCCATGCCTTCTGGAGTTCCCCAAATCAGATAGACAAGTCAAGTTCAAGAAACAAACCTGTTTCGCATAAGAAATACATCTGTATTTTTGTGAAAAAACTATGGTCCCCAGAGAAGGAGAAAAAAAACAGTAAACCAAGGAAACAATGGTAGGTTTCAGTGAGAGAATTTATTTGGAAGTCAGATGAAAAAAATATCCAAACTGATCTCCCTACATTCATTTTCTCCCACTCCAATCAGAGGTGTAGCCAGGATCTAAAATTAGGCAAAGTGAATCTGTGGCTTCTGGGAGATCAAACAAGTACGAAACTACCACTTATTGACTACCACTTTTTTTGGTAGTCTATATTTCTACAATTTTTGTGTGTTTTAAACTCCTTTCACACTGCTTCAGCAACGTCTTTTCATCATTGTCTTAATGTCCATCATTTGAAAAATGATACCAGTTTTTGAGAATGCTACTCTACTATCTCTGCTTCTGATTTTAATCCATTATTAGCAGCTAGACTGATCTGTTCCAAAATGGTAAGTCAGATCATGTCACTTCTTAAACCTTTTTTCCCAATGCACTTAGGATAAGGTCCAATTCCTTACCAAGGCTTATGATGCCCTGCAGATTTTGCCTCCTGCTTACTTCTTACAACTTTCTCTTCTACTATTCTTCTATAAACATTCTCTGCTCCAATTACATCAACCTGTCTTTAGTTTCTGAATCAGACCATTCTAACCCAGCCCTTGCACATCTTATTCCCTATAACTAGAATATTGTTCCTTTTCCTAGTTAAATCTTACCCATTCTTCAAAGTTCATATGAAATGTCACTTCTTCAAGCAAGATTTCTTTGACCACCACATACTAGATTGGAGCTCTGAGCACCATGCATATCTCTTTCTCTTGCTTTCTATAATTATAATGAATTGTTTAAAATGTTAGTTTCTATAATTATAATGAATTGTTTAAGATGTTAGTTTCTTCCAATAGAATGTCAGCTTCATAAGGACAAGGATCATGTCTATCTTCCTAAAAATACTGTATCCTCCTAATTACATATTGTTGATTTTCAGTATTTATCAAGTGAATTAAATTAAGAGATATTTAGGCTGTGGATGTCTCTTGCGGGTATGTGCATGTGCATGGGCATGTATGCATGAGCATGTATATATGTGTGGAGGTGGCTTTTATGAACTTATGGCATAATCCTGTACTTGACCTCAAAGTTAGTAGTTCAAATGGTTTATTTCTGATTTACCAATGTCCAAACAGCCCTTTGGTAGCCCCAATTCTATATAAAATATAAAGTTCAAAATAGTTGGAGGATTATTAAATTTCTTATGAAAAATATATCTATATAGATATATGCTGGGTAGGAATATATGCCCAGAATTTAGCTCCTTTATTAAAGTTTAGTTAAAGAATAGAGCAATTTGTTAGGGAGTATAGATCGGTATATTCAATAAAAATCTTGCTAACTTTTTTTTTCTTTTATAGTTTATTGTCAAGTTGGTTTCCATGTAACACCCAGTGCTCATCCCGACAAGTGCCCTCCTCCATGCCCATCACTTCCCTTTCCCTCTCCCCCTCCCCCATCAGCCCTCAGTTTGTTCTCAGTATTTGAGAGTCTCTCATGGTTTCCTTCCCTCCCTCTCCCCAACTATTTTCCCCTTTCCCCTTCCCCATGGTCCTCTGCTAAGTTTCTCCTGTTACACTTATGAGTAAAAACATATGGTATCTGTCCTTCTCTGCCTGACTTATTTCACTTAGGATGGCACCCTCGAGTTCCATCCACATTGCTACGAATTCTTACCAACTTTTCTATCTATAAAGTGTGTCTTTAGGCTATAACTCAGAAAAAAAAACTATATAAAAACTTTTTATATAACTATAAAAAAGAAAGTGCTGTTTTAATTGCAGATGAATTATCAGTTCCTGCCAGTTTGTTGTTTTAAAGATAATGCAATTTGCTAAGCTCATTTGGACCAAAATGTCTCTTATTGAATCTTTGATTATTCTAGTTGTGGTGTTTTGTAGTTATCTGTTGAGACAATTCCTTGCACACAGAACTGGGTTGGGCAGTGGAGAGCTGATTTTACTTTTATTGAGGGGAAAACTGACTTGAATTAATCTTAACATGAATACATGTTTCCATTTTAATAGCAGATGGTCATAATATCAACAAAGACCAAAAATACTAGTTTGCTTTTACTTATTCCTAATTGCTTCCCTGAGTATAAAAATGTTGGTAGCTTAATTTTAAGGCTATTCATTCCTATTGTGAAAAAGGAACTTCTAAAATAACACCATGTGTTAATGAGGGAATATGATAAGACTAACATGGTGGAGATTATGATGACCCGGGTCACTTCGAAATGTCTTATGGCACTTAACACCTAAAACATCTATCTGGAAAAGGAGTCTGGTGATAAAGGTTTAAATCAGAAGAACTCTGGGTTGAATGAGACTAACAATTACGCAACCTGTATGGTACGTCTAAAAGGACTACCTTTAATGTATTTGACACATAATCTAGAACATTTATTTTGATGTGTAAACATATCTGATACGGGAGAAAAATCCATCAACACCTTTTCTCTTAAGATGTCAAATAATTGATTTGACTGATTTTTAAACAGTTTTATTGAAATATAATTTACATATTATATATTTCACTGATTTAAAGTATGTAATTTGATAGTACTTAGGATATTCAGAGTTGTGCTACGATTAACACTGTCTTATCCCATGAAACTGCTAACCTGCTTTATGTGTCTATGAATTTGCCTATTCTGGATATTTCATATAAATGGAATTATTCAATGTGTGGTTTTCTGTGACTGGCTTCTTTCACTTAGCAGAATGTTTCCAACATTCATCTATACTGTAGCACATTTTCATTACTTCACTCCTATTCATTCCCCAATAAGATTCCACTGTATAACACATTTTATTTATCCATTCCTCAGTTGATGGACATTTGAATTGTTTTTACTTTTTGGCTATTATGAATAGTAATGCTATAAACATTTTTGTATTTTTGTGTATGTGGACATACATTTTAAATTGTTTTAAGAGTATACTTAGAAATAAAATTGCTGGGTGATATGGTGATTCTATGTTTAACCTTTAAAGGAACTTCCGAACTGTTTTCGAAAGTAGCTGCACC
Source organism: Cryptoprocta ferox (assembly GCA_028646485.1). NCBI lineage: Eukaryota > Metazoa > Chordata > Mammalia > Carnivora > Eupleridae > Cryptoprocta > Cryptoprocta ferox. The sequence goes on along the minus strand of CM053579.1, from coordinate 38,097,208 downwards.
ACATTACATTACCACCACCAGTGTATGAAGTCTTCAATTTTTCCACATTCTCACCAAAACTTGTTATTATGTCTCTTTTTTTTATATAGTTAATTGTCAAATGGGTTTCCATACAACACCCAGTGCTCATCCCCACAAGTGCCCTCCTCAATGCCCATCACCCATTTTCCCCTTTCCCCCACCTCAGTTTGTTCTCAGTATTTAAGAGTCTTATGGTTTGCCTCCCTCCCTCTCTCTATTTATCCCCTTCCCCACCCCCATGGTCTTCTGTAAAGTTTTTACTGATCCACATATGAGTGAGAACATATGGTATCTGTCCTTCTCTGCTTGACTTATTTCACCTAACATAACACCCTAGAGTTCCATCCATGTTGCTAGAAATGGCCAGATTTCATTCTTTCTCATTGCCACGTAGTATTGCATTGTATATATAAACCACATCTTCTCGATCCATTCATGAGTTGATGGACATTTAGGCTCTTTCCATGATTTAGCTTTTGTTGAAATGCTTCTATGAACATTGGGGTACATGTGCCCCTATGCATCAGCACTCCTGTATTCCTTGGGTAAATCCCTAGCAGTGCTATTGCTAGGTCATAGGAGAACTCTATTGTTAATTTTTTGAGGAACCTCTACACTGTTTTCCAGAGCAGCTGCACCAGTTGCATTCCCACCAACAGTGTAAGAGGGTGCCAGTTTCTCTATATCCTTGCCAGCATCTATAGTCTCCTGATTTGTTCATTTTAGCCACTCTGACCGGTGTGAGGTGGGATCTCAGTGTGGTTTTGATTTGTATTTCCGTGATGATGAGTGACGCTGAGCATCTTTTCATGTGTCTGTTGACCATCTGAATGTCTTCTTTGGAGAAGTGTCTGTTCATCACTTCTGCCCATTTCTTCACTGTATTATTTGTTTGTTGGGTGTGGAGTTTGGTGAGTTCTTTATAGAATTTGGATACTAGCCCTTTATCCGATATGTCATTTGCAACTATCTTTTCCCATTCCATTGGTTGCCTACTAGTTTTCTTGATGGTTTCATTTGCAGTGCAGAAGCTTTTTATCTCAATGAGGTCCCAATAGTGCACTTTTCTCTTGATTCCCTTGCCTTTGGGGATGTGTCGAGTAAGAAATTGCTGCGGTTGTGGTCCAGGTGGTTGTTTCCTGCTTTCTCCTCTAGGGTTTTGATGGTTTCCTGTCTCCCATTCAGATCCTTCATCCATTTTGAGTTTATTTTTATGTATGGGGTAAGAAAGTGGTCTAGTTTCCTTCTTCTGCATGTTGCTGTCCCATTCTCCAAGCACCATCTGTTAAAGAGGCTGTCTTTTTTCCATTGGATACTCTTTCCTGCTTTGTCCAAGATTAACTGGCCATACATTTGTGGGTCTAGTTCTGGGTTCTCTATTCTATTCCATTGGTCTATGTGTCTGTTTTTGTGCCAATACCATACTGCCTTGATGATTACAGTTTTGTACAAGAGGCTAAGGTCTGGGATTGTGATGCCTCCCGTTTGGGTTTTCTTCTTCATTATTACTTTGGCTCTTCAGGGTCTTTTGTGGTTCCATACAAATTATAGGATAGTTCTAGCTTTGAGAAGAATGCTGGTGCAATTTTGATTGGGATTGCATTGAATGTGTAGATTGCTTTGGGTAATAATGACATTTTAACAATGTTTATTCTTCTGATCCAAGAGCATGGAATATTTTTCCGTTTCTTCGTGTCTTCTACAATTTCCTTCATACGTTTTCTAAAGTTTTCATCATACAGATCTTTTACATCTTTGGTTAGTTTTATTCCTGGGTATTTTATGATTTTTTTTTTTGCAATTGTGAATGGAATAAGTTTCTTTTAAATTTTTTTATGTTTTTTATTTATTTTTTGAGAGACAGAGAGAGACAGCGCGAGCAGGGGAGAGTCAGAGAGAGAGGGAGACACAGAATCCAAAGCAGGCTTCAGGCTCTGAGCTAGCTGTCAGCACAGAGACCGACGCGGGGCTAGGACCCACGAATGGTGAGATCATGACCTGAGCTGAAGCCGGACGTTTAACCGACTAAGCCACCCAGGTGCCCCTGGAATCAGTTTCTTGATTTCTTTATCTGTTGCTTCATTATTGGTGTATAAAACTGCAACCGCAACCGATTTCTGTAATTTGAATATGTACCCTGCGACTTTGGTGAATTCATGGATCAGTTCTAGTAGGGTTCTTGTGGAGTCTGTCTGGTTTTCCCTGTGGAGTATCATTTCAACAGTGAAAAGTAAAAGTTTGATTTCATCCTTGCCAATTCTGATGCATTTTATTTCATTTTGTTGTCTGATTGTTGATGCTGGGACTTCCAGCACTATGTTAAACAACAGTGGTGAGAGTGAGTATCCCTGTCGTGCTCCTGTTCTCAGGGGGAAAGCTCTCAGGTTTTCCCCATTGAGGATGATATTAGCTGTGGGCTTTTCATCGATGGCTTTTATAATGTTTAAGTAAGTTCCTTCTATCCCGACTTTCTCGAGGGTTTTTATTAAGAAAGGATGCTGTATTTTGTCAAATGCTTTTTCTGCATCTATCAACAGGATCATATGGTTTTTATCTTTTCTGTTGTTAACGTGATGTATCACATTGATGGATTTGCGAATATTGAACCAGCCCTTTACCCCAGGAATGAATCCCACTTGATCATGATGGATAATTCTTTTTATGTGCTGTTGAATTCGATTTGCTAGTCTCTTGTTGAGGATTTTTACATCCATATTCATTAGGGATATTGGCCTGTAGTTCTCTTTTTTTGCTCTGTCTCTGTCTGGTTTGGGAATCAAAATGATACTGGCTTTGTAGAATGAGTCCAGAAGGTTTACTTCTATTTCTCTTTTTTGGAATAGCGTGAGAAGAATGGGTATTAACTCTGCTTTAAATGTCTGGTAGAATTCCCCAGGGAAGCCATCTGACCCAGGGCTCTTATTCGTTGAAAGATTGTAGATAACTGATTCAATGTCTTCACTGGTTATGGGTCTGTACAGGTTTTCTATCTCTTCCCATTTGAATTTTGGTAGTGCTTGTGTGTTTAGGAATTTGTCAATTTCTTCTAGGTTGTCCAGTATGTTGGCATATTATTTTTCATAGTATTCCCTGATGACTGCTTGTATTTCTGAGGGATTTTTTGTAATAGATCCATTTTCATTCGTGATTTTGTCCATTTGAGTGTTCTCTCTTTTCTTTTTGAGAAGCCTGGCTAGAGTTATCAGTTTTGTTTGTTTTTTCAAAAAACAACTCTTGGTTTCATTGATCGGTTCCACTCTTTTTTTTATATATTCTATGTTTATTATATGTGTTATATATTCTATTGTTTATTTCTGCCCTGATCTTTACTATTTCTCTTCTTCTGCTGTGTATGGGGTGCTCTTGCTTCTCTCTTTCTAGTTCCTTTAGGTGAGCCATTAGATTTTTGTATTTGTGCTTTTTCTAATTTCATGAAATAGGCCTGGATTGCAATATACTTTGCTCTTACGACTGCCTTTGCTGCATCCCAAAGTGTTTGGATTGTTGTATTTTCATTTTCATTTATTTATATATATTTTTTTAATTTCTTTTCTAATTGCCTGATTGACACAATCATTCTTTAGTAGGGTGGTCCTTAACCTCCATTGTTTTGGAGGTTTTCCAGACTTTTTCCTGTGATTGATTTCAAGTTTCATAGGACTGATATCTGAAATTGTGCATGGTATGATCTCAATTCTTATATATTTATTAAGGGCTGCTTTATGACCCAGTATGTGGTCTATCTTGGAGAATGTACCATGTGCACTTGAGAAGAAAGTGAATTCCCTAGCCTCAGGATGTAGAGTTCTAAATATATATGTCAAATCCATGTGTTCCAATGTGTCGTTCAGGTCCATTGTTTCCTAGTGATTTTCTGTCTGGTTGATCTATCCATTGCTGTAAGTGGAGTATTAAAATCCCCTGCAATTAGCACATTCTTATCAATAAGATTGTTTCTGTTTGTGATTCACTATTTATGTATTTGGGTACTCCTGAATTCGGTGCGTAGATGTTTATACTTGTTAGCTTTTCCTGATGGATAGACCCTGTAATTATAATATAAGGCCCTTCTTCATCTCTTGTTACTGCCTTTACTTTAAAGTCCAAATTGTCTGATATGAGTATGGCTCTCTGGCTTTCTTTTGCCTTCCAGTCGCATGATACATATTTCTCTATCCCCTTACTTTCAACTGAAGGTGTCTTCAGGTCTAAAATGAGTCTCTTGTAGACAGCAAATAGATGGATTTTGTTTTTTTATCCATTCTTCTACCCTCTGTCTTTTGATTTGAGCATTTAGTCCATTTACATTCAGTGTTATTATTGAAAAATATGGGTTTAGAGTCATTGTGTTCTCTGAAGGTTCATGCTTGTAGTGGTGTCTCTGGTACCTTGCGTTCCTTGCAACATTTCCCTCATAGAGTCCCCCTTAGGATTTCTTGTAGGGCTGGTTTAGTGGTGATAAATTCTCTCAATTTTTGTTTATTTGGTAAAACCTTTATCTCTCCTTCATTCTTAATGACAGGCTTGCTGCATAAAGGATTCTTGGCTGCATATTTTTTTCTGTTCATCCCATTGATGATTTCCTGCCATTCCTTTCTGGCCTGCCAAGTGTCAGTAGATAGGTCTGTAACCACTCTTATAAGTTTCCCTTTGTATGTCAGGGCCCTTTTATTCCTAACTGCTTTCAGAATTCTCTCATTGTTCTTATATTTTGCCAGTTTCACTATGATATGTCATGCCAAAGGTTGATTCACGTTAGGTCTGAGGGGATTTCTCTGTGCCTCTTGGATTTCAATGTCTGTTTCCTTCCCTAGATTGGGGAAGTTTTGGCTATAATTTGTTTAAGTACCCCTTCAGTGCCTTTCTCTCTTTCTTTTTCTTCAGGAATTTTTCTGACACGGATAATTTTCCGTTTGATTGTATCCCTCAGTTCTAGAATTCTCCTTTCATTCTCCTGGATCAATTTATCTCTCTCTTTCTTGGCTTCCTCTTTTTCTATGATTATGTCTTCTCATTTACCTATTCTCCTCTCTGCCTCTTCAATCTATGCAGTGGCAGCCTCCTTTTTATTATGCACCTCATTTACAGCAGTTTTTAATTCGTCACAACTATTTTTAAGATCCATAGTCTTTGTAGCAATAGTTTCTCTGATGTCTTCCATGCCTTTTTAAGCCCAGCGATTAATTTTATGACAATTGTTCTAAATTATTGCTCCGTTATGTTGCTTATATTTGTTTTCAGCAATTCTGTGCTGTGATTTCTTCCTGGAATTTCTTTAGAGGTGAGTTTTCCCGTTTCGTCATTTTGGCTATCTTTCTGTCTCTTGTCAGTTTTTAAAAGCTTGTTATGCAGTCTGCACCTGTGAGTATTGCTATGTTAAAGGAGGCTTATTTACTGCCCAGGGCCTGTCCGTTCAGGAGGTGTTCTTTTAGTGGTGTCCCTTGGTCTCTCTTGCTGTGTCTTTGATTATTTTATTTCCTGACTCGTATTGAGATTTAGGACCCTCCACCATGTGTGCTTTGGCTTGTTTCTTGGGGTAGCCTTGAAAAGGAAAACAGGCAGACAAACACACAGGGAACAAAAGCAGGCATACGCACAGACAAGTCAAACAAACAAGCAAACCAGAAGGAAAACAAGGGGGGGGGGGCAAAAACAACAAAAGACAAAGGGCAGTCTAAAAGCATAAAACCAGAAAACCTATCTAGAAATAAAGAGCAGGGTGGAGGCGGTGCTGATGGAATAGCATATATAATGAGAAATGACAGGTGTAGGGAGAAAGAGAAAATGAACATTGACCAGGAAGAGAGACTAAAAGCTTAATTTAGAGAGATAAACAGGGAATAATGAAGGAGGCGTGGAGAAAGAAACGAAGATAAGGTTATCCAGAGAAACTATATGGCCTGAGTATTCCAGAAAGAGAGAGAAAGGAAAGGAAAGAAGGAGGTGTAGAGCATATATCAATAGGATGGATTAGATATGTCTGTTTAAGCAAACCAATAACCAGAGTAACCAGCCTAGAGGAGGGATGAGATAAGAAGGAGAAAAGGGAGAGTTTATCTGTATAACAAGAATTGATCTACAGTTAATCCATGCAATGCAGCAGTGCTAGTCTAGAGGAGGGGGACAACTGTTTCTGAAGCATCTATCCAGCTCCTGTAGATAAGCAGCTATCCAGCAGGGATGGGGATGCTTTGGTGGAGGTGGGTCCTGCCTCTACTGTGGGCCCTGAAAACCAATCCCTGAGGCCCAGCTTTGGTGGTTGTGGGGAGAAAAATGGCAACCCCTCAGTACCTTCTTCATGGACCGTGTGTATCAAATCAGTCCTTTGGATCTGTCCTCACTGTGCCACGGGTGCAGATGAGGTGGGCCATCTCTTATGCCCCAAGCCCAGCAGCATTCTAAGCTCCCACTCCTTGCATATTAATGATGCTGCCTGAAATGTAATCTCGTGAACCACAGCACTTCAGGACAGGGGACCATTTCTGCCTGCTGCCAACCGCGCCCCTGAGGTACCACCAAACTCAGAGTGGACTCCCCTCATCCCCAGGCATGGGAACAGGGCAACCAGCCCCAGTCCAAAGAAAGCCCCAGAGTTAGACATGGGATCTCTCTCCGAAAGCCCTGCAGTTAGATATGGGATGATAGGATCCCTCTTTCTCCTGGTCCAAGGCTTTTCTCTTGTCCAGATACAGTCCTACAGTTCCCCAGCATCTCTCTCTCTTACTTTTGTCTCTCCACAGAAGGGGATCCCTCCCCTCTGCACGTCCAAGTCCCGGCCCATTTTTATCTCCCCCAGATCACAATCACGCACCTATGAGGCTGTCTTCCTAGTAGACTCTGTCTCCTTTCCTCCCAGACTCTTGGGGTTCAGACTCCTTTGGCTTCAGCCCTTCTTTGTATGAGAGATGTGGGCGGAAAGTCCTTAATTTACTATTGATGTGACCTGTGTAAATCACAAGTATCACTTTCCTGAATGATAAAATGGGATAATAACTCCTCTAAGGTCATTGATTGGATTAAATATCATACACCAATTTATTGCAGTGTTTGGCACACACAAATGCTCAATACATTATAATTATTATTGTAATAAAATACAGATTTTCCTTGATGTACAGGGATGACATATCAATTAACCTATTATATGTTGAAAAAGTCATAAGTTGGAAATGTATTTAATACACCTAACCTATCAAACATCATAGCTTGGCCTAGCCTACCTTAAACATGCCCAGAACACTTACATTGACCTACAGTTGGGCAAAATCATCTAAAACAAAGCCTATTTTATAACAATGTATTGAATATATTATGTACTTCAGTGAAAAACAAAATGGTTGGATGGGAAGTGTATGTGTTGTTTACCCTGATGTTTGTGTGACTGACTGGGAGACAGAAACAGGAAAGGTACAATCATGAATAGGATGAATTGTAGGTGAAGGACAGCATGGCAGACTTCTAATATCTCACAGGCAAGATTGGGTTGCTAACTGAATGAATACAGCAGAAAGACTTAAATCAGAGATGAACCAATATTCTTATTGAAGCCACTGGGAATAACATAAATTTTAAACTGGGAGACAGGACAGGAGAGCTAGAATGTGCCTGTGGTTTATGAAAATTTGAATAATAAGCCACCTTTTGAAAGTCCAGAGCCTATGTAATCTTAGCTGGAAATTAGACAAATAAATTTTATATAAAACAAAGGATTTTGTGGAATTCATGATGGTCTTTTCAGAGTCTTGGTTTGGGGTTTCCCAAAAGCAGACCCAAAGACAAGGATTTGGATGTAGGTAATTTATTTGGGAAGTGATTGCAGAAAGTACTGCAAGGCAATGGGAAAGTCAAACTGGAAGGGAAGAAAAGCAAATAAAGAGTGTGTTAATGTGCAGTTTGCCACTCAGTTTTACTGGAATATACCAACGGGTGAGGGAGTTGCAGTGTTTATTTACTAACTCCCATTAATGAAAGTTACTCATGGGGCCTTAGCAACTTGAAACTTCCATTCTGCTTCCTCTGCTGTTCAACTTACTTTTGTAGATAGAGAAGCTCCCCTGGTAGAGAAACATAGGAAGTCTTCTGCAAATGACTTTTGGGGAAGGCCAGGAGGATATGGGTAGGGTAACAACAATGTCCACTATAACAGGGGAAACCACATATCTTGGATTTCAATAATCATATATTTGATAATAGATATTCTATTTCAAACAAATGGGTAACTTGAAAAAAAACACTGAAAGCTGCCTTTTATTTGTATTAATGGAACCTTTGATATGATATTATCTACACTGATCTTCTTTTATCCATTGAAAATGGATAATGACTAAGTGACTGTCTTCATGAATTCAATATGCTAGCAGTCAAAGATATCGTCAGAAATAACCAAGCTAATAAATGCAGCTGATTCATTAAGAATTTTAACTCATTGAAGTATAAACTTGAAATAGTATCATTTTTCTCAATGATTGCTATTTGTTGTACTCTAATGTACTTACCTTTTTCCACGGGGAGATGGTGACAATGATAATCACTTCAGTCTGATTATATAACTTTTCAGCTGTTTTCAGAGTTTCATTCTGATTTTAAAGCCTTTGTCTTTGTTCTAAGCTCTTATCTGATTCAAATAGTGTCTCTTCCTTTTTCTTTAAACAGATGAGACATTCCAGTGGCTAGAAATTTGAAGGGTACATGTTAGATTTTCACACATCAGCCATATGCCTTCTCCTTTGGTGTTGCACTGGGAGACAAATGTCTAGGGAAGAGGGAGAGGAAAAATATGCTTGTGATTTCCTGTGTCTTTTCCTTGGTTGGCCATAATTTCCCTTCTAGCCATATATAGGCCCTGTATAAATAGTTAGTTATTATAACAGGCCTGATGATGAGATGATCCCTGCAGCGTTTCCTCTGGGCAATGAAGTCCCTTTCAAAATTTGATTAAATCTTCCCTCAGAACTTTAGATAGTGGCATCATACCACTTTTCTCTCAAGTATAATCATCTTACCTCATGCTGTAAAGCCTCTGAGGAGAATTCTCTATTTACTCAGTCCAATTTGAATCTTTGGTAATATCCCAAATCCATGCCATGCTTCTTGGGACCCAGAAATCGAGTATGTGATAGGGATTGGTAGGGATTAGTTCTGGCATCTTTTCATCTGAAATTTCCAACACACCATCTTTCCTCAAAGTTCTTTGTCAGTGTTCCACTGGTATAGGAGAAGTGCAGCATGTCAACTGGGAAAGGAAAGCCTGTCTTTGTTATCAAAAGGTGACCTTCTCCTCTTTCTCAGGCTTCTTTGTTTATTGATGGAGAGAAGATGGGATGATAAAGAACTAGCTGCATTGGATAGTGAACAGGTGGCCTCAGACCCCAAACTCTGCAGGTATTCTGAATTTAGAATATGAGGTGGATATAAATTCTGAGGTCAATTCTGGGAATAGATGATCTCACTTGGCCCTTGATATCATCCCGTTACTCTCAAATTCTGGGTAAGTTTCTGCACCTTTAGGTACAAACCAATTATTCAAGAAACAAATTTTTATATGGAATTCTGGATCTTTAAAATGATATCCAGAGGTGTTCTTTCTTCCCCATTCAGATTTTCTTCCACTCATTATTTTAGGGATCACTGTGCTTTCATTCTTATTGTCCCCTTTGCCATTTTTATGTCTTGGTTTTATGATAAGCCCAGTATACCGCTGTGGTGCTTATATTTCTGACTGTTAGAGGATCCCAGATGCATAGTCATACGGGTAACCTATTTATTGAGAAGTCTTAACTCAAGGTGAATAAACACTTAAGAATGTTTTTTTCCTCCAAATGCCTTCTAATGGTATTTTAGTCAACCCCTTTCCCTACTGTGGGGAGGGGGACCTTAAAAATATTTCGGTTCAATTTGAAACCTTTTCCACTTATTTTTGGCTTTGGAACAGTTTCATTCCAATTGTTTAAAGTTCAGTATTGTTGATTTTAAGACATCAGTGTCAAAGTTGAGTAAAAACCCTCTTGTGATATAAATAAACAAAATAACTATATGTGCTGATCAGTCTTATGAATAAAACAGCAGGGAGGTGAGCCAGAGAATGACAGTGAGCTTTAAGATTAGGCAATTAGGAAAAGTGTTTTTGTGTGACTGAAGATAATAGAATGTTAAGGAACTAACTGTGTGAAGAATAGGGTGAAGTATCCTAGGTAGAAGACAAAATGTAAAGACCACAAGAAGGAAATGACCTTGACACATTCCAGGACAGACAAAATATTCATAGTGGCTGGAGCATAGCCAACAAGGAGGAAAGTGTTGTGATATAAGATCAAAGAGGCAGTCAGGGCCCCACCTTTAGGCCCTTAATGGCCTAATGCAAGGAGTTCAGATTTTACTCCAAATCCAATGGGAAGCCATTGAAAAGTTTTAAGCAGGGAACTTTGGCATGATTCAACTATGTACCTTCATGTTTTCTTCCATTTACATAAAAATAAAACTAGAAGTCACTAGAATGTCATTGTTTCTGTAATGTGTCCTTTTAAAAATCTTTTTAAATGTTTATTTACTTTTGAGAGAGAGCGAGAGAGAGAGAGAGTCAGAGACAGAGACAGACAGACAGACCGTGAGCGGGGAGGGGCAGAGAGAGAGGGAGACACAGAATCTGAAGCAGGTTCCCGGCCCTGAACTCTCAGCACAGAGCCCAATACGGGGCTTGAACTCATGAACCATGAGATCATGACCTGAGCTGAAGTCGGATGCTTAACCTACTGAGCCACCCAGGAGCCCCTGCAATGTTTCCTTGAGATATGTGAATTTTTAGGTGCTATTTTGTTGAGGCCAAGATCTGTGATTCAATTTCATATTATTTTTTGACTTTTCAGCTGTCGAAGAAAGTGAACAATGAAGCCACCATTTCTGTTGGCCCTTGTGGTCTGTTCTGTGTTCAGCACAAATGTGAGGATGGTATCAAAGAGAAATTCTGGTAAGTTGCTGGCAAATTCTACTTGGTCAAAAATGTGTAGTTTTTGTGACACCCAGAAAGCATTTATGCCTTTAACTATGAATATCTTGAAACAGAAGTGCTTAAATTCCAGCTATTTTGGAAGATAGCCAAGATAAGAATGAGATTTTAGCCTACCACTGAGAAAATGTTGGGGAACTAGTGGAATTTTGTTCAACTTCAATGGTAGTGTACTCTCAGTGGACAATGAAATGTTAAGGGCTTACTTAGGGTTGGTTACATTTGCTAGTGACTATACACCTAGGAGCAAACATTTGTAAATGAAAAGACAGGAAACTTTTAAAAATATACATCCTTTGCCTCTTAACTGAGTGTGCAACACTACTGTGTAAATTAAAGTTTTTGACAAATAGCTTTATTTTTTTTCACATTTTCACATTTTTTTACTGAATCTCTAACAGGCAGAAGTTTAAAGCCTTCAAGTTCAGAAATGTTAGCTAATTTCCTAAAGAAGAATTTCTTGAGAAGAAATATCTATTCAAAGAACATGGTGGTCTGGCAGGCAGCCATGACTGTACTGAAAGATCAGCTGTAACCAGTAGATATCCCAATCAAAGTTTAAACATTGTTTAATAACACTTGAATATATATGTCTTTCAGTTTTGATTATATAGTCTAGCTATTATTGCAAACCATGCATGAGATTTTAAGAATAGATTTTCTGTCTACAATCATTCCAATAAGACATTGAAGAATGTATTATTACATGGAAACAAAAGACTGTGAAGGGGCTTTCTGCTGGCTTCTAATTCAGTTATTTTCTAGAATTAAATGTATGCTCTTTCTTATTAAGTATAAAACCCAGGCAATAAAGTGCATGCCTAATTTTCAAAGCAATAAATGCTGGCTAGTGCTTGGAATTTGGTTAGTGTTTGTTTTCTGAGGCAAGAATACTTGCTAATTGAAATAGCTAAAGAATAGTATTGTGCTTCAATTGACAGAATATTAATAAGTCTTTCAAATTAATGGATTACAGGTTATAAAGTAGAGCAACACTACTGAAATCCAAAGGATTCTGGAATGGTAAGGGTAGGACAATATATTGGCTTTTCTTGCCTTAAGACTTAAGTATTTAACACATTTTTGCATATTGTGACTCTCCTCCAGCTGTGTTTTATATTTTACTTATAATATCTCTATCGTGGTATATTTTATGTGGTTGCCTTACCTTGCCTTAATCTTGAATTCACATTTTAAGTCTTGGTTCAGATTGATTATTGCTAAAATAAAATACTCGAAAATATTACTTACTAGCAAATGTAACCTGTTGGACCATATCTCATTTTCCTCACTTGGTTATGTCATAATGTCTGTAGCAGAGTCTGAAAGCAAAGAAAAGGAATTGAGAGTTTAAAAAGACATCTATATTGTGGAAGTTTAATTCAAGTAAAATCCAAACTAAGTAATAAAAGCAAGTTGCTCTGTGGGTATGTATTCTGTCTTCTTTCCATGGTTTGCTTATTATATGTGGGCCCTTTAAAGATCAACTTTTTTATGCTTTGCTCCTTTATTCTTTACTTAGCAAGTGTGAGGCCATTTGTGGCTTATGAGAGGTTCTTAGTTTTGTCTTAGTGTGGCCAAGTGGTATCATATTTGCAGTGAGCTTTATTGAAGAAACATTACCCAAAAAAGCTATTCCCCTTAGAGTGAATGCGTTTGAATAATTTCAGTCTCTACTCCCCCATATGTTTACCCTCAGCTACCTCATGGGACAATAGAAATTTTAATTTTGGAACAAAACTTTTCCTACAGATCTTGGCAGTGGACATGGTTTGAATGCCGTTATTCTTTTTCCTCATAAAATAAAAGGTTTCTTGCTTTTATTTATGGTGTATATGGAGTAGGCAGGAAAGACTAATGCGTTGATGTTGTTGGTTTGTGCATGTCTGTGTATGTGGTGTTTTGTTTTTTTATTCCAAAACACAAAAAACAAAAATCAACCATGGGATAAATAAAAGACATCCTAGGTTGCACGTAGGTGATGAGAATGAGTACTTTGGAGCAGGTCTTTTCATTCTTTCTATTTAGGTACCTCATAACATCCTTCCCAGCCCCTACACTCATGATAATATTATTATTTTATGTAAAAAAAGAATTATTTGCACTCTCATTATGATGGTTCTATATGCCCTTTTTTATTTGAAGAATATTAAAGAATGCTTTGACAAATCTATAGTATAAAATTTTGTTTCATGCAATCTGTGAGGGTCTTTGGCCGTTGCCAGTTAAAGAGGTCTGGATTTAAACTTGCATATATGTTCTTGGAATCACCAATGGAACTCAGAACTTTCATTTTTGTCCCCTAATTCCCTTCTCTCAAGTAAAAAATGAATGACTGTGACTTTCACTCATTAACATTAATAACTATTTAGTGTGAGATGTGAAGCCAGTTATAATGATTTTTGTGACGTTTATTATAGGCAGGGATCTCTTTCACTAACATCTCTTCAACTACTAATTCCAAAGGTTCTTTTATGCACAAGACACAAGACCAAGGGATGGAAGCTTCTTTTTCTGTACTTGTCAGTCAGGAAAAAAATAAAAGACTTAACATTTTTAAAAAAATGATAGTTTGGGCACATATTGACATGACCCTCCTATTTTCTGGGAATATGCAGTTTTTAAATTTTTTTAACGTTTATTTATTTTTGATAGAGACACAGAGTGTGAGTGGGGGGGGTTTCAGAGAGAGAGAGGGAGGCACAGAATCAGAAGCAGGCTCCAGGCTCTGAGCTGTCAGCACAGAGCCTGATGTGGGGCTCGAACCCACAAACTGTGAGATCATGACCTGAGCCGAAGCCGGCCGCTTAACCGACTGAGCCACCCAGGCGCCCCAATATACAGTTTTTAAAAGCTGCAGCACAGGTTATGTTTCTAGGTAATACACATTCACACTGGACAAGCCCAACTAACAACCCTGTATAGGGAAACAGAAAAAGTGTCTCTGAGGTTGCATTAGAACATACAAAAATGCATAGTATCTATTTTTTTTATATTTATTTATTTTGAATTATAGTTTATTGTCAAGTTGGTTTCCATATAACACCCAGTGCTCATCCCAACATGTGCCCTCCTCCATGCCCATCACCCACCTTCCCCTCTCCCACTCCCACATCAGCCCTCAGTTTGTCTCAGTATTCAAGAGTCTCTCATGGTTTACCTCCCTCCCTCTCCCCAACTATTTTTCCCCCTTCCCCTCCCCCCTGGTCTTCTGTTAAGTTTCTCCTGTTCCACTTATAAGTGAAACATACAGTATCTGTCCTTCTTTGCCTGACTTATTTCACTTAGCATAACACCCTCGAGGTCCATCCACATTGCTACAAATGGCCAGATTTCATTATTTCTCATTACCAAGTAGTATTTCATTGTATAGATACACCACATCTTCTTGATCCATTCATCAGTTGATGGACATTTACCCTCTTTCCATGATTTGGCTATTGTTGAAAATGCTGCTATGAACAATGGGGTACATGTGCCCCTATGCCTCAGCACTCCTGTATCCCTTGGATAAATCCCCAGCAGTGCTATTACTGGGTCATAGGAGAGTTCTATTGTTAATTTTTTGAAGAACCTCCACACTGTTTCCCAGAGCAGCTGCACCAGTTTACATTTCCACCAACAGTGTGGGAGGGTGCCCATTTCTTCACATCCCCGCCAACATCTATAGTCTCCTGATTTCTTCATTTTAGCTACTCTGAGAGGCGTGAGGTGGTATCTCAGTGTGATTTTGATTTGTATTTACCTGATGATGAGTGACGCTGAGCATCGTCTCATGTGTCTGTTGTCCATCTGAATGTCCTCTTTGGAGAAATGTCTATTCATGTCTTCTGCCCATTTCTTCACTGGATTATTTGCTTTTCGGGTGTGGAGTTTGGTGAGTTCCTTGCAGATTTTGGATACTAGCCCTTTATCCGATATGTCATTTCTAACTACCTTTTCCCATTCCGTCGATTGCCTAATAGTTTTCTTGATTGTTTCTTTTGCAGTGCAAAAGCTCTTTATCTTGATGAGGTCCCAATAGTTCTTTTTGCTCTTGATTCCCTAACCTTTGGGGATGTGTTGAGTAGGAAATTGTTGCAGTTGTGGTCCAGGTGGTTGTTTCCTGCTTTCTCCTCTAGGGTTTTGATGGTTTCCTGTCTCACATTCAGGTCCTTCATCCATTTTGAGTTTATTTTTGTGTGTGGTGTAAGAAAGTGGTTTAGTTTCCTTCTTCTGCATGTTGCTCTCCAGTTCTCCCAGCACCACCTGTTAAAGAGGCTGTCTTTTTTCCATTGGATACTCTTTCCTGCTTTGTCCAAGATTAATTGGCCATACATTTGTGGGTCCAGTTCTGAGTTCTCTATTCTATTCCATTGATCTATGTGTCTGTTTTTGTGCCA
Source organism: Cryptoprocta ferox (assembly GCA_028646485.1). Lineage (NCBI taxonomy): Eukaryota > Metazoa > Chordata > Mammalia > Carnivora > Eupleridae > Cryptoprocta > Cryptoprocta ferox. The sequence continues at coordinate 38,081,803 of CM053579.1, read as the reverse complement.
ATACCATACTGTCTTGATGATGACAGCTTTGTAGTAGAGGCTAAAGTCTAGGATTGTGATGCCTCCCGTTTTGCCTTTCTTCTTCAATATGACTTTGGCTTTTCAGGGTCTTTTGTGGTTCCATACAAATTATAAGATAGTTTGTTCTTGCTTTGAGAAGAATGCTGGTGCAATTTTGATTGGAATTGCATTGAATATGTAGATTGCTTTGGGTAGTAATGACATTTTAACAATGTTTATTCTTCTGATCCATGAGCATGGAATGTTTTTACAGTTCTTTGTGTCTTCTTCTATTTCTTTCATAAGTTTTCTATAGTTTTCATCATACAGGTCTTTTACATTTTTGGTTAGGTTTATTCCTAGGTATTTTATGGCTTTTCGTGCAATTGTGAATGGGATCAGTTTCTTGATTTCTCTTTCTGTTGCTTCATTGTTGGTATATAAAACTGCAACAGATTTCTGTAATTTGAATTTGTACCCTGCGACTTTGCTGAATTCCTGGATCAGTTCTAGTAGGCTTCTGGTGGAGTCGGTCGGGTTTTCCATGTAGAGTACCATGTCATCTGCGAAAAGTGAAAGTTTTACTTCATCTTTGCCAATTCTGATGCCTTTTATTTCCTTTTGTTGTCTGACTGCTGATGCTAGGACTTCCAGCACTATGTTAAACAACAGTGGTAAGAGTGGACATCCCTTTTGTGCTCCTGATCTCAAGGGGAAAGCTCTCAGTTTTTCCCCATTGAGGATGATATTAGCTATGGGCTTTTCATAAATGGCTTTTATGATGTTTAAGTGAGTTCCTTCTATCCTGACTTTCTCGAGGGTTTTTATTAAGAAAGGATGCTACATTTTGTCAAATGCTTTTTCTCCATCTATCTAAAGGATCATATGGTTTTTATATTTTCTTTTGTTACTGTGATGTATCACATTGATGGATTAGCAAATATTGAACCTTCCCTGTAACCCAGAAATGAATTCCACGTGATCATGGTGGATAATTATTTTTATATGCTTTTGAATTCGATTTGCCAGTATTTTGTTGAGGATTTCTTATCTGTATTCATCAAGGATATTGGCCTGTAGTTCTCATTTTTTTGCTGGGTCTCTTTCTGGTTTGGGACTCAAAGTGATGCTGGCTTCATAGAGTGAGTCCGGAGTCTTCCTTCCATGTCTGTTTTTTGGAATAGCTTGAGAAGAATGGGTATTAACTCTCCTGTAAATGCCTGGTAGAATTCCCCAGGGAAGCCATCTAGCCCAGGGCTCTGATTTATTGGAGGATTTTTGATAACTGATTTGATTTCTTCACTGGTTATGGTTTTTTTTTTTTCGGGTTTTCTTTTTTTTTAATTTTTTTAACATTTTTATTTATTTTTTGAGAGAGAGAGAGGCAGCATGAGCAGGGGAGGGTCAGAGAGAGAGGGAGACATAGAATCTGAAGACAGGCTCCAGGCTCTGAGCTAGCTGGCAACACAGAGCCCGATGCGGGGCTCGAACCCACGAACCGTGAGATCATGACCTGAGCCAAAGTCGGACGCTTAACCGACTGAGCCACTCAGGTGCCCCTTTTTCGGATTTTCTATCTCTTCCCATTTGAATTTTGGTAGTGGGTGTGTGTTAAGGAATTTGTCCATTTCTTCTCAGTTTTCCAGGTTGTTGGCATATAATTTTTCTTACTATTCCCTGATAATAGCTTGTATTTCTGAGGGATTGTTTTTAATAATTCCATTTTCATTTGTGATTTTGTCTCTTTCAGTGTTCTCTCTTTTCTTTTTGCGAAGGCTGGTTAGAGGTTTATCAATTTTTTTTTCCAAAAACCAACTCTTGGTTTCATTGTTCTGTTCAACTGTTTTTTTAAATTCTAAATTGTTTATTTTTGCCCTGATCTTTATTATTTCTCTTTTTCTGCTGGGTCGGGGTGCTCTTGCTGCTCTGCCTCTATCTCCTTTAGGTGCACTATTAGATTTTGAATTTGTGCTTTTTCTGCTTTCTTGAAATAGGAGTGCAATGTACTTTCCTCTTAGGACTGCCTTTGCTACATCCCAAAGAGTTTGGATTGTTGTATTTTCATTTTCATATATTTTTTAATTTCTTCTCTAGTTGCCTGGTTGGTCCATTCGTTCTTTATAGGGTGTTATTTAACCTCCATGTTTTTGGAGATTTTCCAGGCTTTTTCCTGTGATTTACTTTAAGTTTCATAACATTGTGATCTGAAAGTGTGGCATATCTTCTAATTTTAAGAGCTGTAGCTTATTGATCAAGTGTGAGCTTGTCATCTTTACAGAATCCCCATGAGGTCCTTCAGCAATGGCATTCTCTAAATTTGAGGCTAGATATGATCATTTAGATAGTCTACTGTATTAAAAGTAGGTTTGCTTTACTTAAAACAGTCATTCTTTATGGCAGGGAATTGGCTAATATCTTGACAAAGTCTAATGGCAGAAATGCCGAGTAGAGGACACATGTATATAAAACTAATTTTTAATAGGATGGGCGGGAGAAAAAGCTCCTTCAGGAAGAGAACACCCAAGGACTTCAATATAGGTATTTCTTTTTACCTCAAAAATTATGTGCCCAGAACATACATGGTTTTTATTGGGGGGCATTAAACTGTCCCCTTTGCTTTTCTCTGACTTTTGGTGCTGTTGCCAGTACAGGAAAATGTGAGTTGTGTTAGGCAGTTGTTGGCATTAGGCTCCCCCAGCATGGATCTTTATATTAAGGAAGAAAGGAATAGGGTGACCAATTTGATGAGAAGGTATGTTTAATTCTGAATCCAAAATTGGGTCATTTTGCAATGAGTACATTTGGAGGATGACTACAACAAAGCAACTTCTCAGTGATCTGGTGTTTGAAGGAAAATTGCAGAGCTACCAATATATCTTAATCAACTAGGAAAATGTAGTCCCTAGGGGTAAGGAGGCTGTGAAGGCTTGCTCGCATATAGTGGGTTCTTATAGGTACATTTTGGATCTACTTGAACATCCAATTCCATGTAATAAGATAATGGTTTTATATGGGACTTTGGCTTGTAGGTTTATAGAATTATGGAGTTTTATGATTGTTGATGAGAGAGTAGTAGTTTTTTTTTCACTAAAAAATTCTTTGGTTTTAGAATTTCTAGTGATATGATTGAGGAAGATCTTAAGACAGAAATAGAGGTCATATGAGTTTACATTTCTACCAAAAGCTAGAAAGAGTGTTTCAAACAACTTCCAAGTATAAATAAAATAACTTTCCTTGTGAAATTGATTGTTATATAATTTAAAATAAAATGAAATATCATGCCTTGAATTTTTCAAAAGGAGACAAAATGTTTTATTTTAAAATAGTGATTAGAAGTGTGCCTGGGTGGTTCAGTCAGTTAAGCGTCAGACTTCGGCTCAGGTCATTATCTCACAGTTCGTGAATTTGAGTCCAGCATCTGGCTCTGTACTGATAGCTCAGAGCCTGGAGCCTGCTTCAGATTCTGTCTCCCTTTCTCTCTCTCCCTCCCCTCCTCATGCTCTATCTTTCTCTCTCTCTCAAAAATAAATAAACATTAAAAATTTTTAAAAATAAAAAATAGTGATTAGAAGTAATGTTGCTCTGAGGATATTCACATTTTACCTGTAGCTGTGGAGTGCTAGAGTACTAGATTAGAAGTTAAAAGATAACAAGGTGTTAGTGAAATCTCATCTTCTAAATTTATCCTAATGAGCTAAAATCAAGGAGAAAAATACCTCCCTATGATCTCTTCTGTACCTGATATGGATAATCTGAGATTTGATACTTTTATCTCTTTAGTTAGGGTGACTTCCATGGAGGAATCTTGGAAGAAAGGAAAAGTGATACTGGAAGGATTGGCTTAGTTATTGGGGCTGGCATAGGAGTGATATTAATGTTGGGAGTAGGGAACAAAGTTTATATCAAGTAAGGAGTGGTCAGAGATGAGAGTGATCAGTCAGAAAGAATGTATGGCCAGAATGGAGCTGAATGAAACACACTTATTAAAGACGTTGAAGGGCAAATAATTTTAGGATTTTTAGTCATTGAATTTTATATGGTCGAAGGCATAATTAGTCATGAAATACTTATTAAACTCTTACTATATGTGCAAAATTACACTAATCTTGTGGTGGAACAAGAGGGTAGAGAAAATAAAGCAAAACTCCCTTGTTCAATAATATTTACTCTCATTGGGATAAATGAATGGTTAAGCAAATTGTGTTAACCTGAGACAGTGCTATACAGCTATTAAAATGACTAGTATTTAGACTATATTCGTATATAGAAATGTGACTATAAATAATATTAAGCAAAAAACCCAGTACACAATGATTTTTTTAAATAATTTTTAATGTTTATTTATTTTTGAGAGAGAGGGAGAGAGAGCATGAGTAGGGGAGTGGCAGCAAGAGAGGGAGACACAGAATCCGAAGCAGGCTTCAGGCTCCGAACTGTCAGCACAGAGCCGGATGCGGGGCTCGAACTCATGAACTGCGAGATCATGACCTGAGCTGAAGTCGGATGCTCAACCGACTGAGCCACCCAAGGTACCCCCACAATGATGTTAAAATATGCGTTTACACTGATAAAAAATTGGAAAAGAATTTGGAATGATGTTTAGCATTTATAGATATATTTGTAAATGTTTTTTCCTACAAGTCTTTTAAATGTATAATAAAAATAAGAGATCTAATTAACTGGAAGGAAATACTCTTACTGGGGATGCTTCACACATGAAACTTGGAGTAACACAAGAGAATTTGATTCAGCATTAAACTTACACAGCAAGGCCTCCAAAGATAGGGAAGTAACAGAAGGACAGGATATATTGGACATTCTGTAGAAGATGAGAGGCTTGAGGCAGGCCCTGACAGCAGGTAGGACCAATAGTGAGCTGGAATAAGACAGGAGTACATTCAAGGAAAGGAGCGTAGTATGAGTGAAACGGATAGAAGATGGCAATGGGTATGGCATATGCATGTGGGGAGAAGTGTAAGTCAGCAAATGGGGAACAACTGAAGTTGGCTAAGCAAGATAAGTCAAACTAAAAGCTAGCATTCCTGAGTTCTGGTTACAGTAGTATATATTAGTAGTAGATTTTATTTTTCAGTAGAATAATTATGTATGATGACTCTCGCAGTCATCTACAGGGATGACTGCAAAGGGTAGCCAGATGAAAGAGAAATCTAAAATAATCCCATGGGGGAAAAGATAACTTGTCTTGGGAATTTTACTGTGATAGGAGTTAGTTCCTTTTTATGTTTTTATCTTTATAATCTTTAAACTTTTAAACCTATAGAAAAGTTACAAGACTAGTACAATGGCCCCCCAATATACTCTTCACCTGTCTTTACCAGTTAACATTTTGTTGCATGTTTTCTCTCTTCCCTATCTTGCACCCTGTTGTTCCTTTTCACCATTAAGTATGATGTTAGTTATGAGTTTTTATAGGTAACTTTTTAAGAGATTGAGGAATTTCCTTTCTATTCCTACTTTGCTGAGATTTTTTTAAATTGTGAATTGGTACTGAATTTTGTCACATGCTTTTTTTGCATCTATTGAGATGACGATGATTTTCTCCTTTATTGTGTTAATGTGGTGAATTATGAATTGATTTTCAAGTATTGAACCAGTCTTACTATAATAGATAAGCCCTGCTTAGTCATGGTGTATTATTCATTTTATATATTGCTGTATTTATTTAAAAATTTTTTGGTTGTTGAGGATTTTTGCATCTGTATTCATTAGTGATATTATCTGTAACATTTTGGTATTGTTTTCATTAGGTTTTGGTGTCAGGATTGTGTTTGTCTCATCTTAGGAAATATTGTTACCTCCTCGGTTTTCCAAATGGCATTATTGCTTCCTCAAAAGTTTGATAGTATTGACTGTTGATGTTCTCTGGATTTCAACTTCCATTTGTGGAAACTTATTGATGCTTTGATTTCTTTGATATGCACAGAGCTACTCAGATTTTCTCTTTCTTCTTAAGTCAGTTTTGATAATTTGTGTGTTTGTAAAGGATTTATTCATTTCATCTAAGTTTTAAAATTTATTGACATGGAGCCATTCATAATATTCATTTAATATCCTTCAAATATTAAAGATCTGTAATATTATCCCCACTTTCATTCCTGATTTCTTTTCTTTTGATTAGTCTTTCTTGCTAAGGGTTTATTAAGTTCATTAATCTTGTGAAAATCAGTTTTTGACTTTGTTAATTTTTCTTTGTTGCTTGATTATTTAATTGTTCCTTGTCCATTCATTATTCTTTCTTTTTTTTTCTTACTTTGGGTTTAAGTTCTACTTATTTTTCTAGTTTTTTAAGGTGGAAACTCAAATCACATATCCTAAACTTTTCTTCTTTTCTAATAAAGGTATTTAAAGTTAAAAATGTCCCTCTAAGTATTGCCTTAGCTGTGAACCCAAAATTTTGATCAATTGTGTTTTCATTATTAGGTAGTTCAAAACATTTTCTGATTTCCCTTGTAATTTCTTCTTTGAACTGGAGTTATTTAAAAGTGTGTTATTTAATTTCCAATATTTAAGGATATAGATATATTATTTGCATTATTCTAATTTAATTCCAATGTATGTCAGAGAATGTATTCTATAATATTTCAGTCTCTTGATATTTACTGAGATTTATTAAAGGTCCCAGCATATGGCCTCTATTGATGAATATTCCGTATGCACTTGTGTTTTATACTGTGCAGTGTTTTATGAATTTCAGTCAGGTCAAGATGGCTGACAGTATTTTTTCTTATATATCCTTACTGATTTTATTGGATACTTGTTCTATCAACTAGTGAGAGAGGATTATTAATATATCCAACTATAATTGTGGATTTGTTTCATTCTCCCTTTACCTTTGTCAACTTTACCTCATGAAATTTGATGCTCTTATTAGTTGCACACATATTTTTTTTAACTTTATAGTTTATTTTCAGGTTGGTTTCCATATAGCACCCAGTGCTCTTTCCCACAAGTGACCTCCACCAAGACCATCACCCCCCATTACCTTTCCCCCTTCCCCTTCCCCCCTCAGTTTGTTTTCAGTATTCAAGAGTCTCTCCTGTTTTGTCTCCCTCCCTCTCCCTAACTCTTTTTCCTCCTTCCCCTCCTCATGGTTCTCTGTTGGGTTTCTCCTGTTAGACCTATGAGAGTTGCACACATATTTAGAATTATTTTGTTTTCATTAAAAATTACCCTCCTTATATCCTGTAATGCTATTTGTCTTGAATTACACTTCATTTATGTTAATAGACCTGTGCTGACTTATGCTTACTGTTTTTATGGCATATATTTTTTATTATACTTTTACTCTCATCCTGCTTGTAGCTTCAAATGTGAAATGCATATTTGATAGACTCCATATTATTGAGTCTTTTTATCCAGTCTAACAGTATTTGTCTTTTAGATGATTATTCCATTTACAATGAATTTAATTTTTGTTATGCTTAAGTAACTATTTTATATTTGTCTCTTCTAGTTTTTGTTGTTTTTAAAATTTCTATTTTACTATTATTATTCTGAAATGTTTTTTTTTATTTTTGAGAGAGTGTAAGCGGGGGAGGGGCAGAGTAAGAGTGATAGAAGATCTGACTCACTGACGACAGTGAGACCAATGTGTGGCTTGAATTCATGAACCGTGAGATCATGACCTGAGCTGAAGTCAGTCGCTCAACTGACTGAGCAATCCAGGTGCCCCTAGTTTTTTGTTATTGTTTTTACCTGTTGCTCCATTTCTGTTTTATTTTGGGTTAGCTTAATAATTTTTAGTATTCTATTTTTATGTCCTCTATTGGCTTTATAACTATACCTTTTAAATATTTTTAGTGGATACTTAAGATTGGGGGTCACAAACCATGGCTTGTGGGCCAAACCTACCCATTTCCTGGTTTTATAAAAAAATTAATGGAACACAGTCACACTCCTTTGTTTGTATATTGTCTATGGCTGCTTCGGTGCTATGATAGCAGAGTTGAGCAGTTACTATAAAGACTGTGTGGCCAACAATGCTTAAAATATTTATTACGTGGCCCTTTACAGATAAAAATCTGCTGTCCCCTGATCTATGGCTTACAATGAGCATCCTTAACTTTACAAAGTCTATTTAGAGTTAATATTGTGTCACTACATACTTCACATGTGAACCATCATATCTGTTACTTTCCTTTTCTTATTACTTCATGCCTTATACTTCCCCCTTCATGCTTCATACATCATATTTCACACTTACACTTCTTACTTCCTAGTTCACAAATGTAATAGCCTTACAACAGTATAATTATATTTTTGTAGTCCTTCATCCTTGATGTTATTGTTGTTATGTATTTTACTTCAACATATATTATAAATACTTTCTTAAACTGTAATTATTTGCTCTAAATCATCAGTTTTAATTTTCTAATTATGAGAAGTGGGAAACATAGCTTATACATTTATTTACGTATTTATCATTTCTAGTGATTTTCTTTCCTTCTGGTCATTCCTTCTCAGTTTGTTGGACATTTTTTTGACCTTTCGTCATAGCACAACTATGCCAGAGAGAAATTCAGCTTTTGTTTATATAAAAATGTATTTGTTTCACCTCATGTTTGAGGGTTATTTGCCCTAGATATAGAATGTCATGTTGAGAGTTTCCTTATCTAGACATGTCATTCCATTGTTTTCCAGTCTGTATAGTTTCTCAAGTGGACCGTCTTATCATGATTGCCTTGAATGTAATGTCTTTGTTTCTCTGGCTGCTTTAAAGACTTTCTCTTTCTCTTTGGTTTTCAGAACTTTGACTCTCATGTGTTTAGTTGTTTTCTTTGTATCGATCATGCTTAGGTGTAGCTAAAATTGTTGAACTTTTAAATTAAAGTTTCTTGTCAAATTGGAGAAATGTTTATCATTTTTAGATATTTTCTGCCCCATTCTCAATCTCCTCCCTTCTGAAACTCGTATTTTGTGGATACTTGACTGCTTTATAAGGTTCTGAGATTCTATTCAAATTGCTTCAATTATTTTTTCTATGCTTTTCAGATTGGAAAATTTTTTACTGATCTGTCTTCAAGATCACTGATTCTTTTTTTAAATTAATTTATTTTAATTTTGAGAGAGAAAGAGAGAGCGCAAGCGAGCACAAGTGGGGGAGGGGCAGAGAGAGAGGGAGACAGAATCTGAAGCAGGCTCCAGGCTCTGAGCTGTCAACGCAGAGCCCAAAGCGGATCTTGAATTCACAAACTGTGAGATCATGACCTGAGCCAAAGTCGGAATGCTTAATTGACTGACCCACCTAGGTGCCCCAAGATCACTGATTCTTTATTCTGTTATCTGCTAAAGCCCATCCAGTGAAAGTTTTATTTCAATTTCTATACTTTGCAGTTTTAGATATTTCCCTTTGCATCCTTTTATAGGTTCCATTTCTCTGTTGGTACTTATAATTTGATAACTCATTGAGGCCATATGTTTCTTTATGTCTTTGAGAATATTTTCTTTACTTCTTTGGGTATATTTATTATAGCTACTTTAATGTCTTTGTCTGCTAAATCCAATATCTGGGCTTCTCAAAATTGTTTTTTTCTTAATTCATATTTTTTTCATTGATGTAAGTTACTTGTTTTTCCATGTCAAGTTATTTTTTTATTCAGTACTGAAATTTGTTGATAATACACTGTAGTGATACTAGATTCTTTTATGTTCTTCTAAAGGATATTGTGTTCTAGCAGTTCAACTACTAATCTTGAAATTTTGGTGTTTAGTTTTATCCTTTCTTAGAATATATCTGTGGAAAGCCCAAGGTATGTCTTAATCACTTATGACTTGGTGGGTTTCAACCTCTAATCTTTTTCTCCCTTGTGGATCTTGTCAGAGCTTGGTTTTAGGCTTCATTAGGGAGAATCTAGAGTAGACTATATTTTATGACATAGTTATTTCTTATAAATCAGGAGCTTTCTGGAGTCTCAGCTGAATGAAAAGGTGTTAACAAAGTTTTTCCTAGTACTGTTTGTCCTCTAATATCACTGTTTTGTTATTCACTGTGTAATGGTCACTCTCTGATGATAAACCTTTGGCAGACATGCCTTGTTCATGTTAGCCCAATCTTCAGTCAAGGGCTCTTAGAGAACCTCCATACAAATTTCATGGGCTCCCCTTTGTGAAGCTCTCTCCTTTTACTGAATGTTTCAGCCATTTTAGCTGCTCTGATATCTATAACTTCAGATCAACAAGACAGCTGGGCTCTGTTAGGATTCCCATTCACTGTGACATAATTGGGGAATTGTCCTCAAGTGGAGAACTGGGTTGACTGTGGGGTTCACTGCATGAGTTTCCTTCTTTATTCTCCCCGTGAGATCACAAGACGTCTTGCACCACTTGAGAACAGTTCCTTCATATATTTTGTCCACTTTTATCACTGCTTTCTGTGGGAGAGCTAGTCTGGTTCCAGTTATTTCATCATATTCTGAAGTAATTCTTCAAATACTTCCTTGCTTCATGTCATAAAGATGCTCCAGACTTACCTTCATACTTTAACTGTCCCAGCACTAGAAATAGCCATTTTCCTGATTCCTTCCACTGGAAAATGATATTCAGAAATTATTTCTGAAAACAGTGATTTAATTTGGATACTCCTGATACAAATCCAACATGACAGGGTTCTTCACCTTTACCCATTCTATATTTTTATCTTATTTTCTCACAGTGGAAATCTCATTCCATCAACATCGATATACTTATTATTTTATCCTAATAATTCATGAAAAAAAGTTTCTGAACTACCAAATCAAAACTAGTATCGACAACAAACCTACTAAATAGTACAAGATAGTTTACAATTTTTTTTGTCCTTCAAACTCCTCCTACTAAATCTGTATAGTAAGAGTGTTGTGCTCAAAAATTATTTCAATTAAATAATTTTTCTTTGTGGTCATGCTATTAATTCAATAGATAAGTTAATTGTGTCTGTAATCAATTTGTTTTATAACCTCTTTGATTAAATTTTCTTTCCAAAGGTATAAAACACATAATTGAAAATTCAAAATTATAGAAAGAGAAATAAATCAAAGAAATCTCATTTGCATAACTTTTTCTTCCACCTGGTCTCACATATCCACTATTTATAATCGATTTCTTTAGTTTCGTGTATTTTCTCTTTTCAAAAATCAACATGTGTATTTTTTCTTACCTTTTTTGTTACATTTTATTTTATTTTTATATTTTATTTTACTTTTTTATTTTTATAGTTTATTGTCAAGTTGGCTTCCATATAACACCCAGTGCTCTTACCCACAAGTGCCCTCCTCCATGGCCATCACCCCCCTTTCCCTTTCCCCCTCCTCCTTCAGCCCTCAGTTTGTTTTCAGTATTTAAGAGTCTCTCATGATTTGCCTCCCTCCCTCTCCTAACTCTTTTTTGCTGCTTCCCCTCCCCATGGTCCTCTGTTAAGTTTCTCCTGCTAGACCTATGAGTGAAAACATATGGTATCTGTTCTTCTCTGCCTGACTTACTTCGCTTAGCATGACACCCTCGAGGGCCATCTACTTTGCTACAAATGGCCAGATTTCATTCTTTCTCATTGCCATGTAGTATTCCATTGTATAGAGAAACCAGATCTTCTTGATCCATTCATCAGTTGATGGACATTTAGGCTGTTTCCATGATTTGGCTATTGTTGAAAGTGCTGCTGTGAACAATGGGGTACATGTGCCCCTATGCATCAGCACTTCTGTATCCCTTGGGTAAATCCCTAGTAGTCCTATTACTGGGTCATAGGGGAGTTCTACTGATAATTTTTTGAGGAACCTCCACATTGTTTTCCAGAGCGGCTGTACCAGTTTACATTCCCACCAACAGTGTGGGAGGGTGCCCATTTCTCCACATCATCGCCAGCATCTATAGTCTCCTGATTTGATCATTTTAGCCACTCAGACTGGGATGAGGTGATACCTCAGTGTGGTTTTGATTTGTATTTCTGTGACAATGAGTGATGCTGAGCATCGTTTCAGGTGTCAGTTGGCCATCTGGATGTTCTTTTTGCAGAAGTGTCTGTTCATGTCTTCTGCCCATTTCTTGACTAGATTATTCGTTTTTTGGGTGTGGAATTTGGTGAGTTCCTTGTAGATTTTGGATACTAGCGCTTTGTCCGATATATCATTAGCAACTATCTTTTCCCATTCCGTCAGTTGCCTATTAGTTTTTTCGATTGTTTCCTTTGCAGGGCAGAAGCTTTTTATCTTGATGAGGTCCCAATAGTTTATTTTGGTTCTTGATTCCCTTGCCTTTGGGGATGTGTCGCATAGGAAATTGCTGCGGTTGAGGTCATAGAGGTTGTTTCCTGCTTTCTCCTCTAGGGTTTTGATGGTTTCCTGTCTCACGTTCAGGTCCTTCACCCATTTTGAGTTTATTTTTGTGTACGGTGTAAGAAAATGATCTAGTTTCATTCTTCCGCATGTTGCTGTCCAGTTCTCCCAGCACCACCTGTTAAAGAG